>JABBOT010000080.1:40628303-41228303 GCA_016165875.1 Acanthopleura granulata | reverse complement strand
AAAAGGGTATACATGTACCTATGATGGAACTGAATGGATAAAAAGTAACTGCCACCAATGCTGGCAAAACAAGGTAAATACAGAACATACATAATAATCATTACAAGAAATGGTAAAACCTATGAGTTTTACTTACCGGCTGGAACAGGTGTAGGTGGGTTAAAAGGAACACCTGGAAAATAAAACATGTACATGCATAAGTTCCAACAAATACAAAAACATATAAAGTGCATGTATCACATTTTGATTTATATATATACATGTATTTCGCAATTTGAAAGAACACAAACTGTAGCTGAAGTTGTCAGTATGCATCGCATACATGTACATTGCAAACAAAGATTTATAATTTAACTTTGCATGTGTAAGTTAACTTTTGTAAGATCTAATTTCATGTCCACTTACACCAAGGCCATGTTACATGAGTGTTACATCTAATACCAGTGCATGTAACAATTACGTTGCATGTTGGCTGTGATAAAATCATGGAAGAAACATCTAATTTATACTGTTAATTGCTGACTTTACAACAAAACCTTATTTCAGTTTTTGAAATGCATTTTCTAATAAGTTTTGCACTTGGTTATTGTAATGATCTAATCTACTTATATACTAGTAATAAGCTGGGAAATTTATTCAGGACCCAGTATAAAGCCGGAGGGAAGATCACTCTAATACTAGAGAAGCCTCCAACTCTACCTGGTATTGTAACAGCACAAAGTGCTACAGATCATCATCAGTACATTAGCTCCTAATGTGTATACAGAATGGGTAACGCCTGGATGACAGTGGCTCAAATATCCTAATGTATTTACACAATGAATACAGTGGATCTTTTTTATTCTGGTTCCCTGAGATGACCTGACAACTTGGCAGAAATGTACCGTGTATAAATGCACACATCAAAACATATGCCTATGTACAGCTTCACTTTATAAGTATCTCAGTATCACGAAATGAACTCAACCATGGTTACATGAAATGAGGTATCATTTTGACAGGCTTGGATCCAATGGGTTTCAAATCATAGCATCTTTATCAACATTCACAAATAAGGCTTGAATACAACACTGAAATTAGCTGGTCCTTTATAAACTAAAGTGGGGTTGGTACGTAATGGTAATGCTTTCCTTGAACGAAGTGGAATTGGCATGTAATGCTAACAGTTTCCTTGAAGGATGGGGGTTAGCATGTAAAGCTAACAGTGTCCTTGAACGAAGTGAAGCTGGTACGTAATGGTAACGGATTACCTGAAGGAAGTGGGGCTGGAATGTAATGGTAATGGTTTCCTTGAGGGAAGTGGGTTGGCATGTAATGGTAACATTGTTCTTGAAGGAAGTGAAGCTGGCATATAATGCTAATGGTTTCCTTGAAGGAAGTGGAGCTGGTATATAATGATAACTGTTTACTTGAGGGAAGCCGCGCTGGCATGTAATGGTAAACTTGTCCCAATATGAACGAATCTGTTATATAACAATAACAATCTACATGAATAAATATGTGGTTTACACACATGTATGAATGAAGAACAGTGGGCATATCATTATTACTTCAGTGACTTAGGTGAGATTAGACTCTGTATACACATGTACGTATACAATTACATGCAATTTAAGTTTTAAATTGGAATTGTCATATTACGTGGGATTTCTCCATCACTAACTGCCTTCTTGCACAAACTGTAGTACAAAAGGATCCCCCTTTGGTGAAAAATTGTGCCAATTTAAGTTATACGTGGTTTAGTGTAAATCACATATTATTTCACATATTTTTTCACAAACTTATCGTAGAGTATGGCAATTAGTGGACATGCAGCTGCATGGAATACACAAAATGTACTTGAAAACATCAACAAGTCACATAATGTTGAAGTGCTATTCCATATTTAACAGATGTAAGACTATACATGTAGTTGAATGTGATGTCCTTGGAACTTCCACCATTATCATTTCGCTTTCACGGTAAACAGCTCGCATTTCACTTGTAAAAGGATATGCATAAAACTTTTAGGACATGCAGAAATCATCTGAATTTCAATGAAGCCAATTGGACCCAGGTGTTTGGGAAACTTTCACTTGATCACATGCTGTAAACCCTCTCCATTTTAACTGTCACCTGAAACCTATCATCCAATCTCTGAAGGCATTACTTCTGTATCCAGGGCAACCGCATCTTTATCAATATTGATCAATCAATTCGAATTTGATATCCTCTGAAGGATTGTGTCCAATTAGGGCAAAACTAGAATTTGAAGGTCCTTGACAATCGGATCACACTGACGGCAAACTAAAAACTATTAATTCACAACACCAGAAAGATAACTTTAATGGAGTGAACATTATCACAATGACTGGTTTTTACATTTACATTTTATTGATTTCATTACGGAGACTTAAGACTGCAATGCTTCTCTGCACACTGGTGTGGTGTTGATCACATATGTATGGTCATCAGCAGATAAGGGGCTTTCACATCAACTATGGCAAGTTAAAGAGGCTGAACAGGTTGTTAGGCAAAATGCCATCCTCAGAACTGTAGGGAACTGATATGATATATATGGAAGACAGTTGATCTTGGTAATAAAACTTAACTCCACCCTCATGTGAAGCTTTTTTCATGTTTCTCATACTAATATATATTCATGTATAGAAGGCTTGCAATGACACTTAGTCTGGGCTGTATACATGTGTATTGATTTCAGCACATACATATAAAAGTTGCCCAATACAGTAATGTAACTGTGGGTTTCATCTTCAGGCATCTTACTCTTTCACCATCGACAGCGTCTAGGCTGAGAAACTCGTGAACATATATATGCACACGTTATTATCTACATGTACATAATTACATTTAATTAAATACAGGTATTTATGTGGTCATTACGTACATGCAGTCATTAAGAAACGCGCAGATTTTATGTAACCTGTACAATGATGCCCTGGCTCTGTAATCATCAATGGTCTTCACCACACACAAGTATCTGTATCTTCATCTGTCCACAGGGCGACAAGTCTTAACTCTAACTACACACACCCACCCACACACACACACACACACACACACACACACATATATATATATATATATAGATGTCGCTCCCTCAGGAGAGTTTCATCTTGTCAGTGAGGGTATCCCAACATCAAATGCTTACAGTTTTACTATACTGTGTAATGTGAACTTTTACTCTGGTTGTGTTTACTGTGGGAGGGGGTTGGAGAGGGGTAGGACATGCTGTTAATCCTTTTGATTACAACCAATTTGATATGTTGAGCTCATGAACCCAGCTATGATTGTCCACAGGGAAGGACAGGTATATGTAAGGGATGTCTCGCCAGCATTTAAATTTAATTGTTTATACATGTACTTAAACAATAAACTTGACTAAGACTGTCATAAATGTCTTCTACAATGTGACATAGAATATCTCTTAAAACATCATTTAAGGTTATAAATCTATCGTAACCTTCAGAGGAAAAGCAACATCTTTTTTTCCATATTACAACAGGTTTTAAGAAAGATTTAACACCTCAATATATGTATTTCCATGGAAGTCTAAGCTCGTGTACCAGGAAAAGAGTAAGCGCACATTCACCTGTGAGACAACGCTCAAGCAAACACTGACAAATAAGGGCAAACTGATCAAACGAGAAATCAGATAAAAGCTCTTTGGGTACGAATGGCTTAGATGTCATGTCTCTTTTGCCTATTCCACCAAATTACAACATGTCTCGCAAAAATGCTGATTGGGTTCAATTTACCACACTGTGAGAGAAGAGGCTAGAAAAGAAGCCACAGTCAGCGGAAGTGTCTGGTGAAAAAATAATCGCACTTTGACTGCAGGCAAACCTGGCGATTGACTAAAAGGAAATAAATACTTTCGGATTGATCCTGGATGGCAAAATCACTGCTAGGACGCGCCTTATTTCCCCTAAATTTGGCAAATTAAACGATCTCAATTCACACAAAAGATCGGGTATCTTGCCAGAGTAGACTGGGGAGTGCCAAATAGCCAGCGGGGGTAGTTGGGAGCTGGAGGAACCAGCCAAGGAAAGGCTAACAAACATGCTGGTTGATCACAGGACAAAGGGAGTCTCTCTCTGATAACCTGCTATACCTTCCCGCAGGATCAATGGCCAGAGATCGGGCCAATTCATGTTTGCCTCAAAGGAGACATGCTACAGTGCCTTCAGCAGACGTTAATAGGTGTCCTGGCAGGTCTGTATGCTCACGAATCACACTCCCAAACACAGCTTTTATTGGAGAAGGCAATGAGAGAGAAAAACTGACCTCCTCAATGGTCAGTTCCCTTGTTATAAATGACTAACATGGGTGCGTGGGATATACACACGGAGAGCAAGTGGTCAAGTAGAAGTAATGAGATAGTGTGTATGGATGGACACACACCCATTATACACGTACATGAAGCTTCACAAATGAACCAAGTCCAGTCAACACAGCATGGGCAGGCATTTACAATTTAATGCACACCAACTCAGCAAACATGTAATGACATTTAAAGATGCACATGCATGCACTGCAAACAAGTTCTATTAAACAAAAATAGCCTTTGCATAGACATATTCAAATTTTATGGCTATGATATTCCAAATAATACTTCAAACATAGTTTCAGGTCACCAGTAAAGTTTTCTCTCTGTATCTTTTGCTATTGCTAATGATTGCATTTAATGCTTACAATATTTCAAACAGATTATTTCCTATTTCATTCTGTTTCTTTCATCATGACAAGCACATCCTTTAATTCATTCAAAATTTCTGTTGTACTAATGCAATGGACCTCAGAGAACATGGCAAATTGGCAAATTTAATTGGATCACTTTCTTCCAATATGGATTTTCAGTTTGAAAAACAATTTCACTGCCTATATTCACAATTTCACACTATAACTACTGTTTATGCACATATATTTATTCTGATATTGCATTTAGTAATGTAATGTGAAAGTAAATATCTACATACAAATACATGTATTCATACTTTCATGGGATAAAGCTAGTCCCTACATGTGAGATTTTAATCCAGCTAAACTTTATAGTGTTCTGACATGACTTTAACCACTGTTGTAAAATTGTAAATCTCTACTAACTTATGGGCTGTAGTGTACAGACTCTTATGCAATTGTTAATTGAGTTCCTATCTGGAATTCAATTCACTTCAATAATATAAGAAGAATTCCAGGTTGTACCACTCAAAAACAACTAGAATTGATTTTGTCACATCACATCAAAAAAAAGAAAAAAAAAAAAATGATATGGAGATCACTTTAACACTTTACCCCTCAAGCACGTGAACAGCTGAAGTACCTTTTTTTGGTGTCAATTACATGTGTTTACAAAGTGCCATAACTTAAAACAGGCTGTTAATAACACTGTCCATGTACTCTGACCAGGTTCTAGCCTGCTGAAGACACTATGCCCTTCCAGAATTGGGGGTTTCCTTCTTCACACAAATTGCTAACAAGGGACAATAGTTCACATTGCGTTAAGACAATAGAGGCCTCACTGGCCCAGATGGTTAAAGCACTGAGTTCGGGTGTTCAAGTACAGCTCTGGCTGCTTTAAGTCAAAAAGTTTGTCAGGTCAAAGTCTGTGGTCTACTCCAGGCACCATTTTCTCCTCCACTGATAACCATTATGTACAGTGGAATTCAACAGAATCACTTAATGATATACCCAGTGAGGGTTTATTGGCTGTTAAGAGTATTTCACTTATTAATTTGACAGATACATGAAGGCAACTTTATGAGTTAGAGGAAACCTGCGTACAATTAACATCTAACCTTCGGAAAAGTGCAGGAACATGTAGCTGGCAGGTTTTCCCACTCATCACACGCAGACTTTCACTGACAAAGTGAGCTTATCGTCACCAGTATTACCATGTTGTTGTCTAGTAAATTTTGCTTAAGATCACCTTGACTACCAATTTAACAAGTCATGTTAACCGCGTTTTGGAACCAAAACCTCCTAAACTCAGCAGGCACATATCTACAGGTGTGCTATGTAATGGTAGCATGCTTGTAGCTCTACATCATTACCTTTAATCAAGGACAGCTGGTAATTCATTAGCCTAATTAAGTGCCAGAAGAAAGTACAGGTAAAATGTGTCACTAATTAACACAGCTATAGCCTGATGATCACTGCTGTGTTGTTAAGTCTCCTGTTAATACCCGTATATAAATGTTCATTTTACTATATTAAATACAGGTACAGTTTCACTAACAAAGCAAAGTCATTTTTTGCATAAGCTATCCATTTAATTTATGCTTTTAACATTATTCTTCTCAGTTCTAGAACTTTTGTCCTTGCAGCAGCCCAAGCCACATACAGATATAACAATTAAGATGAACAAATGTTACAGCCTTATGGTCAACCTTATGAAGAATTTACAGGTATTTTTTCCCCAATACACCAGGACAAGCATTACTTGGTGGTTTTGAAAGTCTTATAATAATATCCAAAGTGCAGAATGATTAATTTCTTTTGTCCACAAAAATATTTGTAAAATGTTTAAGTGTTTCAGATCACAGCCCTTGGAGTACTATCAGGCCTAATGAATCTGCCTGTGACATGCTGATAAACGGTGTACATTGCTTGTAAAGTCTTGACAGTTTCAAATCCAACTCTCAGGAGTCACATACATTATCCAACTAATGAACCCTTGTAATGTAGAAAAGGCAAAAAAAAGACCAACAATGTGAAGTTGTAAAAAAAGTTAATTTGTTGTTTCGATGTATAAATTATTCATGTGACAATACCAGGGTCAAATAGGTTACATTATAATTTGTTATCTGCGGAAATATAATCTTTGGTGGCCTTAAACAATAGGTGTAATCGGCTCTTTATTAACAATAAAAAAAATCTGCATGGAATTGCGGTATACACACATACATAGAAAGATTATTACCCTGTAATTATCAAATACCTACTTAATTAACTGATAAATGGTGTCACAGATCCACTGTTCACCAGTGATGTGTACTTGACTTCTGACTTGTGGTTCATGTCACTGGGATAGATTATCTCTGCACCTACAAGGTCTCACACAAGCTCTGTATATTTAACTTGCCCTCACCCCCATCAAAACTACCAGGTCTTTGTTAAATGGCTGGTTGTAAAGCACTTAACTGGGGAGAGTGCTCTGGTACTGTTTAGAATCTCAATGACAAGTTTATCTTCTAATGGTGGGGAAAAATGGTTGGAATTTTGCCCATACTGAACTGATCAACACCCATGTACTGCTAGTCTCATTATGTCCACATCTGGAACAAGTTTCCACTATATGAACACACACACTACACTTCTGGTTAAGGAGGACAACTGAAGTTGAGAATTCCACGTACCTCTGTACCAAGATTATATTCAAGTGAATTTATTAATAACTTGAATTGGTCTCGGGAGAAAAGTTTTGAATTCAATCAGGCAAAAGCTGAGTAAGAAGCAGTTCTGTCCTATCCACAAATTTACCTATGAATGAATGTCAGTTCTTGACAGAAGTTAAAGCTTTTCTCACACAGGTATGTTAACTTTTGAATTTTTGCAAGACCTTGCAATACATTACCACATGGATATTGCTATTAATACACATAAGTCTACATGTGCCTTGTATCAAAGCTAAAACAGGTATCTTTCATCATACTTTTTCTGCATTTGCAGCTGCAAAGTTCAAGCAAAATTGAGTTGATTAGACAAAACTGTTGTAAAACAAGATTACATAAATGATAAAACAGAAAATACCTTAATGCATTTTTCTATTCTACTAGCTAAAAAACAAAATTTATGTGTTTTTTAGTATTGGCTTTGAAATCTTTAAAGGGATCTGTTTTTGCTGTTTGCTTTTTAAAAAATCTTTAAAATTCTGATTTTAAAATTCACTTTCAAGACCCCTCTGCCTACTGTCCACATAATCTTCTTAGCTTATGGGCAACAAAGCCTCTTTTGTTTAACTGAAATAAATCTTAAAGCTTTCCTCTAACTATCAATGGCAAAACAAAAACATTACACAACATCTTAAACAAATACATTTTACATGTATTTGCAAAAGGCCTTCAACAAACATTATTTAAAAAGTACCTTTCCTTGTGGCAAACAAAAGAAAGGGAACTCTGACTGGGATAAAGATTATCTTGAAAGTTTATGTGTGTTACAGAGTAAACACTTGTGGAATCTGATTCAGGTACACACATGTACCTGTACCTCACCTGCTTTATGTATGCTCTAACAGACAAGCACTCTGAGAAATCTTTTTCACTTCTTATTTCTGTTCGTTAATTAATTGGCTCAAGGTCATATCTAGGTCGTCACAGTGAAGAGAGATTATTGCACAGATTTTTAAAAAAATTTGTACTGACAAAGGCAATGAATTTATTCTGATCATCTCAGATAGTGTCTTGTCTGAGGCTGATATTCTCATTTAATACGTGATAATAATTATTTTTAACGCTTACAGGCTCTATGCACATAAATATATAGTGAAGGCAATCAGAACACTAAATGTATATATATATCCACATATATTTGCGCTATTAAGTAAGCGGTCCCTCAATCATTTAATGGCTTATGACTTTTTCTGAAAAGGTGACAAAATGAAAGAGGTGAATTGATCAAGATTTATAACTTCCAAAGCTTATATATGCATTATTCATGCGTGGTTTCATCAGAAATTATAAGTGAAAAAATTTACACTTACACTTAAAAAAAAAAACCAGCACAAAAAAGTTTACAGTTTTAGAAAGGTTTGGAAGTGTTTTTGTCTGCATAGAGACACAATAAAAACTATCCAAAACAACTAACCTCACAATCATAAAATTAAAAATTTGAAAACTTTATTTAACTCTTTTTAGAAACAAAAATTTCATTAACTTTACTTACTTAAATGCAAAATACTTTATTTGAGTGTTGTGTTCTATGACTGTTCCTAATAAAACTGATGCACAGTGAAGTTAACACATGACGATCTTTACTGCAGTCATTTACCACTGGTTTTCTGTAGGTTTCAATAACCAACTTTTTAAATGAAGATATGTAAAATTTTACGTCAGCTCTAAACATTTACTCTCTATAGGCTTTTAAGCTTAACAAGTTAGTAACTTAAAAGATAAAGATATAAAAAACAGCAATGGCTCAGATCAAGATCTTGTCATGTACAACTTTGTAGAGCCATGGTTATGTAAAGCTGATGTTTATGGGAATAAATGTTTGCTGGTAAGAATTCAATAGCAGCAGAGAAAACAAACCCATCAAATTTAACTATAAAAAGTTGCATTAAAACATATTTCCTTCAAACTTTTAAGTTAAATTATGAAACTTGATTGTTGCCATTATATTAGAAATACTTACTTGACACTTTGATAAACTTGGAGTACTGCAGAATCATAACTACTGCAAGACCACACCAAAACAGGCCAAACAGACAACAGACAATTGCCAATGTGTTGGCTTTCCAGCATGAGCGCAAACATGTTGTAGCTTTTTCCGTGAAACTCATTTTCCTTGTCACAATGTGAATGTGAGGTAATTTAACAGTTGCCATGACGACTGACAAATCACCTGAGGTAGAAATACATCCGTTTCAATGGTAACTCCAGCACCTGAGAATCTTCAAAGTTCAACAACAACAACAACAAACACAGAAGTTTTCACAAAATCCCTGACAACAAACTCAGTAATTCCATCAGAAGGCCTACGATGTGTTTATAACTGCGTTGTATTAATATTCAAGTGGACAAACTCTCTCTATGCACAACAAAAACTTTGGGCGTGTAGATGAACTTTTGATAAATACCGTCGCCACCATGAAAAATGTTCCAAATCTGAAATGGATGACACTATTCCAGGTGAAGCACACATAGAAATAAATCTGCTCTGAATATATAATCTGTCTCTGATTGCCGTGGGTAGAAGGATGTTTCTGAGGACAGGTAAATGTGCGCACAGCTAGGCTTCAGGGTATCCAGGCCACAGGAACTTCAAATGACTCGTCAGGTCTCTTAGCCACCCATTCACGCTTGAGGTGTGATCAAAAACTGTCAGGCAAATTCACAAAAAAAAAAAGAAGACTTAAAAAAAATCCTAAACACACAAAGCCAACTTAATGAAAAAAAGAAACTTAAGAAATTAACTTATAGGTCATCCAAACATATCCCGAGTGTGTGTGTTTTTTCGCCCAAGGCTCCAGTGTGGCATTTTCCAGTTGTGACCCAAAGGCTATCTTTTACGGAGCTAATTCAAATCAAAACTCCATCGGACCTCCCTGCTTATACACTGAACTTTTCCATACTTTCATTTACACAGGCATGATCTCTTAAATAGTTCAACACAACAACAACACTGCTGGCTGGCTGAGTGACTAAACAGGCAGCACTGTTGCACTCCAGGCATTAGAGTATCCAGCCTGTAGTCCAAGTCACCCTATATCAAAGGCTGTGTGACTGGCTGGTCCACTGATGCACAGCTGACTGGAGAGAAAGAGCCTATAGTAGCTCTGCTTGGGAAAGCGAGGGGCCCTTTTAATCCAGCAGCTATCGCTATAATAGTGGCATGGGAGAAGTGCCTGCTTTAATCCTGTGCCTCAGTGTAAACAGGCACCACGTGCTGCAGTGCCATTCACACAGCTGGCAGAGTGAAGAAACTACTACAGGAACTGCTGTACCTTTTGGGCATTCAAGAGCCATCAAACTGACTGGGCCTTCTGTTGTGGCTGTGAATAGAGCCCTGTGAAGGAGGCGGCTGGTCCTGTGGTTAGGGTAGTGTAGGGGCGAGGTGAGGGGCCTGAGGAACATCAGCAGATGATCCTCTGAAGAGGTTATGAGTGACAGGACAGAAAATGACCACTGCTTTATGAAGGACACCCAGATGGGAGCAATGCATTGGAAAAACAGAACACCTGATAATAGTCCTGGGGTGAGGGTAGCGCAAGGGGAGGAGGGGGGAAGAGGGAAATCCGCTTATTCAACCTCACTCTTAACCACTAATTGGATTATGGTTCAGGGGTGGGACCAAATTTACCCCTGGGTGACTATATAGAACATGTGCATGTTTTGAGATTTAAAGGACATGTTCCAGTAATGGGCCAAGCTTGACTGTGCTTGTATACAAGTTTACATGCAGGCCATTACTTATAACCTGAACTTCATGTGGGCCCATCAATACTGATTTGAAAATCAAGAGGGTCTCATGAATTCAAAAAATATTTCTTTACACAATGGTCTATTCCAAAGCTTCCCTATAACAATACCCCATGTGGAAATTGTCTAAACTGCCTACCTACCTTAGATTGTTACTTAGCAAAGTCCATCATAAACCAAATACTGCTGCTGAGTCAACTCAAAATTATGCGAGAAAAGGTAGCGAGGACATACATGAATGAGATCAGTTGTGTTGGGTAAATCTTTTACACAGTAGTCTTTGAGGTTGGGATGGGGGGGGGGGGGGTCAGGCCTGTAGGAGGGGTAATCATTCAGGATGTAAATACTTGACATGGATACCCCCTACTATCTAATCTCTGATCCAATCAGTGACCCTTCACACTACTTCTCACCACCCAGGGGCTTGTAAAGTTCTGTCATCAAAGAAGCCAGATGTGTTAGCACCACTGAGGCCTATGGTCATCTCAATCGTCTCCCTGGTGGACACATGCTATGACTTGTAATGGTTAATTTACCAGCAGAATATATGCTTGTGACACTGAGCATCCATCAGCAGTTCACAAATTGTATACACAACTCCCTGTGGTGATATCCATGTATATCTCCTAACTACTACACCTGTGCCTGAAGTGCATCATATGTACATGCTGGTGACAAACAATTAACCATGTTTGTTCTGAAAGTGAAACTCAATAAATAATACAAAAGGTTTCATCCAGAGGATATGTACAAGATATAGTAACTCAAATTCCACATGCTGTGATTTCCACCAAACTTTTTGACACGACAGACAAGTGAC
The DNA here is from genome assembly GCA_016165875.1 of Acanthopleura granulata. Classification (NCBI taxonomy): domain Eukaryota; kingdom Metazoa; phylum Mollusca; class Polyplacophora; order Chitonida; family Chitonidae; genus Acanthopleura; species Acanthopleura granulata. The sequence goes on along the minus strand of JABBOT010000080.1, from coordinate 41,216,342 downwards.
GTAAAGAAGTGAAAAGCAGTGCCTGTTTGTGTCTACAGGTACATGTCCATTGTGTTTCAAACCATAACACCAGGAGTGAAATGGTGGTACTGGTGATCATGAATGATGGTACATGTAGGCTGGGGCATCTATGGGACATAGACTTAGGTTTAAAATTTGCTTAGTGGAATAGCTACTTAGTTTTCTCAGCAATATAGACAAACAGCCTAGGTTTAGCAGCGGGTAACACCAGTTCACCCTCTCAAGTACAAAAACATCCCATTTCCTTTTGCTGAATTTAAGACACTGAGCGATTTCACTCCTATTCTAGACTGCTGGTTTTTAAAAGGGACTCACTCCCACGCTATAGTGCCATATTGTAAAGAGAAAGCTTTAACAATAATTACACTGTATACTACATCTTTATGCCACAACAACATACATGTACATCACACATGTAAAGTAGATCTCCACTAAAAATTCCAACCAAACATGCAGGTGAAGCTGTTTGTTCATTAAGGGAATAGAACAACTGATGATCTAGAACGTTGGAAATTCGACATGTGAAGCCTAGAAGTCAACTTGGACAAAAACTTGTCGTAGGGTTACAATATTCACTACATGTAGGTGAAAAGGAAATCAATTGGTCATGGTTTATTCTCACAAAATAAACAGATGACAAAAACATGTAATGACACAATTACAAGGCATAAAAAAAGAACATTATACAAATGTGCCAGTGTCTGGAAATTCCCAGACTGGAACTACCCATGTACTGAGAGACACCTCAAATTCCCGGACTGGAACTACCCATGTACTGAGAGACACCTCAAATTCCCGGACTGGAACCACTCATGTACTGAGAGACACCTCAAATTCCCGGACTGGAACCACTCATGTACTGAGAGACACCTCAAATTCCCAGACTGGAACCACCCATGTACTGAGAGACACCTCAAATTCCCAGACTGGAACCACCCATGTACTGAGAGACACCTCAAATTCCCGGATTGGAACTACCCATGTACTGAGGGACACCTCAAGAAGTCTGATATGACAGGTGATTCTTGGGTTTCTGTGGGACCTGATGTATCGACACAACCATATTTTTGTCCTGATAGCTAAACAAACACAGGGAAAACTCTGACTGGTTATTCACTTGGAAATCTGGCATGATTTCAGGGTCCGACCATGGAAACAAGGTCACGTAGCGGACAAATTGATATGTCAGTCCACAAGGGACGTCACTTATCCACTGGAGAGTGATGTGATGGAGGTTTGTTGTCACGTTTGCAACTGTTTTAGAATACAGTTGTGAGGTACTGAAAATGAACCCAGCCTGTCTCTCCATTAACAGACACTGAACAAGGACCAAAAAAAAATTCGATCTTAAGTGAAAATTTGAAATACAATTTTGGAATTTATTTCTACTCCCTGGAAATTATAAGTTTGTTCCCCTCATAAATGTTATCTTAAGATAAGCACGTCAAATTTCACTTTCCGGTGCCAAAAACTAAGTAATGTTATAAGGTTTTTAACTGTTTTACTCAAGTCAAAAACCCCTTTGTGGAATCTACCCTTGATATGTTGTCACACAAGCTTCAGTTTGTTTGTGGTTTGCTATTATTTGACCAATGGCACACTTGTAGCAGGTTTGTGGCATTCTTCTACATTCACAAAGACCATCTGCTGGAAAGGAGCAAAGTTATTACGATTAACAATCTGTGGAGACCAGGTTTCTAGATTAAATGCTTCCAGAAAATTCCTTCAAGTAGTGTGCAATGGTCACTGTCCATGCATGTCACTGGCAGGCCAATTTCTGGTTACTGGCTCACTTCTGGGTTGCCTGGAGCTTTAACACTAGCCTGTACTGTAAAAGGTTTGGAAATTAAATGGAAATGACAACTGCGTTTTTACAGAAAGGTACATGTACAAATCATATGAAATGGAGGTTTATCTGTCTATAGATGTTAACCTTCTATTGGGCTTGTCAGTATAATCAGACTAGAGGCTGTCATTTTGATGAGTCAATACAATGAATTGCTGCACATATTTAATCTTTATCATGTTAACTTCAATCATCATTACACTGTCATGATCATCATCATCTTCTTAGAAGTAATTCTAATAAATTATAAATATGACAAATCTATATAATGCTTATAATGTAATACTTTTTCCACGATTTTGTTTCAAATCAAATTTAATACTTTACTTCCCTTTGTTTTCTTTCTTGACAGTATAAGAATGAAATATGGCGAATGGGTCATCAGGAGCTGTACTGCTTCATGAAGAACAGTAAACTGGGTGAAAATATGAAGAATGGATGATGTTCAATAGCTTGGTGCTAAATAAAACACAAACCCTAAAATTGATGATTTGCTTCTTTATCAACAACTACATTAAAAAAACAGAAGAAAAAAATGACTGTCATTCGGTTTTATTATTAATATATTTACGGTAACATGTCTGTTAACAAAGTCATCTATATGCAATAGGTTGAGATTAGGAGAAATCCCATGCCCTGATAGGGAATATTTAAATAGTTTGGACATTTGCTCTATTGATCTAGTGGACTACAGTATTGGAGGCGATATTCAAGATAACCGTAACGAAGTACAGCCAGAACCCCAACACCATCGCTCAACTCCAAACCTTTATGCAAAGTGGGAGCTTCATCACCTCATGAATATTCATACAGACAGCCTGATGCATAACCATGAACATGGTGTATTTTGTTTTACTCTTGACATTGTGTGATGTAGGAATAAATAAACACTCAAAGTAGGCCTACACTTGCATGCTGTATATAGGCTAATGGGAGGGAATTGCCCAAATTTTTCAGCACCAACTAAATGCCACAAGACAACATAAGTTCCTGCAAAATTTGATCTGCCCAGTTGTATTGAACCTTCACGAAAGTCTTTGTGCATCAAAATCTACTCATGCTAATCATCCATTTACACATTATGAGCACTCCTGTAAGATTTGATTGACAATGAATTCCACGGTGAAGAATAATTTCCCTACAGCACCACAGCTACCATTTCTACGGTAATACATGGAGACTACAAATCAAAGAAACCAGGTGCAGTCTGGAGGTTGCCAGCTGGCTGAGACACCTTTTGTCAGCAAAATTCAGCCTACCCAGTTGGGAGTTGGATTTTAAAATTCAGTTTGAATATCACCAGTTTCCATATCAAAAGCGCTACAAAATAACTGCTGGAACATGGTTATAACACTTCTTACTATTTACGTCATTAAATCAAATGATTGTTGTTTTATGCCATAATCAATGTTATTCAAGAATATTTGACTTGTATGAAGGCAGCCAGTAATTTCAGAGGTAACCTGATGGACGATCGACCATCTGCTGTTTGCTGGCAGCCCTTTTCAATCAACAATATAGTGGTTTCCTCTTACTGGAAGGAAGCCCGAGTGAAAAAACTCTTGGACATTCTGGGCAACCAGCAACTTGCTACTAACACACACACACACACTTGGCTGGTAACCGGAGGCAATCCAGACAGTTGGGTTAGCAAGAGACCAATAATTCATGTACCTGTCCATAACTGTAGTATATATATGCATACTTGAATTGTTGTTACACACCACAATACTGTGGTTGTCAGGTGTAGGGATGGTGAAAGCTTACGAACTGGTGCATCGTACTGGCCGAGGATAATTGTTCTTCAAAGACATACATCTGTGCAACTGGACACACACCTGTCACCTACTAGTTGTCAACAAGGCCTCATGGGGAGTGAGAACCAGACACTCTACTAATTTCCAGTCCAAGATGGGGACTGGACTCGTACCTCATGTGCCTTACTCAAGAAGCCACTTCCCACTTTACTATCCAGGCACATGTAAGTGAACAAGAGTATCAGTATATATGCCTGTACAATATGTTGTAAGCTAGTATTTAACACATCCAAGTACGCACTTTTACACAGAATACTGACATAAACTAGGTGCTAAATACTGCCTCCATGATCAGAATGTGATTTATTGGAAGTTCATAGACAGCAAGCGATGAACAAGAAGGACAATCTTTTAGAAAAGCAACAAACACACCTTTCTTTCTCCCAAATTTTGCACAGGTAAACCATTCAAGGGGACAGTTTCTGGAGAAAATGACTGGTATTTTTGTGTTCCTTTAAATTGCACCTGTTAAACAGTTTGTAGCTTGTTTCCTGTGCATGTCTCCCAGATCGTACATTAGCAAAATGACAGTGTTCACAGTTACTTCATGCCCACCCTCCTGATGATAACAGGTCATTGATCAGGGAGATTTGCTGTCCTGGAAGAACACCATCTCCGTGACAAAACCCTACACAAAAACAAGCCCTCAGGGTAAATACTGTATTTCATCTCAAGATTAGCCTGTAAAAATGCACTTTCAGAAGTCCTTAAAATGATACCTTGGATGAAAACACTTGAATGTTCTTGATCAGATACTAATTAGGCTTTCAGAAAAACTCTTCAGCGGCATCATAACATGGAAGAATTCACTAGAATTAAGCAAGAAGTGTCACATGAAAAAAAGTTAAACTTTGGGTGAAATCCAGCACATTTTTACTGATTAGCAACAGCTAAGAATGTATCATTAGTACCTCTATGTGATAACAGGTCATTTCGGCAGTTAAACCAGATGTACCCTGCTAGGAATCAAGAGATGAAAGGTGAAAACTGGTGTACATGTAAATGTGATGCCTTGTTTGTCTCATTTGACACAGATCGCCCTCCCCGATCCCCAGGGGCCTAGTCTTAACTTACTCAACAGACAAGTCTCGCAGATACGCATAATTCAAGAAATTTTTTTTTTTTTTTCAGATATAATGCAGATAAAATTTATTTATATGAAGAATATTTAATTTACACCACACAAGTCTTTCTTATGGATATACAACTTCTTGGTTCATTAACAAGATGTTTCAATGTTCTACTTGTTGACACTTGTATCTCTACTTGTTATAATTAAGAGCATTAATGTTTCGATTTCACTCATTTGATAACGATGTTAGTATCTACATCGAAACGTCGTGTTAAGAAACCAAGAAGTTGTACATTCATAAGAAAGACTTCTCTAGTGTACTTCCATCCCAACTTCTAAATGCCACCCAAACAAGATATTCAATTTAGTATATTTTGGTAGCATTATTTATGTGTTCATGTACATAACAGTATATTTACCCTTAGATGTACATACTTAAAATGTGCATGTACATATAAGTACAACACTGAACTGGGACAACACTCTGGTCTGGGCTGGGCAAAGGCCTTAAAAAATCTGATGTGCATAAGTGGATTCACCATGAATTGTTCAGATTTAATGACTTCCCTTTCTACATGTATTTTAACACTGATTACTGAAACAGATTTATCCTAAGAGTGTTTCAAGAAACATCTAAAGAGCTGCAGCCTGGTGCAAATACATGTATTATGACAAGAAAGCGGAATATCAGAACTCGATGTAACAAAACTGAGCAACATAAACATGTACATAGTTGAGTTGATGAACTGGAGACGCTCTGGACACCTAAGAGTATTTACACGCATATTTTTACTGCAGTTTTCACTTGCATATATATTTGAATCCAGATGTCACAAGGAACATTTGTATACATATACATGTAACCATTATCAAAAACTACAGATATTTCAGGTATACCAATACTTTAAACTACAGTCAACAGAAACTACAGGAGAACCAGGGAAGAAATAAAGACAGGTCCATCACAGGACAGACACAGAAATACCTTTTTCTGTCCAAAATAATATTATTTTCATTCATTCTTTAATTTTTTTATGCGCACTAGTAATACCAGGACACCGGAGAGATCCAGGTGTTTTAAGATGGTGCTGAGAGTTATCCCCCCTTGATCATTCGATTTCAATGGATATTGTCACCAACATCTAACAGAGTTTTACCATTAGGCTACAATAGTAAGGAAATAAAAATCCGCAGGAGACTGTTCATGGAATGAACATGTGAATCATAGCCAACTTAGCAAGCTAACATACATACAAGTACATGTACATACCCAGAGGTTTAGAGAAAAGAAAATTCCTCACTTTTTCAGAACTGCCTCCAAAATTTTCAAAAACTCAGGACATTTTTATGACAATTCAGGACTGGGACAATTATCGATGACTCTTCAAGCATTTGTGTTTATTGCTGTTTTATTTTTTGCAAGGGTGGTCAAACATGAGGGTAGAGGATGTCAGTCGCACAAGAGGAAACAATCTGCCCTGGTACAGTTAGCTGACCAACGTCTTGCATGAAGGCCTCTGTCATAACAGGAAAGCAGAGTTCAAACGTGCTGATCTGTGAAGAGCCAATGGCCTAAAGTGTAGTAGGTTAGTTCAGTTGGCCGTCTGTGTCACCAACACTTATAAAAATAACTTCTATATGCAACTGGGCAGAAAAATTGGGATCTTCTTAACAACCTTTATTTCAAGTCCTAAAACAACAGGTAATGGACACAAAATATACCCTTTTTTGTTAGAATTGGTGAGCACGCCCAAGGCACCTAAAGTTTTCTACTTGAGGATTTACACGTCCATTGACCTTTAGATTTTCGGCTGTGTCTGGAGCATGGAATAATGCACCTCTTCGTTACTTTGTTCACGTAGTATATAGCCCAATAAATTAGATATTCTACATGTATACCACAAACAGTGTTCAGCATGGGCCTGCTCATTCTCTCCTCGCTCTGCATGTTCCTAATCATACAAAGAGGCTGATTTACTGTTTCCTCCTTTCTTATTTCTTAATTGGTAATGAAAAGCCAAAGGTATTACAGAATACTGGGACCAAAGCTCACTCCATTTAGGCCCACACTGCTGCCTGTACAGTATACTACAGTCTACGTTTAAACAGTCACGCACAGTGAAAACGGTTGACGTTTCTAGCACATCAGAGTGATGACCTTGACAAAGACTGAGGTCATCCAATTTGATTCAAAGATATGAAATATATTAGATTCCACTCAGCGACATGGTAACACAACATGGAAAGGGATAAAGTACAACAAACAATCATTTATATGTCTGAAATTATGAATATTCTCACAATTACTTGTGATTAATCTGAGATGTGTGAGATCATCTTTACTTTGAGTTCTCAAAACAGAGAGTGAATCACTTCACCTTTTAATTCCTGTCCTGTCTTGAGTCGGTTATCTACAATGTGGCATTTTTGTTTCTTGAATGTTAACAATTGTTTGGTGGGCATTCCATGGGTGAAATTCACAGGGCAGACATGGCTGACCGTAGGACTTTCACTCTGCCTCCATAATGTACAACCAGCCGTACTTACAGTAACACGCAAATGTGTTGGATACAATGCAGTTTTAGCTATTTATTGCATAGCACTTTTTAGTTTGGGGTTGAAAACACATGAGTATGTTCCAATAATACATGCCTTTACATTTACCAGTGTATTTAAATTGAAAAAACCTTACTTCCAAAGTCGCCAAGGTAATTATGTGCTGGAAACACTGCGTGCATATCTTGAAACAGGCCCTGGAGAAGATGGGCTTCTCTAAGATGTACACGAATCTGTGGTGTGCAATGTCTAATTTGTTTTGCCAAGAGAAAACAGACTCCTGTTTCAGGCACTGTGTCTGTGGTATACAACGTCTAAATTATTTCACCAGGAGATGATGAATTCTTGTTTGATGTTGTATGTGTAGTGTACAATGTCAGGAGAGGATGGTTTTCTGTTGGACGTTGTAGTGTACAATGTCAGGAGAGGATGGTTTTCTGTTGGACGTTGTAGTGTACAATGTCAGGAGAGGATGGTTTTCTGTTGGACGTTGTAGTGTACAATGTCAGGAGAGGATGGTTTTCTGTTGGACGTTGTAGTGTACAATGTCAGGAGAGGATGGTTTTCTGTTGGACATTGTAGTGTACAATGTCTAACTGTGTGATACACAATATCTACTTACTAAGAAGAGCAGGGCTCCTGTTCAGACATTGTATCTGTGGTGTATAATGTTTAATTAATTTAACCAAAAAAGATGTTCTCCTGTTAGATATTTCATGTCAGGTGTACAATGTCTAATTTAACCAGCAGGGGGTGGACCCTTGTTAAACACTGTATTTGTTTTACAACAACTAATCAGTCAGGGGAAGGTGGGTTCCTATTTTGATGTTGTATCTGTCATATACAACGTCTTATTTGCTAGGAGGGAAAGGGCTCCTGTTGGACACTCTATCTGTGAAATATAACATCTAATTAGTCAGAAGTTGATGGGTTCCTGCTCAACATGGTATCTGCAGAGTTTATTGGTTTTGGCAATACAACATCACAATACTGGCTGCCATGTAAGTGGTCTTTCAGTAGCCTTTCTGAAATACAGAGTAAGTCTCAGGTCAACTCTTACAAGACTTTACTCTTTTTTATTCATACGTACCAGATCAAAATGTGGCGGCTGCATGTCCGTACTTTCATCTGTACCAATAAAAACCACATATTTTCCATGTGCTTGCTGTCAGTTTGGCCTTCTGGCCACTCATACATTAGGTAGCATTCTTTCCCCTCCCTTTAATGTTGACTTTATGCTACGTTCACTGACCTTTACTTCAACAACCAGCCCTTCTGCCTGGTATGTTATCTGTGTTTACCTATGATATATGGACAAAGGTGTATGCATTTCTCTACACACCTGTACATCTAGCCTACTCACTGTACAGCCTGATGAGAAAATGATTTCAAGGAGACCAGGTACTTAGAAAAATGTTAAAACTGAAAGTATTTGCAGTAGACTCTCTATTTCTTTGTTGAAAGGACAATATCAAGAGTATCACAATTCCTGTGAGTGGGTTTATTTTTATAATTTCATTATTTAAAAAAAAAAAAATTCCTTCATGGTATTACCTGATCAATCATTCCACTCAATGCAGAGTTCCTACATAAATGTAATAAGAGATGCTTATTTTCTTTGTTGATTTCGACAAACGCTTCACTAAGCCCTGACCACACCTACAAGTACAAGCAAACAAAATTGCAATGTCTTTGCATTCTTGATGTCATTTCACTTACTTTGTAATATTTTGGTTATACATCATAGAAATAAATGTGTACATGTTTTAAACATTGGGTGGAACAATCTTTTGATACATATATGCAACTATACATTTGACCTCGTGTTGCATTTCCTGTTAACCCAATCATTTCACACTAATTTCTACACTTGTAAGCAATGGTGAGGATAAACGGGATCTATTTTTACAGCCGAGATGTCACAGTTCACATATAGCACAAGGGGACTACATATGCTCTGGGAGTCAACTGTCAGGTGGGAAATAAACTCTGCCCCATTACCTAGCCAGGTGACAGATGCCCTATGACACAGTCGTGCTGATGACAATGGTCATGGTTAGACAATATACAGGAAGCATTGACACCACCCTCCAACCCTCATTCTCTCCCCTTGTTATCAAAACACTTTGGTCACCACCCACAAAAAAGGGCTCTTTGGTTCAGGATTTTGGCTATCTGATTTTGACACAGCCAAATGAGTTACTGAGGACATAAACTAAAAGCCTGCCAGTAGGGTCGTGTAGCCTTCTAGATTCTGTTCTCTTAGAGAACCAGCAATGGGGCAACCTTGACTTGACCTCCACATACAGAACATAATGTGGCTGCCTCCCTTTACCAGGTATCAATGCTTTAGCCATATGTCTAGCCAACTGTGTCACAGACACCCTGATGATAAGGGTGTCAGACAGGGTAGGCAGGTGACACCTAAACCATGTCATTTACTACATTACTATGGGCCATGGACTATGGCTGTCAATGACACTTCAGTTTGTAATATATGTAGTACAGAATGTTGGTTTGTTTGATATTGTATTTAATGTATTTATTATTTATACATCAGTAAAATCCTAGTATTTCCTTCACTTATAAAAATTTCAAAAATTTTGAAATATCAAATGAAATATCAAATTTTGATGTAGTACACATATGTAATATCAAATTTTGATATTTCAAACCCAGACGTCATGAGGTCAAAAAAGAAACATTTCATTTTATAAAGTTCCAATCTGATCTCAGCAAAATGATGTCATAATGCAAGTTTAGTCAAAGCCTACATTCTCACCTTGTCATATTTCGTCATAAGACATGACGTCCTATAACACGTCATGTACACGATTTCACATTCTAGGGCTGTCTATGACAACTTGCTGCTGGAATAAATGCCGAAAGCTCTTTAAAGTACCCAAAATCATGGTACTGTTAGGGTATAAATAATAAATAGAATATTGCATACTGAAAGGCTGAATACCCTAAATATTGTTCAAGTGAGAGGTGGAAATGATAACCCACAAAACGCAGGTTATCATTTCCACCCCTCACTTGAACAATATTTATCGTATTCAACCTTCACTGTGTATTATCAATCCTCTATATATTTAGTGTAGCTGGTGTGGTTGCTGCCTTTCATCAGGAAGTTTACCTCGGAATGTGCAGTATGCTGTGGTGGTGTCTCTTGGAATAAAGTCATATCAGTACCAAAATGCTGATTTATTTTACTGGTACTTTGAGCGATGCTCAAGAATTTAATGGGAGTAGACACCTATAATCTGTATGTGATCAAGAGGCTCAGAAATCTGGCAACACCGATGAACCTGAAAAGGTTCTAGTACTGGAGTGTGAAAATCTCTGGTGCACACGAAGGAGGAGACAACTCAACACTCAGCACTATTTAACATCTTTCCTGGACATATGGCCTACACATAAACAGTACATGTACACGTAGTAATGCTGTGGTAATGACACAACATACATGTATATACATTCTATAATAATGACTTAACTGTGCCTTTTTATGCCAATATATGTAATATAACACACACACACACACATATATATATACATGTATCTATTATCTTTTAGTATACATAGGTACATGTGCACTGTGGTTACATGCATGACCACTGTATTTGATGTTTAGAAATAAAAAATACATGAGGCTATTTCAATTATTTCAAATGTTATATTATGTGTAATTAACAGGTTTGTAATTAAGGAGTTAAGCAGGTGTATTGTCTCCAAATGATGACTGAAAATTGCTTCCTGCTATACCATGTATTATTGTTATAAGCCTCTTCTATACTGGCAAGCACATTTACAGTAACTGTCTCCCTACAAGCACTCTGATGCTATTATGGGGAATACATGTTGAAACTGTACCAGGAAAAATGCACATGTCAGTTTCAATATTCAACAATGAACAGTGTTACTCCTCCATCCAGGTGACTAGTTAGCTGATAGACATCTCTCCCTCTATACATTTACACCAAAATACAACAGTGTCAAGAGCATTTACTACTGCAACACCTACAGGTATACACGTTTTCCCTTATCAGAAAAACCATGTGTGTTTGACAAAAAACAGTGAGATTTATTTCAACCATTAAATGTAAGATTATATATTAAGTGACACAATGGCTTTGCTGAATCAATTTCCGCACACAATGGTAAGATTGTTGAGAAGGTCGCACAAGGTCATCGTTTAGTTCAAAAATTTCTACTTACACCAGAGAAATCTGATAAAATTACCTTTCACCAAAAAAGGAAGAAGGCAGAATCTAGCAAGACAGAGTCCCCTGACACAAACTGCATCTCCCTATATAGGTTAGAGTAGAAAATTAGATACCTGGGACCTATTTGAGGAAACTGTAGTAAACTGCTGAAGTCGGTAATCCAACATGGAGTGTTACAAGAAAAAACATACGTTAAACACGACATAAGTATACATGTAACACCTTGAGAATTTTAGTGAAACCTTGTCCAATTTCGTAAAAACATGGACATTAAAAGCTACTTTTACAACTTTGTACATGTACACTGTACCTGCTGACTTAACTGCTTGGTACAATTGTCAATATATATTTGATCACTTAATGGGTTACCAAACTTGATAGGTTATCTCATTGTTATTGTCTGATGCCTAGTGTGGCCACTTTTACAGTACTGAACTGTCAAACAACACTTGTGTGCATAGAAATTTTCCTATATTATTTTACTTTTGGTTTTATTGTTGATTTCAACATTGCTTTGGTCATATTAGAACAGTATCTCAAACCTGACATGTTGTAAATGGCCTCATTTCACTCAAAAAGGGGCACTTTTAGGGGCAAATAAATGTCTTAAAATATTACATTTATTTCTACTAGGATATCATGTTACTATCCAATAAAACACCTTTCTAAAATCAACAGAACAACAGAGCAACTTAGTCAGGGTCGAAATTTGAGGTTATTTAGGGTAGTTACAATGCTGCCTCACTGAAGTGCCATGTATACTGTAAAATCAAGCCTGCCAATAGGTGCCTGACATTTTTGGTAACACCCCTTTGCCCAAAAAGTGGTATGATGATGTTTTCAATGTTATATAGTACTGAACAAAGCTCACTTGGGTCAAACCACTTTCAACAAAGACAGGTCTTCCAAAATGATAGCTATTTACAGGCTTGTAAGACACCAGACATTAAATTTTGCCCTTGTCTCAGTACATCCATGTATATGTAGTGAACATGCCATGCAAGTCATGTGTATTGACACTTATGGTTGTCTTGTACTTAGGCTATTTTCTTATGTTGAAGAACAAGGTACATGTAGCAGTGAAATTCTTTCTGGACTGGATGTTCAACATGCAAAGATATGGTACGAACTTCTGATCAATGCTCATCAATTCACACAAGTGACCACAGGTGTTCAACAGTTAGATGTTCATGTATCTAGACTGTCACCTAAGTACCAGCCACAAGGACCATCTCCTGAAATGCTAGTAAACCTGGCACAATTATGTGAAAGCATCAGGTACGAAGACCATTTTGTTGGAGTTAGCTAAACCTGGCAGATTCTGATAGTACTAGAGTACCAGGCATAAGGACCATTTCCTAGAATATACCAGGCACAAATGTGTGTCAAACAGAAGAACCATTTGCAGGAATTAACCTAGCAAAATTGTGTGTGAGCATCAGATAGAAGGACAATTTTGTTCCAGTAAATTGAACCTGGCAGATAGTATTACAGTACCAGGAAAAAGGACCATTTCCTAGAATAACCCTGGCACAATTGCAAATGACACAAGGACCATTTGCTGGAGTTCACACATGGCAACTACACGCATTTACACTGTGTACATGCAGAAGTACAGTGTACATGTACATGTATCTCGAACTCCAAAATACACTACATGACAAATCCAATGCACATATGTTAATCTCGAAAACTATTTCACAAAACACTATATTATTTTTGGACACTGTCACTGAAGCCTCCAAACTTGACAATCTCTTCATTACATAATCTGCTAGCTGAACTCAAAAAGGAAATGTTCTACTGTACATACACTAATGCATTGAAATGGACATTATTGCTTATCACAGCTCTTACACGTATCTCAACCGAAATTTCAATCTAAACACAGCCTAGGTTATCTTCCCAGAAGAGCACTAGAATATTCAGCTTATGTTTACTGTGTCTTGTGACAAGTTTATGGAGGTTTATGTCTTCGGATGTAGAAAGGTTACAGAGATCTTAAATTGAGGTTATCCCCAAAGGAAATAAAAGTTTGTCCCTTATACACAGTTCACCGTGTTACATTTATGGTACAGATATCGTAGAAATGTTAAAGACTAGGAAACACAATTTTCGAAATCTTCTTAATTTATAAACCAATCAACAAGGTACATTTATGTAGAAATGCCAATTTTTTTTTTTTTTTTTTTTAAATTTTGACGGATCTTACACTTAACGTAAAGTTTCCAGTGGCTTACGCTTTGTCTGACATTACAGATGGTAGAGCACATCAAATCTTCCACCAATGACACTGTACATGTATAACTAATATAGCCTAATATGTCATTACATTCTCAAACACGTCTGACGACAACAAGCTTCAATCGAAAGTGACACACTCCATCGGATGTTAAAAGGTTGAAATGATATTAAGGTGATATGACACCCCAATTGCATGATAATCCAGATCGGTCACTCTTGGATCTGGTTGGCTTATTGGTTTGATTGCTTCTTGCAGATGATATCCTCTTGATAACTGAAAAGACCACACTATATTTTTAGAAAGTACACATCATCTTAAAGGCATTTTTGTGCTGATTCCAAATATGACCTTAATTATTTTTGGTGGGCTTTCTGGATCATATTGAAGCAACGTGATATCACAGATTCTCTTTAAGCTGCAAAACTTTCTCTGATTGCTATATGTCTACGTTCTACGTGAATATATAAGAATTACAACACCTGTATCTGTATTTAATATGAATACACAACAGTTACAGCATGTTTAGGCGCAAAAAAGAATCTATGACTTCAATGTGTTTCAATATGGTCCACAAAGTCCACCGTAGCAGCTTAATCTTTATTTCTGTTCTAATCAATGTAAAAAAGGGCCAAAAAATAACGAAGCACATGTTTGGAATCAGCACTAAACTGCCATTTCACTGATGTGTATGTCCTAAAAATGTGGTCTGTCCTTCAATGTACCTGACAGATGGCTGGAACAAGTGATGACTAAGCACTACACTATGATAAAATCATATGCAAAAGCATAAGCTCTGCGGACATAAATGTCACTGAAAGCAGGGGAAAATAATGAGATAAATGTCACTGAAAGCAGGGGAAAATGATGAGATAAATGTCACTGAAAGCATGGAAAAATTATGAGATAAATGTCACTGAAAGCACGGAAAAATGATGAGATAAATGTCACTGAAAGCATGGAAAAATTATGAGATAAATGTCACTGAAAGCACGGAAAAATGATGAGATAAATGTCACTGAAAGCATGGAAAAATGATGAGCAGTGGCACCAATGAACATTGTTTTGTGCTGTAACGTGCAATGTTTATTTACTAGGTGTTTCATTAGTACAAATGCACAAAAAGCGGTAACCTACTACAGGAAACTGTGAAACAGTACAGAGTTAGGGGCCTGCTTTGTGACAGGCAGGAATGTCTCATGAGTCCTCAGTTAAGGCAGGACTACACTCAATGACTAAATATAAAAATTACAAATTAAAATGTCACAAGGCTTAGAGAGTCACATGCCAGACATGTACACAAGTCCAAAATATCACAAGGGAAATACCAACTTCTATTTTCATGAAAAGTAATATATATTCTGTGATGTGAAAACCAAACAAGGAGAAAACAGGTTGAAGCCTCACTGATTGCAGTCATTGAAACGTCAAACTTTGGGATGGTGTAGAATGTACTATTGAATTACACAGGGAGAACCCACACACAAAGAACGCTGTCTCGTGTTTACAGTGACAGTGTCTGGCAAGTCTGCCATACGTGAGAATCGGAAAAATGACAACACCTGTGCTTCTGGATGGGAAAACTCCACAGTGCATGTGTGTGTGTCTGCTGGGAAAACTTCACAGTACATGTGTGTATGCATGGAAAATTCCACAGTACGTGTATGTGTGTCTGCATGGAAAACTCCATTGTACATGTGTGTATGTATGGAAAATGCCACTGTATATGTGTGTATACATCAAAAAATCCACAGTACATATGTGTCTGCATGGAAAACTCCACAGTACATTACATGTGTGTGTGTCTGCAGGGAAAATTTCAAAGTATGTGTATGTTGCTACATGGGAAACTTCACTGTACATGTCAGTGTTTGCATGGAAAACTCCACAGTATATGTCTATGTCTGCATGGAAAACATCACAGTATATGCATGTGTCTCCATGGAAAACTCCAGAGTACAGTCTTCATGTTTATGTCTGGGTGGAAAAGACCAAGAATCATGTGTACCTCACAGTTTACAAGTGTCTCAATGGAAAATTTCATAGTAAATGTATGTCTGAACAGGAAACTTTAATTTACACTCAGGTACATGCATAGGTATATTACTTTCCCAATCCCAAATTATGAAAATCTTTGTATTCTCATATTCTTTAGAAACAAATTTGTATTCTGTATTATGATTACAAATGACTTAATGGTCAGCTACAGACAAACATCACATTATGGAACTGCAAGCATGTACAATGACAGGTCTTAACGATATGTGTGACGTAACAGTCTGTTTGTACATTGCTGTTTAAGTTCTCCTGTACCGAAGTTCAATAATGTACTTCATTTATTTATGTTTATATGTACATATACAAGTGATCTATTCTTACAAGTCTGAATGTAATATGATAATTGATAATGTATAACATGCATTTATACTAGTCATTTACTCACTGGAACGTGCTTTCACGCATGAGTTCACACAGTAGCAGTAAACAGATATACTGTTTTCATATCATTTATAATTCTTAGTTTATGAGTACTTACGCAAACCTCGTTAAATCAAATTATTATAGAATACCAATTCGGAGTGGATTAATTTTTGCTTGTAGAGTTACGTCTGCAACGTTGGGATCACTGATCTGTCTCGTGTCGTTAACATCATGTTACGCAGGCTTGCTTTGAGTTCAAATCAGCAACCTTTGCCAACAAAGTGCCATTGTCTGCACTAACATGTAACACCGGTACTAATTACTCAAGTGTTCGTAACGAGCACAAACCTAAACCGTCAGACCCACAGAGGTCGCGAATTATATCAGGTAATGATCTGAGGGCTCTGCAGTGTGAAAGACGTGTTCAAATTCTATGCATTCTGTATCTTCAAATCGTGCCAAAAGTTTGATCTATTTTGGAGGGTCTCTAGGGGAGGTCTGCTGGTGATAGATTAATTACAATGTACATGAACACCAGGCAAAGAAATTTTAAACACATAATTTGTGATTTTTATGAAAGAATGACGTCAAAACATGTTCTACCTGTGAGGTATCTCAACGCCTTAGTTATATCATATGTCATGAATACCCGTGGACTTCTATCCTGACCAAATACATGTAATCCTCCTATCCCACTCTGATCCTGACCAGATGATCCTCCAATCCTACTCTGATCCTGACCAGATGATCCTCCCATATCCTACTTTGATCCTGATCAGATGATCCTCCCACATCCTACTTTGATCCTGACCAGATGATCCTCCCATATCCTACTCTGATCCTGACCAGATAATCCTCCAATCCTACTCTGATCCTGACTAGATGATCCTCCCATATCCTACTCTGATCCTGACCAGATGATCCTCCCATATCCTACTCTGATTCTGACCAGATAATCCTCCAACCCTACACCAATGCTGATGAGTTTATCTTTCCATCCAAATCGCATCCTGACCAGATGATCCCGCCATACCCTACTCCAATTCTGACCATATTATCGTCCCTCTCTACTCTGATGATGTCCAGGGTATCAACTACTACTGATCCTGACCAGATGATCCTCCCACATCTTACTCCAATCCTGACCAGATAATCCTCTTAACCTACAATGATCCTGACCAGATAATCCTCCAGTCCTACACTGATCCTGAACAGATTATCCTCCAATCCTACTCCAATCCTGACCGCATTATCCTCCCACTTTACTCTGATGTTGACCAGAGTATCTACTACTAGATCCTGACCAGATTATCCTCCCATATCCTACCTCAATCCTGACCAGATAATCCTCCGATCCTACACTGATCCTGACCGTATTATTCTCCAACTCTACTATGATGTTGTCCAGAGTATCCACTCCTACTGATCCTAGTTTCATTCCGCATGTCCCTATAGGCTGTATGTCAAACCTTAATGTGGAAAATTTCAATTTTCCTTAACATTAAATATACCCATTCCCAATATTTTGCACATACATGTATCTGTACTAGATAGAAACCTTTCATCTGAAACTGAAATAAACCATAACCTTTCACCTGAAACTGCAATAAACCATAACATTTCACCTGAATGTGAAATAAACCCCCCCAAAAAAATACAATTAAGTATTTATCAGGTGAAATATCAGTGAAAACTGTATATCCAAAATTACCGTTATTCATTAACATTTCAGCTCATTTCACTGAAAAAAACTACAGATGAATACTTAAATTCTAGAGTGGGGACTTCCTGTATATTGATAATGCCAGAGTCCATGCAATGGTGTTAAACAGATTGTGTACTTATGTTTTCACCTCTGTATTATC
The DNA here is from genome assembly GCA_016165875.1 of Acanthopleura granulata. NCBI lineage: Eukaryota > Metazoa > Mollusca > Polyplacophora > Chitonida > Chitonidae > Acanthopleura > Acanthopleura granulata. The sequence continues at coordinate 41,198,273 of JABBOT010000080.1, read as the reverse complement.
TTCTTCTGACTTTCACCAGTATGATGTTTACCCATGCATAGAAAGAGACATTTAACATTTAAACCTTTTGTGACGTCATTAATAAATGTATTTAAAGTGGTTCACATAGACCACCACAGAACTCAATCTTTTACTGCGTTTCATTCAGTCAATGCAAATAAATGACTCAGTTAGGTTAAAAGTTAGTTTTGGAATAGTTTTCAGACGTCTTTTCACAGGTGTGTGATATGTACATGGACTTCTTTTTTTTTGTTTGTTTGTTGTCTTTCATTTAGTGTATATCACTTAGGCAGACATTTACCATGATGAAGAACATGCAGAGACCATGTACCTAAGTGACCCTATGAACTACTGGCTTAATAATGACTTTCTGCCTGTAACCGTAACACCCAAAATTAGTTTCGCTACCGTGCTCACAAACGGAAATGACTGCTTAATAGAATCTTTTGCAACTATTATGTAACAAAGCCTTCGAAAACGCGGACTGAAAGGATAATGAAATGTCTAAAGGAAACGAGTAATGACTGATGTCTTTGATGTACATACATCTAGTTCATTCAGGCATTTGCCAAATGGCTCACCTCCGACAGCAAAGCTCAAACATAAAGACGAACCACGGTAACGCATGGCTGGGTTACATCTCTCTCTGTATTTTTTTTCTTATGCTTTTTACTTTATGCTTTTTCAGATTAGCGCTTTTTCGTTTTCAAGCTGGGTGAAGGATTTAGAGTAGCCCTTAGGAATGAACAGAAAGCCACAGAAATCTTATTAGAGGACCAGTTCAGATCTAGGGGAGCCTGTTTAGTTGGCGTGACTGGAGGTAGTTACAATCATCGCTCAAACACTGCTGTCTGACAAACGTAGGTCTTTTGGAGGCACTGGCCTGTGAAATCAGTTATGGTCGTGCCAAACTTGGGGGTGCAGTCCTAATTCTATGGGCCAGGCAGCCTGAGGATGTGAGTTCCTCCAGCCAAGCGAACGATTTGATTTGGACATGAGCAGCGGCACAGCAATTCACCCCTCTTCAAGATCGGCCCCGTTGTTGTGGTACAATGGCTGACACTCCTACACCATACAATGTTAATGTCACGTCAAATGTGTTATTAATACTATCATACCGCAGGAATTTATTGCAGGATAGCTGTCAATTATTGCAGGAATCAAATCAAAGTGTTTCCACTTTTAAGGCAAGCAACAAAGTGTTAATGGTTCGTTTGAGAAATGTTTCCCCCATGCATATCTTTGTGCAATTCTGAAACCTGCGTCTTAATGATATTTCTCTTTACTAGCAGAAAAGTACACAAAGAGACGCTTACAAAAGACCCATGTATTGCTTGAGTAACATAACCCTGCATGACATTAAAGAGATATTCGAAAAAAGGTTGGAAAAAATCCATTTGCATTATAGCCTTACCTGTTACACTGTAAGCTATAGGAAAATTAATGCCTTACATTTAAGTATAGGGAATGAACATGTGTAAATATCTATTTACCATAGACATGCATTTAACATTACTTTAGTTTGCGGAAAACCAAAGACCACAAACACCTTTAACATTACAAATAAATGTCTACATGTATGGTCATGAAACCAAAACATGAAGAGATGGCAGTCACTTTTATCAATGTAAGAAACTCGGTGGGAAAAACAATTGTATGATTATGGAAACCAACATGTAATGAAAAAAAAACATAAATGTGCATACAATGTAAATATACATTTACTGATGCTGTGCCTCTGATATTTACAAGCTGGTTACCTAGGAAACATAAGAAGCAGGTTCAAACCTGACCTTAGGCAAGAAATTTGTAGATTCACTTGATCTCACTGCTTGGTCACAACGTGATGCTGCTTGTGAGGCTATTTGTGCTAATTTGTCTAAAATTCACTAATGACCACTTGTCAACCTCCATTACAGTGTGCATGCGCAAGTACAAGTATGTCACATGTCAGCAACCTGTGAGAGAGCAGTCATATTTACTTATGTCCAATTGAGGATTTCAGGATTTATTGAAGCTTAGCTTTCACGTCACTTTGTACTCCATTTTGGGTACGTAGCACTTTGTGAGCTTGTGTTTCACCATTTGCTATTTGGTATGAGACATTCTTTTGGAGCTTGTATTGTTCATTGTGTCTTTGTGCGATTACATGCATTTCATCTCAGTTTACCCTGAAAGTGATTGTGTGTACATTTCAGAGGACTGAAACAAACTTCACCAGCTCAGCATCACAGACGCTATTGTCAACTCGTTGCACCTTGCCGAGGATCTGGATGTATACCATCGTTGGTGTGCTGCACCCACTACTGTTTGTCCTGTACAAGACTGTTATTCTTCGATTCGAGAATTCCCACAAACTATGGATTCTATATTTATATGGACTGACTTGCCTGTGGAAGCCGGAATATCCGATCAGGACTAAGACGCTAACATTAGTAAGAAACTATATATTTTTGTAATTATCTGTATTGTTTTTGTATATTATTGTCAGCTGTACTTTTGACTACTTTGTTCAAATATATGTATTGAACTTATTCAAGCCTCTTCATGTTTCTTTGTTTTATCTTGTGTAAGGCCCATCACTGTTTGAGAGTTGAACAAGCCATTTGTTTATAATTTTTCCCCTCCGATAGTGGTATTCTTACACTTGCCAGAGGCTAGTCGCTCACACTGGGCACTCGGTTTCCCACAGTGATAAAACTGACAGCCACCCTGTACAAAGTGAAAACTTCTTCAGCATGGTGTTAAGTAATGATGACATAACTCTGCTATCTCGTAATCTCCCTCCCCTTGCAGTGTATTAATCTGAAAGTGTATGTTGCACAAGAGAAACATTCTTCTGTGTTGAGTATCAATCAAGCACTAAATAACAGGGGCTAGGAGAAACCCAGCAATTTGCTGACACGCGAATTTAAATTACAACTTATGCTGACCGGACATCTGACCTTAACAAAAGAAGCCTTCACCTCATTTATACTAAAATAAAATAAGCCAATGAAATTCCTTGAGATCTACAAATAAACTGTACCTACACACTGTAAATACATGTACATAGTAGATATAAAGATCACCCTCAATATGGACCCCTAATTTTATGTAGCACGTTGTTTATTTTAACATAATTATATAATACTTAAAGTTAACATATACATGCACACAGAATCCTGCAGAGAACATGTAAAATTACAATACATTTACATATACATACGGTATATATAGATGTAAGAATAAGAAGTTGAATACTATGGTTATACCAGTCATGAGCCCCCGCCCACTGACCCCCCCCCATACGTCTCTCGTAGAGCCCTAACCATGTGTCCAGACACTGTGGGATCATCTTGATACAAATTTAAACTCAAGCTAGCATGTATTTCATCTTGTCAGTTCACAGTGCTGAATAACCTACCACCTTTCAGATGGTTGCATTTTAATGTGATGATCAGGTTTCATCTCATTAAAATAGTAAGTGGTACTAAAATGTACACAGAAACACTCTTTCCAGGTAATAAGATCATGTGCTGATGCGGTCATACCAAGGAAAAAAGCAGAAATTTCATGTCAATTCACAATCTTGCAAAACACACTTGTACAGTTTTACAGTAGCACTTTAATAAAGTGTGCAATCCTATGAAGTATGATAAGGTAGTTCTAATACTACTTTCAGTGTATTGAAATTTTTTAATCCGTTGATCTTAAATCTATAGTGACCATAAACTTTCATTAAAGTTTCACTAGTGTGCCTCCACCTACATGTACAAAAATGCAGGAAATCCAGTAGTCCATGTACATCATTCAGCAGGGCCCTCAGGATTTATTCTTGACGTAATCGGATTGTTGTTTGATGCCATGTACTCAATAACAGACGTACATGTGTTTCACGCATTATGTACTACAGTTCCCAGAGTAATCCACCACTCTTTGACTAGTGACTGAGGAACTTTTCCACATGGGGAATACAGATATTGCATACTCAAGAATATTTCATTTCTTCAATGGCAGATGGAATAAAGGTGGGAGGAAATCCGGCAGAGCTAGGGAAAAACTCATGACTGGAGAAGAAGCCAGTCACTATCTGTGCTAGCACGTTAACTACTTGGCCACGGAGACCCTTATGCTGTACACAGATATGCAGAGCATATTGGTACAAGCCAACAAACATCAATGACAGCTCACTGAGCCACCAAAAGCTGTCCACAAATTCTCTCACCACTCATCCATGACCCACTTCTGATAGCTTTTTGTATCAATTACATCAGTAAGTACCTACATGTGTATGTATTTGAACATCTGAATTACATGGCAGTATATCGCAAAATTGCCTCTGCACAGGCAGCTCACTTTGTTTTCTTACCTTTGGCTGCCCTCTTCTTTTTATTTTTGTGCCTTTTTTTGCACAATTATAAAGATGCTTCTTATGAAATGTTGCAAAAGAATTACCTTTGTTTGTAAATTAACACACATTTTCAGTGGCATTAAATAATGTTTCTATAATTCACGTGTATGTAAATTAGGACATGATTTTTAGAATTTTACATAAACCAATGTATCTGTGTAAATTTTCTTTTATTAAGGTATTACAACTTAATTATAAAACTCCACATCTGCCGTTTTTTACAGGTCAGTGCATTAGCACAGCATCTACATAATCATTGCACACACAGTCTTGTACTCCTGTGTCATTAACATGTTTATCACACAGTCTGTATATATATAATTATCAGGTAGTATGCCACAGTGAAACAGCACTGCAATATCACCTAGGTTTGCATTCATTGCATACTGGTGTACAAGACCATCAGTAAACTAGCTGTGACAAACCTCAAAGTGAGCCAGATATATAGCTGTATACAGCAATTGCCATGTCTCAGCCAAGGTCTTCGCCACACAGACAATTACAATCCCAGGTCGAGACCTGCACCTCTCCGGATCACGACAGTGTGCCAGAATTTAACGGCTGCAGGTAAAACCATAAATCAAGGTGTACTACGAATGGTCTTAAATGGCCGGCCGGGTAAACACAAACACGAAATGGGTAATTTTATCAGGAGTTTGAAGTCCGTCATAAACGACTTTTAATGTTTGTCAAACACAATACCGTCTGGTTTATCAGTAAACGCAGGAACTGTTAGTACCTGAGGGAAAATAAGTAACTATAGCACAGGTGAAAGAAAGAAAGTTACTGTTTAATCAGTGTGTGAGACTTACACAGGACACACAGACTTGTAATCCACAACCGTGGCTACATAAAGAAGTATTATAGCATCTTTTTATATTTGTGCCTTTCATGTTTTAAACTTTGATTTTTTTAATGTTTTTAATTGACAGTCCCAAGGTATTTAAATTCCTTTCCACCTCAACTGCTGCAGAGCTGAAAGGGCCTTTATTATTTACCCTTCATACACATTACATCTTTGGTCAGGTCACTGACGAGGCCCTAAAGGATTGGGGGTCACAAGCAACTGCACATTTATGAACACCTGTAAGAAAAAACTTCATCTTTGTGTTAGAAAGCTAACTCTGGGGAATTTTAGACCGATGTAAATTATAGTATAAAATAAATTCGTCCAGTAAATGAGCGTTTACTTCATCATGATTCCACAGGCATTTTTTCACCGCAGAAAAACATAATCCTTCTAAACAAGAACACATTCAAAAGTTAGCCCCTCTGGAACCTCAGACAGTTTTAAGTACTGCTCCTAGTTTCAACCATGAATGAAACTGTCTACATAGCCTTTACCTCAATTGATTAATGCTACCTTCTACAGTATCTTTTACAGGTGTAATCAGGCTTTTTAAGTAGGTAACAAGCAAAAACACCTGTATTTACTCTTTAATGTGTGCTTTGAAGAAAAAAAAGCCTCCAAAATTAACAAGCATTAAAGAGCATCAGACTAAGTTCACTGCTTTGACTTTGTGCTCATAGCAGACAAGGAAATAGCACCCCCCCCCCCCACACACACACATTAGAACCCCTAGTAGCCTGTTTTTTGCTGCAATGTCTGACCTATGGTTTTCCCTTAGAATGCAGGTGCCATTTTCAGGTCAATGTCACCATTTCAGATGAATCACTACAATGTTTCATATTCATGTACATTATAGGCATGTATATATACAGGTAGCTGTACCCTGTCTGTAACATGATAAATCCCAATAACATGCAAGTTTTGCAATTACCACTATACAACCACACTGGATATACACATACAACTCTGGTTTACCACCCATTTACAACCACAACTACATGTTTATGTGTCTGTAACACTGCAGCGCATTACAAATCACTAACAGTAATTAGATTGAATGGTTTTCACAGGATGTGATGTATGGTACCAGTATTTAAGAATTTTTCTCTTATGCGACGGCTGACAGTTTTGTGGGTGCAGCAACTTACAGACTTAAGTGCCTGAAATAATTAAACAACCAACCTTTGGCAAATTACTGAAAACTTTTCCACGTCAACAGTATACATGCATGCAGAAACATGTACCTGTTGATTATGACCTGTAATACCCAGAATTTACAGGGTGAGGTATGCTCAGGTGAATGTTTGTTTACAAAGGACTTGACATGAGAACATAAGAAATTTATGACATTTGTCAAGGACTAGAAGCACACTACACAGTATATACCCTTTATCTGTAGCAGAATTATATATCCAATTCAGGGTGGGAACATAGCTTGTCCTATATGGCTAAGAAAACTTGAGTCAATACTGATTAACTGTAGAATTACATGCATTCTTGTGCATCTGCATGATGCACATGTATAGTTATTGCAGGCAAATCTCTAGGGGGGGAACTTGTCACTATGTATATATACGGTACAAAACACTTCCATTTACACCTGTATATATTACCTGTAATTTTTATGTATTGTCAGGCGTGAAACAACCTGCCTGGGGGGTCAACCCTCCTCAACTACCCACACCCACACATACTAGTGCTGACCCTTGGTCTCTTCTGAAGGGGAAAAAAACATCTGAGTGATCAACCATGAGTGCAAGGGTCAAAACAAAGGTCAACAGAGATTTAAAGGTCAACAGGGGTGAAAACCCCATGCAAGAGAAGCAAAACACAAACACATTAAAATGGAATCACATTTCAATTTTGTTTCATCCAGCTCATCCACTCAATAGCTAATGAGTTAGTTATGAACAAAGCCATTTAAGAAAGTCCTGAGAGAAAATATCACCAGAAAACTTTAATTTTCCCAAGAAATCTTGCATCAGACCTTGTGACTTCTCTCATGAGAGCAAGATCTCATGTGAGATTTTTTTTCACGCAACTCGTTGGCATATTAAATTTCTTATGTAAGATTTCACAGTATGATTTCTCTTAAGATGTCCCCTGACTTTCTTGTAAGAAAGTGACAAGATTTTATGTCAGTCTCTTTCCAAAACGGATCAACCTTTCAGTATACAAAGGTTTCATGTCAGATGAGTCAGCCATTAAGAGTTCTGCAAGATGATCGAAGGACATTTCCTCCACTGTGGCTTAACACAAACCATGCAGTTGACTCATATCTGTAATTCTCAGAGATTCTCAGACATCAAATAGTAAAAGAAAGCAAGAAATAAGCCATGCAGACACTAATTCTAATTTCCACAATGTACTGGAATGGCTGAAGGACCAAGATTTGTAAATGACACATCTGTTCCCAGAAAACTTGGACTACTCACAATGAAACTCTGTTAAACACTGACCATCTCACTGACCTTAATTTGACCTCATGAAATAATACCGTCTTTCAACTCTTGAAATATTTCACTGGGAAAGATTCAGGCATACATTAATGTGACCTTCCAATGAACTCTGACAATTAATGACTTTAAAATCCATTTACACAAGGCTTCCATTTCACTACACTCTTAATTCCTAATTAAAACCTGGATTATGCCAGATTAACACGCATGACAGGGGATTCTCTCTCGAGAATGAATTAATTAGGTTTTCTTTGCTCTCTTCAGCCAATCAATCTGCAGGTTACTTTTCGGATCCATAATTTATATGGAGATTACAGAATATGTTTCTGATGCAGAACCTACGATTTCTAATCAGACAATATTAACTGACTTTCTGATCCAAGTAATCAACAGGATAAAGTATGTGAACGAATCAATGGTAAATTGCAAAGCATAAGCTAATATTTGATTCTTTTATTTCACGATGATCAGTACTTACCAGGTCTATGTACTTCTTTTCATTTTACAGATCCCTTCTGTGCATGACACTAATTATTATAGTAATTCAAATTCACATTCACTTCACCTTGTCTGCCCTAATGCATGGTAAATACATGCAATTTTTTCCCTTTTTTTCCCTTTTTTGCATTTCAAATCAGAAAATCTCATCCCTATTGGTATTACACTGATGTGACTCATTAGCACAAATTCATACATACATTGCATTGTATACATGTATTTCCTTAAGACATTATCTCATGTTTCATTATGTTAATAATTAATGTTTTACTTCAAAGTCATATGATCTAAAGCTGAATTTAGTGATCCCTGTATGTGCCTCACTTGGCCAGGTAAGAGGTATATCCGGCTAAGAAATTCAGCATACAGTTTCAGTGAGGCAGCACAAAAAATACACCAGCATTGTGTCCATCCTGCTACGAACATACACTGTCAAAATCTGACCAAAAATACTGTTGAAAACTACCTAATAAAACCTGATACATAAACTATGCAAGACATATATTCAAGGATGCATTACTGACAGTTTAAATTGTTAATTTGTTGCACATATACATGTAGATGTAATTATCCCTCAATAAAGTTCCTTCATGAGTGTATAACAGCAGATGTTTGCAACACTGTGATATACAACACAGCTACACATACACCACTGTTTATGGATACCATCACAACAAGAATATTACTCAAAATTACAGATGTATGTAAAACATACAGTATATCACTTAATATGTATTATGTTACACCATTTAATTTCAATTGGGGTCATTTATTTATTTGAATAACAGTTGAATAACAAAGTCAACATTCAAGAGGATTTATTTCCCTTAAACATGTACATTTAGCCTGTCAGGTATAGTTTCAAAGGATTAATAGGGCAGAGCCACTGCCCTTATAAATTAATGATCTGTTTGGGTCATCCTACTTATCCACTGGAAAACCACCTTACTCAAAGGATTTTGGTTTGTTTCTATTTATTTTCATAAAACAAATATCATCATTTTAATTCTAAATTTGTTTTTTGAAGCTTGTGGGAGACTTAACATTATTCTGAAGACTAAATCAGGTATTCTTTACTAAATAACCCCTGGAGTAACTTTCACATGCAATATCCATAGAATTCATTTTTCAGAAAAGGATAAAAATATAATAAACCATCAAACCCACTCAAAAAATAAAAATCCAACTTGTTAGCATAATTTATCAACTTTTCAATTATTATCACAGTTTGCCTAACAAATAGCTTAAAAGCCCAAACTGCAATATTAATGATGAGAGCTTTTCAATACAGGGCTATGGGAGCTTTAAATTACTTCCACACAGGCAATACAGATAACTGTTATTATTTACAAGCAATACTGGATTACTCTGACCACCATCTGGATTGGGGAAACAATTTATGAGCACTGCAGTTGTGCATGCCAAATCATAAACAGAATGTATACTCTATGAAGACAATCTGGAGCCATGCAACTCTCCTCAATCAAAGACTCGGTTGAGCCAATGCACCATGGATACAGTACTGGGTCATGTGCAGGCATTATGCAAATAACGGAATGTTTGCAGCACAAATAATAATCTCATCAACCAATTTCCAGGGTAGTTTATAGGCTTTCCATCTCAACAACAGTAATTTTGTCTGATGCTTTGTACAGCTTACAATAAAGGCATTCCTATGGTGAGTATAAATAAACAGTATGACTCTCCACTCAATATGCATGATTAATTACTAAATAATACATATATTAACCTAAGCCACAAAATACACACACAGTTTTCATACTTTTCTAAAGCTTTAAACACGCGTGCTCATAATCAGCCATTTTCAAATGAATTATTATTCAGAAAAATTACCACAAATACCCTGATCTCAGAGAACAGCTGGAGGTATATGTGTCCTGAATTTCTAACATTTTAGCACTACACAGGAATGCTATAATTTTTCATATACATTTTTAACATTATTTTCCTCTTCATTATGCAAAAGTACAAAGAGTGGTGAAAACGGAAAAACTTTAATTAATAAGCATATAACTAAAAATAGACAAATGGAGAGGGGGTAAAAACGAAAAAAAATGCGTGGTGTGAACCTTTTTGCTTTAGTACATGAACAAAAAAAATATAGAATCTGATAAATACACACACTACATGCAAATGTACTGTACTTGTAGCCTACAGTATCTACAATATATGTGCCTATTTACATAGACATAATTCTAACTCTAGAATTTTATTAAACAATGTATTGAATCAAATGTATACATCTGTCTGTCTTTAGAAAGGAAATAAAACTAGCTGTGTGGACGCTGGCAAGAAACATTTCAGAGACAAAATCCTGACAGAGCTGAAAGAAAACAGGAGATAAAGTAGCCCCTTGTCACAGGCACACGATCTGACAAGAAAAGTGAATTAGCTCAATGTTTGCTAACAGTCTTTTCTTGGTGGGTTCATGCTAAGTCCATAGTTAGGGACGAATCTACTGCTGGCTGAAGATCCGCCTATGGCTTGGTTTTACAAACACTGGCCGTCTGGGAGGTTAATTGCGAAAGGCAGTGGATGAAAATATTGAATACCATTGGTCGATTATAAGTGTCGCCATGCAATAAAGGGTTACTGTTTTGTAAGATCGATTGTGGGTAATTCATCACAAGTTTTATCTGCAAAGGAGTTTTCCACTGTCAAAGAGAACTTGTATTTGTGTCCAGGTTTACACAATCTATAGGCTTATTACAAGACAAATCTTGTTTATTGATCCAATATAGGATGTAATGCTCTGTCAACTGTCATAAGAAGTTAACATGGCCTTTGAATGAGTACTACAAACTGCATGAAATGTCTCAAGCAAACTATGTAACATGACAAGTTAAGATTAATATAATACTGGTACCCTGGTAGCCTGGACCAAGCCAAGATATACCGGTAATGATTACAGACAGTTCAGAACAGATGCAAACAGGCATAACTTCTTATTCTTACACATTGTATTCAAAAGACAATGTTTGTGTTAATTATGGTCAAACAACACAAATTTCTTGAAAAAAATGTAACATGAGAGGGAGAAATAAAAAACGTGTCTGTTAGATCTCTGACAGGTCAATGACATTATCTGATGCACAAGTCATAACAGGTAACCCACCATCCTTTGGGAAGTTAATGACAAGCTTTCTGATGTGTGACATACATATATGAACACCACATTGGTGGAAAACAAATGGTTTGCTACTGACACCAGACTGCGCAAAGCAACCACATAAGCATTGCAAACTGTTATCGGTACCAATGTCCTACCCGCAGAGAGTGTGGCACAGCCCAAAAATTTCCAATCCAGGGCCAGGTTTGATCTTGCATCCAGTTATCCTAGCGACTGATGGGCAAGCACCTATAATCCCCAGACACATGTGCACTAGAGAGTGAATTTAAAATATACTCCTACAAGCTTTATTTGTGAAAATGATGGACTGATTTTATTGCTAATGTAAACACATTTCACACATTTAACATGTACCTTGTAGAAGCTGAAGTATAACATGGCACATACACTTGAGAAAGCTTATTTTTCACAATGCATGTATGTGTAGGTGTGTATATCCTACATGTACACAAATGTGTTTGATTCACACACTTGAAAACTCTGCAGAGAGCATCAGTTTGATTTGCACTTCATACAATTTCTGCATGCACAGTCATGATGCTGGATTTGAAGATCGGGATCATGACCTTAATTTTTTCTTCTAGATATGGCTCTGGAGCATTTAAATCTTTTCTTTTCATGAATTTATATGTTAATAAAATTAGGGTCCTACTGACTTTTTACACTTAAGTCCATTTGCATACATCTCAGTACATTTAAAACTCTTGCTGTACTGTACTGTAACACAAGTTTACATGTTCGCATTAAATAATTAAGGCCATGTAAATTATTGTCTGTGTACTTGATTTGTACATGTACACATTGTGCATGTAACCATTTGTCCTTCAATTTTGACCCGTCACAAGTCTTTACACATGTACACTGTATGTGTATGGTCACATGACACATCTCCGCAACCTGATCATTACCGCTCCTCCCTGATAGTCCGAGACGCAGACTAATGTGATCCAACTATCTAGTCAGTCCAAATCACATCCTCGTGGCTATCACAGGGAGGGACTGATAACAGACAGTGCTGTTGTGAATCAAACAGGGAGTTTCGGAAGAAAAGGGGGAAAGAAAAGAAAAACTTATCAGATATACTCCAGCGTGACATGCTACATGACTATCTTAAAATGGGTGTTGTTTGTGCCTTCTCACACGTAACGTGCAGAAAGTGGGGTGAGCAGATCATCCCGGCTAATTTACCTAGATAATCACTGTCACACAAAAAGACATGCTTCAATGACTGCGATCAGAGTGTGGGATGTTCTATGGGATGATCAGTTAGAACTGTGAACACATCAAGGTTCTTTTTCATGCATACACAGCAAAAAAAAAGTATATTTTCTTCCTGTTTTTAACTTTGGCATGACACCAAGGCCCTTCAATTCCCAGCTCATCTTAAGCTGAAGTACGAATCATTTTAAGCAAATATATTTAGTTAAATGACATGGGCCAAATGTTAAGGAATGGATTCACCAGTTATAAATAAAACTTCTCTTATAATGATGAAATGCAAAATATCTATTTTTCTAAAATAAGAGGAGTCATGATTTATAGCACACATACATTTCTTAAACTGAGTCACACAGACAAAAAAAAAAAGATAAATTAATCTTGCAGAATTTTCTGGAATATGTAATAAAATCAGGTTTTCAGTGACTCAGCTTTTACAAATTTTCATTATCCATTACATGCAGCTATTGAGCTTACATAACGTACAGCAAAGAAAGTAAAACTCCATTCTCATAAATGAAATCTGAAACAAGTCGAGATCAAAAGGTTAAAATACATTGCGGTATGCAAAGCCAAACACGCCCTTTTCCAAAGTAACACATAATAATTCTCAGAAAATCCACACAGTATTACAAGAAAATGTTATAATTATTCAATGTATATATCATATTAATATAGAAGTATATGTATGGCATAAAAAATATCTAAAATCAATGAATTCTAACAGCTTCTGTCAAACTTGCGCACTAACGGAACAGTGTAGGATGATTTTAATTTTAATGGCATGATCGGAGTGATCAATTTTTCAATGAACATGTGAATTAATCCACTGATTCACTGACTGACGAACAGATAACTCTTTGTCTTCTTTTCAGGTCAGTTTATTAATTGTTGAATTATCATTAATTGATTATTCTCAGTTTATAACCACTTGTTATTCCTCATTACCTCTCTTATCCTCTCGTAATCTGACTGTGAGCATCTGTACTTCATTCATTGGTACGTAATTTCACAAATTATAAGGCAGAATTATATTAAATATTACTTGTACAACTACTGCAGGTACCGTTATAGACATCACAGTTGGCATCAGCATAAAGTGTGCTAAAATATTTGGTTCGAATTTTAAACTTATCAGTGAAAATTTTAAAAGGAATAGGCAATTACTTTGCATCTATACCGACTATCACAAAGACATAAATGCAACAAACACATACGTGATTCTTGTAACATAAAACTTTCAAAACTGTCCTGTTATCTTTTTCTAAGACTTTCTGACTAACACACAGGTACACCAGCGTTGCATCCAGGTATTTTTCTACTTTTCCTTACTTGATTTTTTGAAAAAAATTCTCACCCAGTGCACAAAGGCAAAACGGATCAAAATAGCTGTGCACTAATCAGCAAATGTGATATCAGTCAGATCCACTCACACTTCCTTGACCCCAAAATACTAGCCTCACACTCCTGAGACCACCAGTAGTCTACCTGTTTATCTCTAATTCACGAATATATTTTGAACCGTCTTTTGTAGATTTTTGGGCATGTTTTGGAGGTACTAATTTAATAATAAAAACATTTGATTTTTTAGAAGAGTCCTTTTAACAGATGCAAGACCGTGTATGTTCCCCTGTATACCTGCTCAGACTGAGCTGTTTTGTGTTGGGTTACTCTAAGGTGAGAAGAACAATTCAGAGGGTTTCTGGGAGCATTTATTTGCCTACTGTCTGATGCCCCAGATCTCCACTCGTACATAGCTATGGGCAAAGCGCTGATAGGGCCATTTTATACAAAGCACATAATAACAATATGGTCGTAAATATCCTCCAAAACAGGTCATACAAATTACACTTTTACAGTCACATTATATTACATATCTGCCTTGTGCATATACATTATACTTCTTTAAAAGTTTTATTTCTAATCTTTCCGTTGCTTTGGTGGGGAATGAAGCACTAACTGGTGAAAAACAGAGACCAGGTATGGCCCTTAAAGGCTGTACAGGTAAGAACTACCAGAGTGCTGTGTGGGTATGATTTTCATCTTCTGACATGTTTCAAAGGTTATGATATATGTGGCTTACAAATGTTGTTAGATACATGAGGATAAAACAAGTACCATTGTTGGAGAAGATGGCAATGAAATTTCACTATTGCGACCATCAAAATTTGTTATATTTGCACATATGCACACTTTTATAATGTGACTGCTGATGAAATTACATCTCTTTTTAATTCTTAATTTATCTTTTTCAACAACATATGGTATAAGACTACAAAAAGCACTTTATAACATCCCCAGTCTTTAAAATTTCACACAACATTCTCAATTTTAAAGCAGATTTATTAAAGATACTAAGGTAGTTTGAGGCACCTGCAATGTACAAGGTGGAAACGCTGTCTGATATCAATGTAGTACAAAGGCCATTTGAACAGGCCGTCAGAAAACAGGCTGATAAAGTAACTGTCTGTCTACTGGGGACAATGTGGGCAGACAGGCCTCACCAGGGGTTGGGGGCTGGAAGAGCTGGGATGTAACCAGGAGAGATCTGGGCATATCCACATGGAGAACTTACATACCACTGACATGTTCACTGTACAGGTGGATACTAAGAAAAGGGACAAACTACACAGACAGGTACATGGAGACCAGGTTAAATAAAAAAAAAAACTGTCACTGCCTGTGGACTGGGGGCAAAGTTTTTCAAAACTTTGTACTCATTGTTTGGGGGTAAATCACCATGTTCAATGGCGTTATAACCTACATGTATATATAGGCGACGTTGTTTCTACTAAAAGTTATTAGAAAATATACAGGTAGAGTGTATAAACAAAGTTTCATGGAAGTGACAGTGTTGTGTAAATGGTTCAGTATGCACCACATATTTATATGTGTCATTTTTATACAAGTTCAAGTTGATTAGCGCACTAGCGCAGTGTAATGAACCAGAAACGTGCCACCAACGCAGTCAGTATGAGTTCAAATCCAGCTCATGCTGGCTTCCTGTCTGGCCGTATGTGGGAAGCTCTGCCAGCAACCTGCCAATGGTCGTGGGTCTCACTGACATAACAACATGAAGCACTCTGGCCAGCACAGTTTTAATCAGAACAGAAGACCACATAAGCTGACCAAGGCAGACACTGTAGATTGTTCAGGGGCAGTGAAAGTTTGGCTCTCCCTATCCATTAACAGTGGTCAAATGTACAACATACATGTACTAGAAGACATTTACAGGGCTTAAAATTGCACACTTCAGCTACACTGAACAAGTACCTGGCATGTGTAGCAAAGACTGTACCCAGCAACTTGAAGCAAGTATAGTTTATCAGGAATTTTCGCATGGAAAAACTGACAGCACAACAGAGGTCCTAGCTGTCAACCAGGTCAAAATAATTACTTTTTGACATGTTTTTATCTGTCAGTGGCTTATAAGCAGGAGAAGTCACATGACCTTTATAAAAACAGTAAGAGAGGTTACAGACAGAAACAATAGGGTGTTCAGCACACAGCTGACAAAGTATGAGAACTGAGCTCTTCAGACACATAGCCATAATTGTTACAGTTGCATACAATTGTCAGTACACTGAACATTGCATGCAGAGATCCATACTGGCTAAATTTACTGTACAATATTTGTACATGTATGACCATAACATGCTTGTTGTATTATGATTGAAATGTATAGCATTAATTTAAGAAGTATATGGTACCAGCATACAGTGCGCTCAAGGACATGAATTCATGCAGTGTATCTCACAAGTAAAATGGCACACGTGGGAAAGTATGTCAGTAACCTACCAAAAGTCAGTTGTTTACCCTGAGCACAATGGTTTCATTCACCTGCCAATCTTTTGGTCAGTAAGGCTGGTGCATTTCAGGCAGATGCATCTGCATGTAATGTAACATTCAACCAAAACAGCAAGTGCTGGATTTGAACTAGCTATCTCAATGATCAAGTCTGATCAGCTGCAGCAAGAGTGACACTCTCTGCTAATGAGCTGGCAAGTGCCCTGATGTAGATTAAGGCTGACAAACTGTAAATAACGCAAGAGCTCAGAATTCTCAAGTGATCAGTGACAATAACACCTTCAAAGGTGTACTTCAAAAACAGGAAAAGAAAAAAATTAGAACACACCTGAACTGCATTTTTAACTAGGTTCAAACTATACACACTCAACATTAATTTGGATAATTCAAAATAGACATGTATTTCATGTATGAGCTGGTGCACTTATTCCTTAAATATATACATTTGAAGATTTTTATGAATTTGAAAAAAAAAAGTCAGACACAGCAACTGACCTAAATTTTTGCCCTAATAACTGCATTTCTAGAGGAAAATAAATGTCATGAAATATTATCTCTGGCACTGGCACTGGAACTGGAACTGGAACAATTTTCCAGCGGTATATTCTCTGACCTTTCAAAACCCCTTTCCAGATCAATAGAGTGCTAAAAATTGGGCAAAATGTGTGATTTGGCCATGGAGAAAGTTTTAGGTGATTTACCGTACGTAACTTTAAAAACAATCAAACTTCTGATACAAACTTTTTACTCAGGTATGCATATTAATTAGATTTAATGAGCTCTGCCCATCATCGAGTTACGTAATACCTGATAATTGCAATTTGTATGTGGAAAAAGTCAGTTAATTTATGCAGATGACATACACGAACAATGGATACTTTGCCAAATATAAGATATGAGGTATTTTACATGTATAGTCTTGATCACTGCCTCTGACTTACTGGAGGTTATCAGATAAAATTGGTTTTACACTCCAGTGCATGTATAAAATGTTGTCTGACTTCTTAGATCTATAAATTGCATTTGCTTACCGTTGGACAGAACAAATCAAGGAGCACTAGGTTTACAAGTATCTATTGAAAACTTAATGACAGCATACATACTGGTACTGACAAAAATCAACAACTAAATAAACAATTTAAACATGAGAATGTGAACAGTTTTGATGAATTTCTTACACTGGGATGAAATTAGCCCGTACGTGAGCTGGAAATTGAGGACAGATCTTGTTGCAAGGCTCTCATCTAATAGTTGTTTTTTTTTTGTTTTTTTTTTTTCGTTTTTTTTGGCTTTTTGATGAGAACAACATGTACCTCTGAACATCTAAATTGACAGCCTGCTGTTACTAAATGGTAGTAGACACTGCTCAGAGCGGGGAGAACAGAGAGGACATTCTGGCTGAAAGAAAAAGGGTGCAACAAGATCTGGTTTCAAGGAATTCTAAAACAAATCCTAAATTACCAAATCATATTTTGAGCTATAAAAACAATAGATTATACCTCTAAAAAGTCTAGTTTTTAACTGGTTCAATTTTAGTTAAAGCTTGCATGTCTGAAAATAACATCATCATGTCTTAGACTGCATGATTATTGTAATGTGATTTTAGTTAAATCAGCAACATATTGCATTTTGGTTTCTTATTTCCTTTTTTCATGTGGATTTCATGCTTAAGAAAACTGGTGCATATTATTTCTGATGACCCTTCTAATACTGTTCAACTGCCCATGTTACTGCTCTTCCGGTGCCCTGTATTACTGCTCTTCTGCTGCCCCCCTTCTACTGCTCTTCTGCTGCCCCCCTTCTACTGCTCTTCCGCTGCCCCCCTTCTACTGCTCTTCTGGGAGAAACAGCTCAGGGCAGCTGAATAGAAGCTGTTCCAATTATGTAAATTAGGTTGACCTTCTACTGCTCTTAGATTGCCCTGTATTACTATCCTTCCAAGCAGTAGAAGGACAACCTAATTTACATAATTGGAACAGCTTCTATTCAGCTGCCCTGAGCTGTTTCTCCCAGTAGATTCACAGGTGCTTATCTACTGCCTATTGCCAGTAGAATAGTAGTTCTACTGCACTGAATAGTCTTTTACACTGTATTCAGAAATATTTTGCTTACTTAATAGCGACCAGCATTATGGAGGGAGGAAACTGAGCACAGCCCAAGGGTAAAACTCACGACCATCCACAGGTTGCTGCTAGAACTTGCAGCCAGAGGTGGACTTGAACTCACAGCATCCGCACTGGTGAGAGCCTCATAGGTCAATGTGCCAATATGTTTCACTAGTGAAGATTTAATTATTGCATGAATTACCCATTAAATCACATAACTGATAAAATATAGGTGCAGAAATAGCAACTGAAAGTCTATATTTGAAGAATTCAACTGTATTTATAACATACATGTATGCCAATTCCTGCAGTGATGAAGGCCTTTAAGTTCAAAAGAGAATTTCCTTCACAGAACTGTTCAAACAGTTACTGTAAGTATTTTGTTGTATTTAAACACTGTTTAAGGTAAGTACCCCAAATAACATTCCTGGCAAGCTTCAGGTGTGTGCAAAGGCTAGCCTTGAAAAGTGACGCAAGTCTGCCTGTATCTCCTCGTAATCAACATTGTTTGTGTCGGCATAGCGTGAATTTGCGCAAACCCCTCTCAGAGTTGTCCCTGGGAGTCCAGCCTAGACATTCTTACCTTCCGGACGAATAGATTAGCTGGGAAAAATGTCAGAACTTCGAGGAATCACCTGGGCCTGGGGTAAATACTCCAAGAACTTGTGGGACACTTGCTGACATGACTCTCAATTTACGTGTCTGTGTGCACCCCTACACATGTGAATGTATACACAACAAGTGATCCTTGTGGTAGATGACTGATACAGTAAACAACATGGACATTTATCTAAAAGGAGAGGTACTAAATCTTTCTGATTTTAAATACTTGTATTTTATAAATAAATGTAAGTTATACATGTAGTTTAAATATATTCTAGTTTTGATTTTTACTTTTATTCAGTTCAAGTTCATGTCTCAAAACACTCAGAGAACATTTTTTAGCATTTTTTGGTCCATGGATTTGACCAGAGAAAAAAGAATAGAAAAAACTCTTGTATACATTGATTAATTCATCAATAACTTTTAATGAGCTTTTTGACTTGCCTCTGGTACAAAGAGATATTTGAAATCAGAATGTAACTTTATCTTCAAAGTTGATAAATGACAACAACTTTATTATCAACTCAATTATAACAGTTCACAAGTACTGAATCATTCTTCTGTAAGCCAACTATTTGCCTCACATCTAAGCATCTTGTACTGGCTCATTGGACACCACTCGTAATCACAGGCACACACATGCCAGTCATGCATGTAATACCACCACAGAGGAAACATTGACAACTAATGCAAATTATGAGCCAATTGCCATTTCGCTTTGGTTTGATTGTACCTCAGACTTCAATGAATGGAGATCGAGTGAACATTATAGTCACATGATCCCATGAAAACTCTCACAGCCACACAGATAGTACCGGTAATGCACAAGTCTGGGCAACCTCTAGGATTGCACCACTACGCACAACCCAAATGTTGTGCTAATATTTTTCTAGGATTTCTTTTAGTCTACACATGTCCATGACGCCAGAATTTATTGATTTACTATTTCTATTACTGCTGCCATAATTATACAATTATTGGCTTGGCACAAATCCGAGTTTTAATGAGATGACTATACAGCTACATGTACCACTGAGGAAGCGATGGTATAGCTGGGCGAGGCTTGCGGGAATTGACTTCTGGTTGATCTTCCATTCACACCAACGCAATGAAAGCTAAAGCAAATTCGTTCTCAGAGATTTCATAATCAATGTATACATCATAAAGTGCACAGCTAGAGCAAACTGAATAATTATTACAGTTGACTGAATCAGAGAAAACTCAACCAGCCCTGATAAATGTCAACTACAAGCTGGCAGCCATCTAAGCTACATGCCAGTGGTTGGAAACAAGTGCATGTAGTCAGTTAAACTAGCTGTTAGGCCATAATTAAAAATATGTTCGCTGTGTGTGGCCCACCCTAGGTTTTTATTGGTATTTTTTAAAGTTCTGTTATTTTTCTCTAAATGTTCATTTCTTTAAAATCACAATCTTTTTCATCAGCCAATACAAAAAGTTCTTCAAGATGTTTATTTGACTTTTGTTTAATGCCATTCCAGAATATTTCATTTACACCATGGCAGTGAGTTATATGAGTGAAGAACTTGAATAACTGGAGCAAACCTCAAGATACTGACAAACTTGCCACGTGATGTACTTTCACATGCGATATTTCTTTTTCACAATAATAACAGTAAATATTAAGCTGATCTACTTCCAAAAATGCTTTACACTTTCAGATGTATGGGCCTCCCCAAAGTCAAGGAGGTCCCAGATCTTTTCTGTTGAAGGTGTGCCAGAGGTGCAATCAGTTCACCCACCCATACTGTACACATTTCACACTAGTAAGGAACATGTATACTGTGCACCATGTCTGGGCTTACATGAACATTTTCAAAGAATACGAAACAGCGCATGATTTCGGCAACTCAGTCAACCATTTATTTGGCAATTTGTTGATACATGTTTGGTTTTTCAAAGGTGGTATTCAGACAATTTTTAAAACTAATTTTTGAATCATTAACTTTTCCAAGTCAAAACTGAAAGATTACTATAAAAGATTTAGGCAAATTTTTAAAATCAGGCTGTCTTGTTTTTGGCAATTTTTTCCCCTATTTTGACTTTTGCTCCGATGTTAATATTGTCAGAACCAGAAGTCTCCAAGACACTAAGATCCCCCATGCCCCTTACCAATGAAGTGTGAAGAATTGCATGTACATGTACCTAACTTAACCTACTTGTATGAGGCACCAGTGCAATAGTGTTAAACTTTCCCCACCCACACAAATTAGCCACAACTTAGTGGGTTCTCTTATAAGTACATACTGTACCACCCCCACTCTTGACATAGCCTTAGAGGCCGAGCTTCTTCATTCCTTTAAGACCTTATTGACATTTGTCAGCAAAGTTTCTTGTTAATTGCATCAGGTCTATATATAAATTCAAAGGTGTGTCTTCGGGGGTGGCAAAATCTGGCAGGTAAGCAAACGCAGGCAGGCCAGGTTTACAGGTATTCTCCAGCTCGTTAGTTCAGACGTCTCAACTTACACATGTGCTAACACGAACCAACATTGTTGACCTCTCGCCGGCCCCCTGTACCTGTGTGATTAAAGGCAGGGGGCAGGGAGAGCCACTTCACCATGGCTTATATAGGCGAAGAAAAAAAAAAAAGACACATTTTAATCACCTCATCAGGTAACACACTCATTAATGCCAGCCAGATTTTCATTATAACCTGCAGGAGGTAGGTATACCAACAGCAGGTACTACAGCAAAATGAGCTTGACAAAATGGTGACCCTCACAGCGTACAGGTACTACCCCCCTCCCCCTTCCTGCTGCAGCACAGAATGCATGAGCTGTATCAAATATACCACAATGTTGTATGTACATGTACATCATAAGAAGAGCACAAAAGCTAATCTCTGAGTCTCACACCCGAGTCAAAAGTTCTCAATGACTCCCTGTTTATAAGATGCTAAGGGAAAGACACTGATATACCTGAAAGATGAATGATTTTGGAATTTACTAGGATTCCAGTTAAAATAATGTTTCTAACACTGCTTTGTAAGATACATGTAAATACAAGTGTTTGTCATTAAATATTTTCCCTGTGATTTTTATTGTTTAAATTCAACATGTTGGTGTCTACACTACACTTTACAGAAAGTTATCTATGCTATTTGAAGTTTGGTTAACTATATGAAGTCGATAAAATCAAATCACCTCATTTCCCGAACAACTCAACACAAATTTATGTTTTGATTTTCACTTATGATTTTGAATAATCAGGATTATTCACATCTATAAAAATTCCAAAATTCAGATCTTTTATGTCTAATTATGGGAATATATTTTACTGAGGCATTGTTCAGTTAGGAAATAACTTCCATTTCTGGGTGTACAGTCCTACTTTCTGAATTATATTAATGTAGAATGAGCGGGCATGTCAACAAAACATAACGAACATGATACCACAGGGATCCTAACAATGCACCCTGCAGAGTTCTCTTTTGGTGTTTAAACTAACTCAGGCCTTTTTTTTTCTTTTCACGAGGTGTCCACACATCTTAAACGGATCAGATATCACAGAGCATGATGCACTGAGAACACAGTCTATCTATCTATAACAGAACCAAACAAGTCCAACCATCAATCAAAACGTCGTCAGACCAAGAAAAACCCCATGCTCAGGATGAACTATTATATGCAGGTATATAGATACCTGTATACCTGTACTTACATACCAGGGGTCTACTATAGCATACCAGTGTATGGATATCTGTATACCAAAGTAAAGTGCATGCGTCTTATGATCAGACGTGCGCTGAATTTTGGTGGCATGTACTTTCTGGACAAATTACCTTTCAGTAAATGGATATTTAAGAGCATATCCCTATGTTCTATATGCATTCTGTATACTCAGTTTCATAAATCTCTGATCTTAACAGCTTTTCGGTGGAATAAAGTTTCTTCGAAGATTTGTATGACTAACTATTTATGACTGCCACTGAGAATGAAGTAAGCATTCTACCTGGTGTCAGGTGTACAGGTCAATTTCAACAGGCTGTTTGTCACCCCTGTACCCTGATGCTGTTAGGGGCCTAAACAGTGCCTAAAGTTTATGCTCTGCCATCATACTATTAGAATGATACCGTCTTCTTTAACCTTTACAGTTGACTATAAAAATGGAAAAAAAAAAAAAAAGCCAAACAAGACAGCCAACCATACAAATATGTCTGGTAACAGAAGCTAACTAGTGATTTAACTCCCAATCCACTGCTTCAAGCAATTATGGTCTATAGCAGGATTCGATTTATTTTTTTATATTAATTACCTGCCCATGCTGAATACATGGGCAAACACACAAGTATAAATTTATACAAATGTTCAAAAACAAGTATCAGTATAGCCAACAATATACTACATGTATATAATATAAATACCATCCATATAATACGGAGAGAACGTCAGTATAAAAAAATTTTGATATTTTCTACATGTTAGCCATAGATACTTGTGTTTATATATATATATATATATATATATATATATATATGTATATACACTGTAATATCATTATCCTATCTGATTGATTATGGAACAATAGCAATTAAAATGTCTGAAATTAAAAGTATTTGCTGATGTGCATCAAACTGACTTGTAAACTAAGGAAATACATGTACTGTAATCTTGAATACGGAATCCATTTCAAGATCTACTTTCTGTTAAATTAAAAATAACTTGTCACAAAATCATCACTCGATATTAATCACAAATTTCTTGTTTTAATAAAGGTTTCCTGATAGTTTAAATTTCCTATGGTTTTTAGAGAACCTGATTTTCAATTCCAAAAAAAAAAAAAATTCAACTTTAAAATTGTCACTTTATGGAAAAGAATGCACCCCATCATCAGACTACATACATGTGTACACATCGCACAATGTTTTTCTTTTAAAGATTAATATTTTGTTCTCATACAGATCTTTTTTTACACATGCATTAATTAAGCTAACACTTACATGGAAATTTAAGCCCGAGTAATTACGTACTTGTAGTGCAAACCCACCATAATATGCATACCTGTATATATAAGATGCTTAACACATAAATGATGAAAGGAGATAATCTACGGACAACAGATTTTAGGTTGTTTAACAACCAGTATATGAGGCGTGGAAAACTTATCTGTGAGTCAGGATCATACTGCCTAAGGGCTGCCCTATACATGTACCTGCTAACAATTCAAGGGCCGACACTCTATTGGGTCATTCGACAAAAGGGAACAAAGTAGGGGGTGAAATCTTTCCTGTCCCTTATCAACATAAAATGGCAGTTAAATCTGGTCAGGACGTTTAATATGTGAGGAAGGATCAACAGGTATCTCGTCTTGGGGAGAATCCAGTCTGCTCTTCAAACAAGGACGCACAGAAATTCTGTTCGTTCAAGCAGACCAAAAGAAAGCAAGCATGACATGGAGGTAAATAGAGACGATATTGTGAGGGAGGCCCCATTTGACGACAGTGTCTAAAGTCTGTCTGTCGCCCATCATACAACGGACGCCTAGCTTTGACCAAGAGGGTTAGAGTGCACTTCCAAACACCCTGATATGATGTTGTTCAGAGGTGACAGCTACACGATAAATACACAATATCAGCAGTTTTAAACAAACAGGAGTGTGTAGATGTCTGATAAAAACCATGCAAGCTACTTTGCTAGTACATTTACAAGCAATTTTCATGACAAATAATAATCTCTGTTGTCTTTTACAAACAAACAATTATCTGCAGTGAATTAGCACAATGGGGTCTCCAAAAACTTTCAACTTTTTCAACATGTCAAACTGTGGGATAATTAAAATTTGTCATTTAGGCATTCATGACAATTTTTAATTGTCAAATATGAGAGTTTAGGCCTAGATGTCACAAATGCATTATTTAAAATCCATAATTTATTGAAGATGCACACGGGTGTGTTACATGTACTGACCTATTGTCTGGTTTCTTAATGGATTTTCCTAAAAGCTATCTTTAAAATGGTAACAACATTTAACAAAAAATATATCATGTGAAATAATATAATAATTCAAAAAATAAAATAATGAATTCATTCCTGGCATCAAAACAATTCAGATATACCAAAAAAATGCAAATATAATACCAACATGAGCTACATGTACTGGTACTATAGGTAAGAAATGGATTGTCTAAGTCACACTTTCATAACATCAGATATACACCGACCTACATGTACCTCTTAAAGTATTTATTAACTGTCAATTGAACAGTTTTCATAACACCATGTACTAAGTACAGGCATATACATGTGCTGTACCATATGCAAAAACAAATAATTTTGATAATTTTGCATGATGAATATTGATGCATACATGGGGGGGAAAAATCATTTAGGATATTAATCCATGACAACGACGTGAACAAAACAGGGGCAGGGCATTAACTGGAAATAAGTGAGAAGTCATGAATAATGCATTCTTGAAAGAAAAGAAAATTGAAGAGATTTTCCAGGATGAGCCTACATGTACGTCTGTGTGCTCCAAGTGTTAAGTATTAAACTGCATGTAGATTTATACAGCCAACACAGTAAAACCTTTCATTACATCCTGTTTGTGGTTTATTATTATTGGATTTTTTTTTTTAAATTCATGTTCACAGCTTCTTAACCTATCACTTCTTTCAAGTGTCTTTTGTGTCACCTATGATTGAGTGCATTTTCCATTTTTCATGATTTGTCTACATCATTCAGCACAGCTGTTTTTCTCACGTCTCCCACCTCGAAAAGACACAATCGTAGATTTCCGAGGATATTTATAATAAATACAACAACTGTTATATAGTTAAATACGAAAAAAATAAAAACAAAGCTATTCTTAAAAAAAAAAAAAAAAAGCTTACCTTTAACTACAGCATCTGCATGTTCCAAATTCCGTAAAGTAACCCGCACCACACTGGAATTCAACTTCAATTCACCATTATTTCCTTTGTTTAGAAGAAAAATTCTCGTGTCCAAGTTTTTCACTTTTGTGTCACAAAGTTTAGGGTCTCCAAACCCATCAATTGTCACCATAAGATGAGAGCCCCTCTTGGGCGCCCCATCTTTAATAGTATTGGCAGCTCTGTTCTCATTACGGTCAACCGCTAACTCGCGATAATTTCGCGCATTAGAAAGAGAATTCCTATAATCGTTAGTCAGCTCGTTAATGACATTAAATCCTTTGAAAATGCGCTTAACTTCGATAT
The DNA here is from genome assembly GCA_016165875.1 of Acanthopleura granulata. Classification (NCBI taxonomy): domain Eukaryota; kingdom Metazoa; phylum Mollusca; class Polyplacophora; order Chitonida; family Chitonidae; genus Acanthopleura; species Acanthopleura granulata. The sequence continues at coordinate 41,171,991 of JABBOT010000080.1, read as the reverse complement.
CGCCTTTCATCATGCCCGGTTGGCCGTTTGGGTACAGTTTCTTCACTGTTCCTGATAAAATCACGTTGGCCAAGTCTTCGCGAGATTCCAAAATATTCTCATTGCAGTTTTCGTCATCGTTTCTTCGGAATGCCACTGCATTTTGTGAAAGAGATAAAACAATAAAAAACACAAAACACAAGCCCCGAGACACATGCGACTCTCGAGCCATGACTACAGCACGGTTTTTAAAGGAGGCCATGAGGATATTTGTTCAAATTCCCACGACGAAATCTTCCGAGTGTGAGCATGAGACGGTGGCAGGTAAAACTGCTGTCCGCCTTGACAGAGTGCCGCGCGCCGGGCGGAGACGTCTACATGTAATACCCGTATAAATCCACTTCGAAAAGTCGCGCAGAATTCCACAAATCTGTCAGAAACTCTCTCCGTAACTCCTCGAACTGCCGTCCGTGTTACATGGGTAAATGCTCCACAGAGGCAGTCACCTGTAAAAATTGTCTCGCTGACAGGCAAACTCAGTGAGTGAAACTCTGTCCCACGGCTTCCACGACACCACGGCAGACAGCGCGCTGATTTAATGCACCGGCCTCGCCAGTCTGGCTTTCGGGTATACTCGGGAAAGTGACGGAGATATACGAGTGCGCGTTTTCATTTATAAATTCACCGACTGAAGTCCACGAGGCGTAAAGTGTAATGATATCATTATGATATCATTCACGGGGAATTTGAGCAAACCCTGTTGGGCTGTCAAAACAGCCTTGAGTGGATTACAGCATTTGTTCACTACGGGAAGTACCAGAAAATTAAAACAGGCAACGTGCATGCTGTTCGACTGATAATTATTATTTGGGCCTATCTATAGATGCGTTCAGATAGCTCAAATATCAGGCCTGTGTGTTGTATACCGGTAATTTAAAACAACAGTCATTATATTGTTCCCGAAAATAAAATATGATCATATAAAAACTAAGAAAAGAAAATAATAAAGTAAAAATCCAGACTGGTGTATTGTTGTCTGAGGTTGCTCAGACGTTGAAATTTGCTTTAGAAATGACGCAGACGTTCAAATTTCACCTCTATACCCACCCTTGCAGCAATGTTGTCTGACTTTCAGACCGGCCTTTACTTCCGCGAAACAAGCCTAACATGGGCCTAAACTGTTATAAAACTCTTCCTTGGAAACATATATAACTACATGACATATTAGTTAGGCCATGTAAGTTAGATATATAGCTTGAGGCTGGTATCCCCGAGTGATGAATGTCGGGAAACTGTCCATTGTCGTTACGCGTTCAAGATTTCAAGGGTGTTTTAAGCACACTAAGAGGGAGTCGTTTTGGATTTGCTTTATTTGGGCACCGGAGACCGAAATAATTTAGATAGGCTAAATAGAATGGTATGTAGTCACCGAGATTTCCGGAGAGACGTTTTATTACCGTTTAGGCTCATGTTAGGCACGTTTCTTGGATGTGGAAGGCTAAAAATCAGACCGCATTGTCGCACGGTAGAGTATAGGGCAGATCTCGGACGTGGAAATTTGAACGTCTCTGGCGACCGCGTCATTTCCAATGCAAATTTCAACGTGTGAGCAACCTCGGACTAGGTGTATTATAGACATCTGTAGGCCTATGTATTTGGAGATTCAAAGGATCTACGCATTTATAGAGAAATGGGTAAAGAAGATACTCTTTTTAGCATTTGGAAGCAGTATGGGGGTAACTAGCGGGATCGGTTCGTGGCCGAGAGGTTAAGATAGTTGTCTTTTAATCACCAGGATTTAGTCGGAGTGGGTTTTATCCCGGCTCGCTCATTCAGTTTTGTGGACTTCAGACACTCCCTGCTCGTGGGACCCCATAAACGACAATAAGTGGTTGATGGATTTGTGCAGTCTCTACAAAGGTCACATGTCGTCCACCAATAGGCCCTATATGATGAGCATAACTGCAGAGCACACGGGTGCAATGTCGTCAGTAACGTGCCAAATGTACACTTTCATAGACACACCGGTTCCCTCCACATAAAAAAAATTATTTCATCTTATATCTGAGATGAAGAGTTTTTCAGTATGATCTTAAACAACAATCAGTTAAATGAAATATATATAAATTTCTTTATGTATCTTAATAAGATAACCTAGCGCAGCGTAATGACCCAGGAACCTCTCATTAATGCGGCCGCTGTGAGTTCAAGTCCAGCTCATGCTGGCTTCCTCTCCAGTTGTACGTGGGAAGGCCTGACATCAACCTGCGGATGGTCGTGGGTTTCCCTCGGCTCTGCCCGGTTTTCTCCCACCATAACCCTGGCCGCCGTCGTATAAGTGAAATATTCTTGAGTACGGCGTAAAACACCAATCAAACAAACAGATAAATAAAATGATAAGATTTATTTATAGCGACCGCATTAGTGAGACGCACGCGGTCATAATGCCGCGCTGGCGCCCTAACCCGCTCGGTCACGGAGGCCCATAAAATAACAAGACCAACATCCTTATTGGCTTATGTAAGCCAGCGCACGTCAACCATTTGTTTCCCATGCCAGAATATAATTATGTATCTAGACCTAATATGTTTGACAATTTGCTGACCCCCAGTTTAAAGAACAGATGACATTTAAACAGATTACATATGATCTAGAAGGCCATTTCGTACTGATCCCCAATTTGGTCTTCATTATTTTTTTTTACATCGATTAAAATGAAAATAAAGACTGATGGACTTTATTGGACCATACTGAACAGGCTGAAGTACATGCTGTGATGTCACAGATTCTTTTTTGCTGTTGAACACGCTGTAACTGTTATATTCCCACATGAACTACAGATAAAGGAGCTGTACTACATATATATTCCCCTAGAACATAAAAGTATCAGAGGATGTTTAGCAGCTAAATAGAATTGTGACGCAACTGTGATTCAGCCTGTTGAATATGACTCAAAGAGGCTTCCTTATAGCATCTCAGTCTTTTATTTCCATTTTAATCACTGGACAGAAAAATGCAAAAAATAATGAAGATCATTTTGAGACAGCACGACAGGATCTTTTAGATAACGCACACTCTGCACGTAAAGATGGTCTGTTCCTTTAAGTCGAGAAAGTTCTTTTTCGGGTCAAGGAGACCAGAGGCATAAGTAATAAGGTTAATCTTTCTTAATTTTATTTTATCAGAATTCGTAAAGAACTTAACATGAGAGAAACCAGCTGAAATTCTTGCGCCAAAATATATGGTGTAACACAATTGACTCACAGTCTCTGTTTCAGATATATTCGCTGCAGAGCTAATCTTCTCCATCCATGTAGAGAAGCTCTCTTGATGGTCTGGCATCTGTTGTTTACAATGCATTCAGACAAGAATAACAACAAGACGTGATTTCTAGGGTTTCTCAGTCAAGCCGATCTGTCAAATCGTTTGTTGCTTGCAAGGATAACAAAGATCTCAACCCCAAAATCTGCGGAACGTTTTCCGTGAAGAGACGGTGTTTTGATTTCAGAAGCTCTAGAGCCAGTTATATCCATGTGCGCCATCTTTTCTTCGTCTTTCCTGAAACACCCACGGGGCGTATTATCGTATTGCCTCCAAGCTAAATGGAAAATCAACTTCCCTGTTTACGAGGCCTGCTTTTCACAATTGGTGATACACGCCTAGAATATGTCCAGGAATTAATTAAATTAAGGAAGATCAGATTAAGGTGGTCTGCTGTTTTCATGTCTACACAGGTACACTTTGGAAAGAGCGGGATTTATGTTTGTCATTTATGCCATGCAGGCAGATTAATAGAAAAGACAACGAAAAATAAAACCAAAGTTATGTCAGAAGATGGGTCCTTACAAATCTAAACTGGCATAGGCATTTTTAATGACGTGCTTAGTAACTTCATATATCACCTTCTAAAGTGGAATTATTACGAAGACACGGGGTATGCCATGTTAGAGAAACCGGAAACACGATGCCGCGTCATCCTCACACTATTCTCTATACAGTATCAAAGGCGAGGCCCTCCTTTTCCGTGTGAAGAATACGGCCTCCCTTATTAATACAAACGAAGGCCACGCCTTAACTGGTTGAGACCTTGGTGATTAACCCCAGACGTATTTCACCAAAACTTTCGCGTTGAAAATTATTTTAAAGTATATCATAATTGCCTCGCCATCAGAAGGTAAACAGATTTAACACTATCCGTCGACGTGGCAAAATGGTGAACTAGGAACGAGTGACGTCTTGGGTGCCTTCTCGGGTTGCAGCAATGTCTCGGCCTTGATCTGTTAAAATTGACAGCATGTCGCCCCGTTTGATTTTGAAGATGGGCTGTTTTTTTAAACTTTAATTGGGATTCTTTATCGTTACAAATATACATTTAGTCTAGTATTGTCTTTTCTTTTACATGTATGACTTCATGGACACTTTTATTTTTGAAGTAGGCCATGCGGTGGAGGTTACGGATTTGATGAAGGGTGGTCAGTGAGCTGAAGTTGGCCATGCAGTGGAGGTTATGTGTTTCATGAAGGGTGATCAGTGATTTGAAGTTGGCCATGTGGTGGAGGTGAGGGGTTTGATGATGGGTGGTCAGTGAGGTGAAGTTGGCCATACAGTGGAGGTAATGGGTTTCATGAGGTGAAGATGGCCATGCAGTGGACGTTACGGGTTTGATAAAGGGGGATAAGTGAAGCTGGTCAGGCATTGGCGGTGACCATAAAAGTGGAGGTTACGGGTTTGCTGAAGGGTGGTCGGTGAAGTGAAGTTGGCCATGCGTTGGCGGTGACGAGTTTGATGAAGGCTGTGAGGTGAAGTTGGCCATGAGGTGGAGGTTACGGGTTTGCTGAAGGGTGGCCACTGGGATGAAGTTGGGCAAGCAGTGGAGATGACGAGTTTGATGAAGGCTGTGAGGTGAAGTTGGCCATGCAGTGGAGTTGACGGGTTTGATGAAAGGTGGTCAGTGAAGTGAAGTTGGCCATGCGGTGGAGGTGGCGAGTTTGATGAAGGGTGTGAGGTGAAGTTGGCCATGAGGTGGAGGTTACGGGTTTGCTGAAGGGTGGCCACTGGGATGAAGTTGGGCAAGCAGTGGAGATGACGGGTTTGATGAAAGGCGATGAGTGAGGTGACGGGTTTGATCAAGGGTGATGGGTGAGATGAAGTTGGCCATGCGGTGGAGGTGACGAGTTTGATGAAGGGTGATCAGTGAAGTAAAGATGGCCATGAAAGTGGAGTTTACGGGTTTGCTGAAGGGTGGTTAGTGGGATGCAATTGGGCAAGCAGTGGAGGTGACAGGTTTGATGAGAGGTGCTGAATGAGTTGAAGTTGACCATGTCGTGGAGGTGACGAGTTTGATGAAGGGTTCTGGTGAGATGAAAATGGCCAGTAAAGGTGACGGGGGTGAAGAAAGGAAAAGGGGTTTCTGGTAATGTGAAGTTGGCTAGGGGAGAAAGTGTATAAAGCGGTGGTCAGTGAGTTGAAGTCGATCAGTGGAAGTTACGCAGTTGAAGAAAGGTGGTTATTGAGGTGAAGTTGGCCTGTGGAGGTTATCCTTGGCGTGATGGGATGAATGTCAACTATGTCCCTGCAGGTGGTTAGCGGAATGAAGTAGGTTGTTATAAATTGCCTAAGGTATATACCACATGTGAATAAGGTGAAGTTTGTCGGGAGGTGGGAACGACAGGCAAGTCGGTCGTACATGGGCAGAGTTACAACGATCCACGGGCAAAGTTGCAAAGATCCATGAGCAGGGTTGCATATAGGGAGTGTTGGAATGGCATGTATACATGGGCAATAATGCAAAGATAGAAATGCATGGACAGTGTTGCAAAATGCACATGGGTGGTGAAGGTAGTCCATAGCACAAAACTGAATGGTGAGAACATTTGTCCTCCTATCAGAGGAGAAAGACAGGTGACCCATAGAGTGAGGCTGATCGAATGAGTGAAGCCGCTGGGTGGTGTTGGCCGACTAGTGACGTGGGCCGATTGAATGAAACTGACTGATAGAGTGAAACTGGGCGATAGAGTGAATTTGGCCGACTGAGTGACGTTTGCCGATAGTGTAAAGTTGGTTAATTGAGTGATGGCCGATTGGGTGAAACTGGGCGGTGGAGTGAGGCTGGCCTGTTGGTCATGCGATGAGCGGGATATGCTAACTATTCACACATCATAAGGCAAACTTTGAAGGTCATGACAAATGAATTGGGTAAAACAGGAAAACGTACAGATAACAGACTTGACTGTTGACTCTATATGACAAGAAAATCTGGACTTAAGGACAATGTTATCAAATTTATAGTGCTCCTCCCAGGGCCAATAAACATGTTAAAAACATCGCGTGTTTAAAACAACCTTATCAAGAATACCTGTTTTCTACGCGGACAAATATCATAACAACAATAAATGTTTCATGCATCATTATTATTGTCAGAGATTTCTATAGAGCAGGCCTAAGACATATACAGGTTAATTTCTTTTTCCAATTTAAAGACTGTACGAGTGATATTACTTTGAAGAAGTGTATAATGACTAAATTAAGTTATTGCTAGCCTTGTGCGTGTTGATGTCTATCTTCATATTTGTCACGCGTTTTAGTTGGTATGCAAATTTCTGAAAGCCCATAAAAGAAAAGACAACAATAGAGCAAATGCATATAAAGAATCCCATGTAAAGTTCAAAACATGCCACTTTTTATTCTTGTGATGTAGGAGGTGGCATCTGTTTCCACTGTGACGTTCCCCGTTCCTAGTTCAAAATCTAGAAGCAGTGTAAAATCAGCTGTTTTCCTTATGATTACGAGACGATTCTGATATACTTAAAGGCTATTTTCAAAGAGAAACTTGTAGTGGAACACGTTTTGAGTTATTGCAAAAGGTCTCAACCAATGGGTCACAAGATGCGTGACCTTCGGTCGTAATAATAAGGGGGCCGTACTTCGCACGAAAAGTAGTGCCTCCGAACTAATTTATTTATTTCCTTGATTGGTGTTTTACGCCGTACTCAAGAATATTTCACTTATACGACGGCGGCCAGTGTTATGGTGGGAGGAAGCCGGGCAGAACCCAGGGGAAACCCACGACCATCCTCAGGTTGAAGTCAGGCCTTCCCACGTACGACCGGAGAGGAAGCCAGCATGAGCTGGACTTGAACTCACAGCGACAGCATTGGTGGGAGGCCTCAGGTTATAGCGCTGCGCTATCGTGCCAACCGACTGAGCCACGGAGACCCCCGCCTCACAACTAATACTGCAGATTGTAGGCTTCGGATGACGCGACATCGGGTTTCTGGTTTCCTTAATATGGCGTATACCCTGGCCTCATAACAATTCCAGATTAAAAGGCGACTTATTACCAAGCATAAAAACAATGCCGTTTTGTCTGTATCGACTCCTTTTCTGAAATAACTCCGGTATTATCTTTTGTTGTCATTTCTCTTTTGCACGTATATAAGTAGACTTTTGTTGTCTTTTCTCTTTTGCACATATATAAGTAGACTTTTTAGTCTTGTGACACAAAACATACCATAGAAAGAGAAACCCCAAGAGGATAGGAAAATGCATAGTTAGCAAACTTTTAAATTCTCAATATTCTGACATGATAATTCAAAATTCTGATATGATATAACGTGTTAAATGCCTTGAAGTCTGAGTGCCAACATTTTAAAATGCTTGTTTACAATTTGTATCCCGTAATGTTACAGTGATAACCTTTATAATGCCGAGCACAATACATAATAGTGTTAATCTGACATACGATAGTGTTAGATTACACCGTTTTCAAGCATTTTATAACACTGATAACATTAATGACATACTTTTAAAACTTTATTAAGTGTTGACCTAACATTATAAAAGCTTTCCGTCTTCTTTTACTGCTAAAATGTTATATTCAGTACCCTTGAAGCCATATATATAACATATTGGTTATGAGGTGACTAGTTAGGGAAACAAGACGCCTACAGATAAAATGTGAGTGTGGTCGCCTTAGTATAAATGCTGTATATCAGGTAGGTCCGATTTTAGGCTGAAGCACGTATTAGTATGACTGAATTGATATGTCGACAAAGAAACATTGAATTTATTTCAGAAAAAATGATCTTTTTGTGTTGACTTTATTTTAGGAAAACCCAACTCTTTCGAGTTAAGTGTTTTCAAAAAATCATCACATTGACTTGAATTGTGCGTGCACCTGTTTTTACTAATTGATAGGTGTAGACTGGATGTTTATGTCAATCTTACCAGTAGTCGTGATTCAACCAGAAAATAGTAGCCTACATAAGGCTCTACCTCTACAACTCACGAGCTCAATCATATTAACGCACAATACAAAGTTTTTTTTATTACTACAGGCATATATACAGACAATAGTTATACTAACAAGAGGTTCAGAGCAACTCAAGCATATAGTTCATCTACGCGGTTTGACTGAATGATTTCAGCATTATAATCATCACATTTATTTATACCAGTAATTGTTTAAGTATTGTTACGAACTGCATTCCATGGGTGACTGACTTAAGGGTTCATGGATCATGAAACCGTGGCCTAACCCAACGAAAACTATCGCCCCTTGGTCGGAACTCGATAAACCTCCTGAGGTGATGCCGAACCCAAGCTGGCCTTAGCGAGATTCACTGATTACGACGAAATATTCCTTTGTCAGTAAATCTCATGTAACAGTTCGAATGTATGGTGTAAGGTCATTGTATCTATATGATATCATCATGAAACCGATGTATTAACAACTGTGCTCAGCATTAGAGATCTCGCAATTTGGTGTTCGCGATGATAGGAGCGTCCAGTTGGTGGGCGGGAGGCTTACAAGTTCAGTTCCTAGACTATTGGGGTTATATAGACAATACACTGTAACGATAGTTTGTGGTCTGCTATTCGATCATTGCCAGAGGGTAATGTTGGATCGTGAGTAGGGGGCCTTATAGCTGTAACAAAGGCTATATCACCAGGACATGTTTGATCAGAATATTACTGCGAGAAAACATGTAAAAGTAACATATCATTTAAGTTTATTTACTGTAAAAGTGTCAAAATGAAGATATAAATGTTTAGTCCTTCATAGGAGACGTATAGCTCCTAAACGCATTAAATGAAACATGTCAAGTTTTTTGAGCTCATCATTTACAATAGCTACAATAATCATGTAGGGGGCCTCCCGTCGGTTAGAGGGCTATCGCAGCGCAATGACCCGAAGCCTCACATCAATGCGGTCGCTGTGAGTTCAAGTCCAGTTCATGCTGGCTTCCTCTCCGGTCGTAAGTGGGAAGGTCTGACAGCAACCTGCGAACGGTCGTGGGTTTCCCTTGGGCTCTGCCCGGTTTCCTCCCACCATAATGCTCTCCGCGGTAGTATAAGTGAAATATTCTTGAGTAAGGCGTAAAACACCAATCAAGTAAATAAATAAATAAATAAATAAATAAATAAATAAATAAATAATCATACACAAATCTCCAAATGCAACCATGGGCGTATGTTCATCGTGTTCATCGACACCATGTATACTAGAATTTGGAAACTGATTTTATTCATCCGCCATGAACATTCATTGCATCTTTACATCATTGTTGAATGATGTTGACTGTTTCTCTTTGCATGAATCCGTCCTATTTTTCATATTTTATATATTTTATTAGTTCTTTGATGATTTGTGTTATTTGTCGTTTTCGGAAACTGTTGTTGAACGCCCATTTTGGATGACGGCTGGTTTTCGAATGTTGGTTTCGACGCCAAAGTTCCGTGGCCTAGGAGGTTAGTGCTCTAGCTCACGCTAGCTTCTTCTCCTGCCGTATGTGGTAAGCTCTGCCAACAACCTGCGAATGTTTTCCTCCCGCTATAGTGCTGGCCACCGTTGTATAAGTGAAATATTCTTGAATACGGCGTAAAGGACAAATCAAATTAAGTCAAATCAAATAACCAAGTAAGTAGTGATTTTAAAGTCACTGGAGTTGTTTGCTTAGAAAGTTTTATATATACAGATCTTCAACGGGTTAACAAAAACATGCAAGAAGAAGAAATAATGTTATGAATTGTTCCAAAATTATCAAGAAGAAGAAATAATGTTATGAATTGTTCCAAAATTATCTGGTGGAAAAGTAATTTATGATTTGCTTTCTTTTACGCCAAACAAAGCCATCGGAGAGGGTTTTATTTAGAAGTTTAGCTTTCCATATGATTGAAACATATGCATGAATTCAATAGAATTTAATCTTGCTCTCTTTCACAAACAGGGTGGTATTATTCGGGCAGTATTTAAACTTGTGTACCTTAGCTACACCGGTAGCACATGAAGCACCCAGAACTTGAAAATTGGCACCGCGAATGATATACCAGGGGGCGGTAACCACAGCCTGTCTGAAGTAATGCTTGGGAAATTTACTTGCCTCCCCTTAACGCACAGTCAGGAATTATGAGGTCGATGTGTGTGGCCGTTAATCGGATAACGTTGTTTTGAATTAAAGATTTCTCTCGTTAAACTGTCCATTTGTACGCAACCCTCTTAATGTATACGGGTCCACATGCACGCAACCCTCTTAATGCTACGAGCTCGTAGCTCCTATGGCGTCGTAATGTCTATAGTGTTGATTGGCAAGGTAGTTACGTGCTCGTAGCACATAGAGGACTTCGTGCAACTGGGGCCTGGTCATGGGCGGTCCGTGTTTTGGATGGAGGAGACCGGAACATCTGCTTGGAGTAAGCCATCAACCTTGGCAAGTCTACTTTTGAGTTTTGTTTAACGCCAGTTTCAGCTTTTTTCCCCCCCATTGATATGTGCCTCTGGCAATTCCGCGTAAAATTTTTCCACACACATATATCACTTGCCAGCCATGTAACAAAGAAATAAATCACTTGAATAAAGAGTTTTAAAACCTTTTTAACTGACTGACTGAGCGAATGACCAATGAAGCGGGTAAATTTAAATCTGTAAAAACTGCTAGATATGCGAGTTAAAGCACTTCAGGGTAAAACGAATCAAAAACACTGACATACAACTTCACCTATCAAGTCCAGGGCAACATGTCGTAATTTTGCCAGGACATTGTTTGAGGTGCAATGGTTTTCAGCGGATACACGCCGCCTTGGGACTGTGTTACTCCATTGGCATCCACGTCGGGTACATATAGTCATTCATTCTCATGAACTCCTGAGTAGCTACACTGTTATTAAACTGATACTTGTAATAAATAGTTATGCCATTACTAAGCCAGGCGGTCCACCAACCAAACGTGCCGACGGTGAAAATGGCGTGTTCACACATAGACAAAACGGCAAAGTCAACAGCCCCACTGTTCCCCTCCAGATAAACAGTATCAAACGAAGGCACATTGGACTTTACCCAAGCCATGTCATCTGAGCCCGCGATGAACAAAACGTCATGGAAACGACGTCGGAAGTGGTTCTGAGCATTTGTAATATATGACGCGGGCGCAACGTTGTTGCCAAGTTTTCTCCGGTCGGGGTTCATCATGTCGTTCCGACGGACGTGCAGAGCCACATAGGTAGTCCGGCTGATCAAGTCCATCGATTTGCCTTGCGAAACCATCGCCTTCGTCAACGCTTCTACCGCCTGTTTTCGTACGCTCGGTCGTAGCGTAAACTGACGTCGAATGACGTCGGAAATGTTGTGGAAATATCGCCATGATTGAAAATACCCAGCAATGCTAACGTCTGTATGCCGGCGATAAAAATGACATGCAAAGGATGCGTCAAATACTGATCTGTTCTCCTCGTGGTGCACTGGCAAACTTTCACACTTCCCGGCTGGTTTGATTACCACATCTGACATTTCAAACAATCCAATCAGATCACTGTCCGCCTGAAGGAAAGCCCTCATACCACTCTCACCGGCAATACCCAGTAACGCTGCCACTTCAAACATTTGGTTTCCCAACCTTCCGAATTTCCTCACACAAATACCGGCTGGTTGATTGACCAGACTGCTCTGATTAGATTTACGATTCTCTCGAATTCGACGAATGACACCGTCTCGAAGAGAAAATCTGTGCCAGTTGGTGTGTTCAACTGGCGGAGCTAATCGCGATATGGGAAACTGATAGGGACTTTGGTTGTATATCGACACGACTACATAGCCACCGATAAACAAGCAGACTGGAAACAAAAAGCAGAACAATGACATACTTTTGTATATAACAACACGCACGTCTGCTGACTGGAATGCCGGTAGGCAACTTTACAATTTCAAAGACTTCTGTACTTTCAAACATTGACGATCATTGAATCTATTAATTAGCAGAATTCTATAACAACAGTCAAACAAACCTATGCTAATTTTGTCATCAACAACGTTTGTCTTGCTGCTTGTAGTTGCAATGTTACGTATATCGATACCATATCTTGTCATACTTAATTAATTCGTAAGACAAAAGAAACATCTTATGGGAACAGATATTAGCCCATGTATTTAGTATAGAATGGTTATGGATATTATCGAATAATGCTTGACTGACATATTTCATAGGCTACATTTGTTATATCTGGGATAAAATATATTTCATATTGTATCCCAGATTATATACAATAACATATCAATCGCATATCGGGGAAGATTTGGTGTCATTTCGCAGATCTGTTACTGTGAGTAGGTTGAAAATCATCTTGGGCAGGAGTGGGACGCTTTCCCATCTACATGTAAGTGGTTCAAGTGTTGATCATAGGCTTCAAGTGTTGATCATAGGCTTCAAGTGTTGATCATAGGCTTCAAGTGTTAATCATAGGCTTCCTCTGTCTGTATACTGGTGTCTCTATGTATACAGCTTATTTTCAGCTTATATCTTTCATGAGTGAAACATGCGTAACTGGAGGCTTTTTAACTTCAGCACACTTGTGAATCTGATGAAGAATATTACTTTTATTTTTGAAGTAAATGAACTCGCATGATCCCCGCAAATACTCCTGATGGCTTTTCTTTTCATCTTGATCTGACCTATTTCTTGATATTAAATCTGTTGTAAGTTTCTAAAGCAGTGAAAAAAACATGACTGTAACAGTTTCTATATCGTATATTGTTGTACATGTAAGTGTTGGGTATAGGCCCCACTTGACAACGCATGCTGAACTTACACTTACCAAGACAAACGAAGTGGTTAAACGCCCGTCTGACAAACCAAAGGAAGAACCAGTTTCGTCTCATCATGCCAAATTGACGACTAAACTGTGCTGGTTTTCACTCTGTACAATTACAAATTTAACGGTGCATATTCAGAATTTAAAGCGATATAATCTATATATATAAATGACAGCGACAACTGAAGGAGAATTTAACAAATGGTCATATTTCGAAATTTGATAACCCGACTATACCACATGCTCGCCACGATATGGCTGAGATATTGCCGATGTGGCGTTAAGCCATAATCATTGATTATACCACATGCAGTTACTGCCATAAACTTTTCGTCGTCCACACCGGGTCTCCTCTATCTTATTACATTGCCTGAAACGACATACGTGGATTACATGTACATGATACCAAGAAAAATAACTACTCCATTTGCTTATACAGTCTACGTGGAGGGGAAAAGTCGACTTACGTGTATAGAGCCTCACGCCAAGGCATTCAGCATGAATAAGTAAATACGTTTCATTCTATACTGAGTGCATTCTTTGCTGAGCGCAAGTCCAACGCCATTTGAATTCTTTCCTCGGGGATACATCATTGTTCCCATGCAAAGTAACTTGCGCATTTCGATCGGTAACTCTCGGTGAATTCCGGCATACACTACAGGTCATTGCCGTTTTACTAAGAGTTCCATAAAGGAGTGGACACTCATAACCCCGTAAATTCAAATGTGTGCGGACAAATTCTTGTTTGTAAGATTAAAAACGCAATCAGAATGACGCCTTTCGTGCTAATCCACAAAAGAGAATACTTTACTTGGCAAATGGTATTAAATTTTCATTTCCAACAACTGAGCCTTGGGCAAAATAAAGTCGCGGTGTACATGTTACACTGTATTTTTCATTCGTCCACCAAAACTTCCTCATCTAACACTGAATACTTCCATGTGATGAGGTTTTTTTGTTGGTGGTATACTCCAGGTATTCAAGTTTCCTAGACCCTTGGATGTGACTGCCACTGAGAAACTTTGGGGTTAAACAACATTCAAATGAATACATTTACCCAGAGTTCGATGGATGACCTACAATACTGCTCTGAAAATTTAGCTATGCTCACTTGTATTTATATTTTTGTAGCCAGTTTTGGTATTCAAAAATATCTTTTCACCTGTAAGTTATTTTATAGTAATGGTTACTTTTCTCTCTCTCTTTCTTTGTTCTCGCCACGATGTGGCTGAAATATTTCCTACCCGGATTATTCACAGTCTATCATTGTTATCATGTAAACATAATTGACCAGATCATGTACGGGACTAGGAAACGTTGGCCTCAGACCCCTATATAATTTCCATAAGCGACCATGTTAACGTTTAGTACTGTAACTCAACCCTAAACAGTCCCTAGCCAATAAGCTTTGTTGCATATCTTTCCCAGTCTTCGATCAAGCAACCATAAAAATTTGGATATGGGTTGACCGTCATGAGATATCCTCATTACCTGATACTTTGTGTCCTGTCCCCCCAAAATTTAAAAATTTTCACCAATAAAACACACACGTGGCCAAATGTAACATGCTATTTTTAGTGTTCGTTGCATACGACGCTTTAAAACGGCTGGTTACGGTCCTACCGTTCGTTTCTTTTGGTGTCGTAAATTTATATGATTTTATATACAACCGGCATCTGGTCACATGACCAGACGGCATCCATGTTTGTGAGCGAGGGAAACGCGAAATAGAACACTACAAAAAAAAAATAGGTAAAGATTCAATTTTTATACAACACCATGGCATAAGATTTGTAAAATATAATTGTAAGATGGTTATAGTGTACAGTTGTGTACAAGTATGCTGCGAAGCTGCATTTTTGACCATGTGGAGTTCTGTGACGGACCGCGTGATCTTACCCGTTAGTTATGAAATTGGGAGGAGTGAGCCTTTGTACAACTTAAGCAATATAAGGGCTGGCGATCATGCAGATAGGTTGTGGTGTGTTGATATCATGATCTATTAGAGTTTTGTACATATCGTGTGAAGTTAATCTTGCTGTATAGGTGGGGATTTTTATTTTTTTACTCTGCAGTTATAGGCCCTAGAATACTGATGTGTCAACACTGTGTCCGATGCTGTCGTCTGGTTACAATGGCTGCTGCTGTGTTACGTTAGGGGTAAGTGACACATGTATAGAGTAATGATACCGCTAGTTTAGACGTTCTAGTTTATACAATTGCTTAATATGTTACACAGTTACAAATTAACGTAGGTACGTTATGAAGCAGTATAACAAGTGCGTTAGGGTGAATGTGTGTTAACTCTATTGGTTATTGGATCTTTTGTGCAAGTGTTCAAAGTTTATTCCAGGTGTCCTGTTCTAAGACGCGTGGGAACGTCAGATAGCGTTGCTGCGTTATAATAGCCAGAAGGAATAATTTCTACATTTTTCAAGCACCTTTTGGTTTCGAAAGTTTCAGGTATTAGTTTCTTTTGACGTTGTTAGTTCTACAGTTTCTGCTGTTCTCTGCATTTGGTTCTTATATGTAAAAAGGTTTGAGTAGGTTGTTAGGAGCGGCGGCACCCTGGCGCAATGAGGACACTCGAATTTGGGATTCCGCCCTAGCTATCATAGTATACGTATGGAACTGTGGATGTAGATGTGAATGGGATTGTAGTTTGTGTAAACCGCTCACATCAATACAATTGTCTTGTAGTATACATATAACTAACTGTAATCTGGTCATTCTGTTTGTTCCGTTCAGGGTTGGTTTCGGTGACTGCCACACATGCTGAAATAAACATCTATCGCATATCATCACGAGCTGGTGTTGTGGTTCCTGCTTTGCACAAAGTTTGAACAATTTCCATTATTTTCATAACAAGCATGCAGTTGTACACAAGAAAGGGATGGCAGGCGGCGAAAAAGCTAGGTTTTACACCCTAAAATACACAAATTTACATTCGTTCAGAAAATGGAAGCGCTAATAGGGAACCGATTCCTATCAAGTGAGTCCGGTTTTGGCCGTGGTCGGGCTCGAGGTGGCTGTATTGGGGACCGTTAGTATGTGCCAGGTATATGTGTGATGTGTACCGGGGGAAATAAAGACGAAAACTGGACATCCAAGTTTTTTTCTATGTGTAGTATTTTGTCAATTTAAACGCCGCTTAATAATAACAAAAGCGCGTTCAGTAATTCAGGGACAGTGTATTTATCACCTTTAATCAGCATGGAAATGAAAGAAGACAATGTTGCTTTTTGATGGCAGTGTGTAAAAAAACCCATAAACATCCGTCTATTCTTTTCCGATTCTATAAGGGACAACGTACTCTACACAAAAATGGACAGAAAACGACAAAAAAATCCATACATAAGTACAGAGATGAATTTACTAACAAGCACCTGATATCAGATATTTTTCTTTCACATTTCCTTTCTTGGCAGTGTCGTTGAAAAAGACAAGGTACATGTAAACGTGTTACAAGACCGCATTGTAGGCACTTGAGCTATATGCTGTTTTACGTATACCTATAGGTCGGCTGTTGTCATTGAGCATATGGCATATACACAATCCTGGTAAATACAACCTTTAGAAGGCAGTTCGTATAATTACACAGTTCAACCTCACCTTCAGTTAGGCTGTGTCAAACCCGACTCTGGTCTTGCCAGTTACTGTCCTGAATGGTGTGGTCAAGCGAATAATCAGCTTGCCAAATATAACCCATATTACTTAAATTAGCATATGTGATAGGGTCATCATTTATAGATTCCTCCACAGAAGTCTGTGACGTGAATGGGTTGACAAACATCCAGTCAATGTCTTCCTCCTTCAAAGGGAACAGCGGTATGTTTGTTTCTGGAAGGTGTGAGACCTCACACTTTTTGTCGACCACTGTTGAGCCAGCAGAACTTGCAAACTGAAGAGGCTGGCCAAGATAAATATCCTTTAGATTTTGTAACACACCATCTGGTGCATCCACGGAGTCCTCTAAAGACTTTATGTTAAGCTGGAAATCGAGTAAATTCTCAGAGGCACAATCCTCAGCATCTTTATGGGGAGGCATACAGTGCGCAGGTGCAATGGCCAACGGAAGAACGCTGAATGGTGTTAGCCAATCACTGTCTGTGGAGTTCCTTTGAGAGTCCAACGTACTCAGACGATAGTCTTGGAAAGCCCCTGGACAAAACAATAAACGTTGAAAGGATGAGGAAATGTCAAATTGAAAAAAAAAATAGCGTTTGCATCGCTGAACAAATACTGAATGAACTTACCGACTTCCAAATTCATTCCTGCAGCGTTTGTCTCAAAACCACCATGTAGACTCTTGGGGATTGTTGGCAGCAGCGGTGTTTGGTTACAACAGCAACAGTCAGTGGAATCCGAGTGAGGAAGATCAAGGGTTGCAGCCAGGATCAAGGTAGATTCCAAATAAGAAGGATCTTTGGAATTCGGCAGTTTGAGTTTCTTCACGTTATACTGTAAGGTTGTGTCCACGTGAAGGGGTTTCAAGAGGTGGTCAGGGATCGCACCAAACGGCACCAACATAATGAGCGGTCAACTTCAGACTTGGCACTCTGTTAACAGTGTCAGTCATGTGACCGTCGTGAAATAGATACTGTCTCCGAGAAGTAAAGCTGGTTTTTTTTGTCCCCGCCAGAAAGAAATCCACCAATACTGCATGGAGTGAGTTGAAATACAAGTATAGAGCCTATCTCGAACAAAATATGACTTTCGTAAAAGCAACAATTCTCTACGAATTCTGAATTGAAATATTTTTCCTTTCTCCGTTAGTACATGTTACAGCAAACACGATTACGAATAGTTTTTGTTTTGTCAGTAGAGAAGTGATCAAAGTCAAAGCCGATTGGTCGCTAAGCCGTCTCGAGACTTGCCTCGAGACGTTCGTGGGTATCATAGCAACTCCTGCTGTGACGTACATGATCCCATCACCGAGGTCAAACCTGCCCTAATGATAATCCAATCTAATCCGAGACGGTTAATCTGATTTTAGAACACTACTCAGGTACTAAATATCTGATCACTAAACAAAAAGTAAATGTCAGCTAGGTTTTTATATTTGGTTATCAAGACTGATTCGATGACACAATACATGCAAAATCATGCAAGTATACTCACTCGCATCCTTCTATTTCTGCCTTGGCATGTCTTGAACGATATGAAATGTATTGTAGGTTAAATTCATTGTTTTCTTCAAACGTGTACAGCACACATAATAAACTACAAGAAAATCCATTCGGCTATGTTTTGAAAAGAAAGATTGTCATCAAATTCCAGTATGGCGAGCGAGTCAAATGGGATATGGAATGACATTTTGATATGCAACAATTCACACCATTTGCAGACATTCTAAAAACTGAGCCTGATTTGTCCATTTGATTTTCCTGCAGATGGCGCATAGATTTGGTGTTAGAATCCGGAAAAAAAGAGTGCCTCCCCAAAACAGATTTCGTAATATTTTTTTCATATTTGAACGGAGTGCATATTTTACCGTGTGAATTTATATAGTAATAAACTGTATTGCTTGTCCCGATGCTGAATGTTAATCTTTTGTTATTTGGAAATCGGCCCCACTGTCGTGCTTCTGGGGCCAAACGTTTTGTTTTGTTTTTCTAGGAGAACATGTGTTAGAGTTATTATCTTATTTATTTATTTATTTGATTGTTACGTCCTACTCAGGAATATTTTACTTATCCATCATTTTATAGTGAGAGGAAACCGGACAGAGCCCGGGGAAAACCCACGACCATCCGAAGGTTGCAGACATACCTTCCAACGCACGATCGGATAGAAAGCCAGCATGGGTTGAACTTAACTTCACTACCACCGCATTAGTGAGAGGATCCAGGGTCCATACCCCTGGCGCGCTCATTACCTTGGCCACGAATGTTGCCTATCCCTCAAGAATTACTAAGGGTCGAAGTTAGTGGACCGTATCAGGTAGTCAGGAAAGTTAATGATGTTAACTGTGTGATTAAGGTACTTGATTGTAGTAAGGCTTGTGGCACAATAACAATGCTCAGAACTATTACGCTCATGGGACAGAGTTAAGCCGTGGCTGCGGCAAATGCATTATCAACTCGTGTAGATGGAGCTGATAATGTTTTGGACGCATAAACTGACAGAGTCGACTGTATCAGTGGACATTCAGGTGGATTTTATTTCAAATGAAATAACTCATTTGTTTTGAGAAACTCTGATTTAGTCTTAATTGATTTAGGATAACTTTGATTCAGTGTTTATTTACTGACCTGGCTGTGAAAGACAAGAAATTTGTTATTAACCCATCATAAAAGTCCTCAGCAACGACAGCAAAACAAGAGGAGCCACGACAGTGTAAGGCTTATCCAGAGATGCTGTTTATTTATTTGATTGGTGTTTTACGTTGTATATACTCAAGAATATTTCACTTAAAGGACGGAGGTCAGCATTATGGTGGGATGAAAAGGGGGGTGGTTTGAGGTGGGGAGAAAAACCACGACTGTTCGCAGGCTGCTGGCGGACTTTCTTACGTGCGAACTCACATCGATGGCATTGGTGAGAAGCATCTGAATTTGACAACCATCAGTTAAAATAATATGCGCTGTTTGTTTTGTCTTGTGGTTCAAAGGCAGTTGAGACGGATTGCTGGTTTATTGTTGAAAAACACGTTAATATTTGCTCTCTGATTGTCGTGCATACTTCAAGTGCAATTTGTTTTCATTGATTATAGGACAAGTCATTCTATACTTGTTCAATCTTTAGCCTTCCGATCAGATGATCAAACAACACCTATACAATATACTATTCAGGACTGCTCTCATTTTGCTTTAACAAGAAGATAAAGTAAGGTAAGAAAAAACTGATTAAAGCTGTTTCGTTTTTTCTCGTGGACCAGCATGGAGAGCTTCGTTAATTTAATTAATCACCTGAGCTAACAGTCCTCAAAGTCTGCGGTATTGAGTTTCCGAGTTGACATAAGTATATATATACGTCAGTGCTTGAGGCAATTGGCATGGTGTGCTATATACGGCAGCTAAAATGGTTGTGATGTTTTCACATAAACACGAACGGCGTAATAATACACACATTTTCTACTGAAAATATCCTAGTCCGGGATAATGCATGCACGTCCTTCTGAACAACATTCCAGGTAGTTCGTTTGAAAAACAGGTAAACAGAACATACCCGGGCAAAGTAATTGTTCCTTAACTTGAAACCGAGTGTTGAAAATGTAAAACTGAAACACTGGCCTACCTTGCCACCTGGCCTTCACCTCACATACTGCTACATCAGGGGTAAATGACGAAAAGATGAGAAGATTTTCGGAGGCAAAACCCCTCTTCCATAAAGCCAAAGTCTTTTCCTTACTTAGCAGTTGGTTGCAGTCAAATACCACATACAAGATTAGCATCCTCAACAATAATATTAATTCGTAACTATTACACGACTCGGGACAGATCTAGAGTCACTTGAAATACTGTGTTGTCCTTACATTTAATAAACAATCGCATGCAAGCTATGTAAAGAGGCCAGGCACCGGGGATGCCTAATCCACTAATAGAATTTTGGTTTATTCAGGAAAGCAGTATGAAACAATAGACTATACCACAGGGAGTAAAACCAGAGCAGCGACGATGGTATCCACGCGGTGAATTCCAAAGTCTTGCGGATTTACCTCAGAGTTTACTTTACTGTTCATGTAAATGTTTGAATGGTAGTAACTTACAGTATAACGGAATGGTAGTAACTTACAGCATAACGGAATGGTAGTAACTTACAGTATAACAGAATGGTAGTAACTTACACACCATGTCTACCGCCATGGCTCATTAAATAACCTCTTTCAAAACCCAAGAAACTTGTTACAATCAATTTTGCCCAATCCATCTAAACATCTGAAACAACCATGAAACATTAAACCAGTCACTCAAAATGTAAATTTTGTACGCTGTGTCTCTAACAGACAGCGGCTGTAGGGTAATTATTTTGTTGAAAGACGCACAGAGAGCGTACGTTTTGCAAATTAACACCAAGTCAAATAAGTGTGAGAAGGGTTTCTAAAATCATCGAATCACAAATGATGGTTAGATAAAGGTCTACAACAAGCCAGGCTATCGAAAGTATTCCAGGTTGGAGTTGTTGTGATCCCCGTCTTTAAAATGTTGGATTATATTTTTTTCTTTTGTTATGATGAGCGGGTCGGTGTCTTGACGTTTGTATACAACATCGTGTGCTCTGTTTTATATAATGTTTTATGTGTTTCGTGTCGCTGTACATAGAGCGTACATTCTGTAGATGAACCTTTTGGTAAACATGTTTACAATCAAACTATCTGGAATTTTTGTTACGTTGTTGTTTAAATATGAGCGACGAACTTGCGGAAATTGTGCGGTCATATTTACTTACGTCCACTTGATTGGATTTCAGGAATTTACTATTGGACGTGACATTCGTGGCTCAGTCGGTGAGCGCTTGTGCAGAGTAATGACCCAGAATAATGACCTCTCACCTATGCGGTCGTTGTGAGTTCAAGTCCGGCTCATGCTGGCTTCCTCTCCGGCCGTACGTGGGAAGGTCTGCCAGCAACCTGCGGTGGTCATGGGTTTCCCCCGGGTTTCTCCCACCATAAGACTATAAGTGTAGTATTCCTGAGTATAGCGTTAAACACCAATCAAAGAAATAAATAAATCAATCAACATAGCGGGCGACGAAACCCTCACTCGCAAGCCAGAAATCAAGAAGACAACGTCGAACGGTAAGTATAGGCCTCATAATCCCCGTTACGAAAAATCCCAGCAAATATATCTTCACTATGGACCGAGGAGACTGCGAACTGCTATAAACTGGCCGCTTTTTCATACTCCAATGTATTGAACTTCCTTGACAACAGGAGTAACTTTTCCCAGAAAGAACGACCTATTCACAAAGACACAAAAACGCATACATAAATATAGGGCTTCGAGAAAGATGTCCCGAACGCGGCGATCATGAAATTCACCAAATCTGTCTTTGTGAATGCTTTCTCGTCCGTGGGAAGATTTGCCAGGATGGCCGCTGGACTCTGCCTGTTTTTTCCCAACATAATGACCGCCGCTAGAAATATGTGTAATGTTCTTGAGTACGGCGTAAAGCAACAATCAAATAAATAACAAATAAAGATAAGCAGAATTTCTGTACAGTTACAGCATCATTATGGAAGACGGTTTGATAAAGTTCTCTTCATCTCTTTCACATATTTCTCCGCGTCACGTGCAGTTAGAGGAACGACGACATCGGTTGACAGGGCAATATTCCGCCAAATTTTAAATGCTCCACATCATCATTTGTATATATGGTATTAGTGTACTGGAGTTACTCTGTGAGTAAACTTGACTTGAGAACCAAACTTTATGTTGGCAGTATGTTTAAGGAAAACAAAACCGACCCTAAACTTCCCTACAGTTTCAAGCACCAACATCTGAAAAACATTTGCACTCAAATAATCCAATGCAAACTCAAAGGGTTACCTGCAACTACCCTTTATAGCCTCTACGCTGAGGCATGTAAAATTCTATGTGGCCTTCGTGAAGCACAATGATGTGTTGACGGCCAGTGTTTGAATTTATGTAAGAACTGGGTTTCTAACCACTTCAAAGGTGTGCCGATTTTCGTTTTCGGCGAGTTAACGTATGTTTTAATTCTGTTTTATAATCTATGAATCTGACAGTTTAAAGCACATGTTGCACATCAATGTCCTGATGCATCACTACTGGGTGCAGACTATATAATCAGTTATTATTTTGCCTTACGTTAATTTATTTATTTGTTTGGTTGGTGTTTTACGCCGTAGTCAAGAGTATTTCTCGTATATCACGGCGGCCAGCATCTTGGTGACAGGAAATGAGGCAGAGCCGGGGAAGCCGAACATTAACGTCGTATGTATATCAGCTTTTTCAATGGAGCCTAGATTGCACAGCTTAGCAATACATATATGTATGGGCTACATGCATAAGTATGCCGATATACACATTCGTCCTGTATTGGTCTACATGATAGCGTAGTCATTAAGTGTCAGGATG
Source organism: Acanthopleura granulata (assembly GCA_016165875.1). Classification (NCBI taxonomy): domain Eukaryota; kingdom Metazoa; phylum Mollusca; class Polyplacophora; order Chitonida; family Chitonidae; genus Acanthopleura; species Acanthopleura granulata. The sequence continues at coordinate 41,148,886 of JABBOT010000080.1, read as the reverse complement.
GCCTATATTTCCTTGACCGTTCCTTTATAGGTTCACACGATAATTTGCATTTTCCCAGAGATATTAACTCCAGAAAATTTCAGTTTACAAAGAAGTGAAATCGAGAGAATTTAATTTGTCGATTTCAGACTCTAACAAAAACTATAAAATTAATAAACATTTTTAGAGATAAGAAAATGACAGGTTCATGAACTGTACACATGCATCTTGCTATAAGCACTGAAGTTAGGCAGACGTCACTCAAGATAAGAGTATGTTGTATATCTAAAACGCACATTTATCGTGCAGTTTTCACTTTGCAATAATTTTGAGTTTTAAAAATGTGACTGTTCGATCTAAAGAGATATTTCGCAAAGGGCAAGACGTTTTAGATTTGATTTTCGAACCCACGGAAATGACTTCGGTTTCAGGTATAACGGTTTTGCACTGAGGGAATACTCTCTTGAAAACAGTAGCCAACAGTTTCGATGATGGACACTTTAACCTAGTTTTATGCCGACGGTGGTTGCTCGATGTATCCATCCATGTATGCAATAATAGGAGCATGGTTCTTTGTTACCAGGGGTTCTTACTTGACACCACATCCGATGTATCCCAACATGCAGTAACAGAGGCATGGTTCAATGTGACCAGGGCTTTTTACTTGGCACAACACCCCATGTATGCCTTCATACATGCAATAACAGAGACATGGTTCAGTGTGACAAGGGCTTTTTACTTGACACGTATGCCAGCGTATATCGAGGTCAGACCTGAGAAAGTAAACTATTACGCCAGTTTCACCTCAGCCCCTATATCCCAGTCTCCACACCACATACCGCCAGGTGACCAGCTTATGCCCAGGCCTGTATAGCACAAAGAAATTAGCCTCTGCAAATAACAAACATCAGCTCACGGACACATCAGTGTTGTACTCAAGGATGAAGGACAAATTCGAGCTGGCCAAAAATGAAAAAGAAAAAGGTAAGTTACGGAGACTTTGCTACACACAGTTTGCATATGTTTGATGGTTTCGTAACTCCCTGTGTTTGTGCAAGTAAGTTTGTGCAAAGTTTTGTCTTTATTACTGCAACCCAAACCGGAACAACGTAAATGCCCTGTGTATCCTGAGTTTACGGTAGTTCATCGCAATAAGGCCGCACGTTACAGCAGGACTAACTCATAATTGTAAAGACAAAACAGCTATCCAGGCTTATATGCAACATTATAATTTTCACATTTTAACTCAGAATTCTTCATTAAAATTAATTTGGAAACGAATTAGTGACAAAGTTTGTCACACATGAAGTTCCGCGCAGCAAAATGTATAATTTTGCCAAAGAGTGGTTCTATGGTATCCTTACAATGTGATCCAATTTGGTTAGCGTACACGTAAGCCAACTAAGATATAGTAATTTGTAAGTAAAGGTATTTTCCTTCAGACCCGATTGCCCAGTTTCCTCCAGCAATAAACCTGTCGAACGACGCAGACGTGAAATACTCCTAATAGTGAGGTATAAGCACCAGTATGCACTGGAGTGCAAAACGAGAATGCCAGAAAGTACTCATTTGTACAAAGGATTTCAAGTTGTGCACCACGATGCTTGTCGAAAATATCGTGTGGTCATTTAGGGCCATCTGTTTTCCATACCGCCCTACAGTCACCACAGGAAGCTGGTGACAAAAGGAAAATTGTTCAAATTTGGAATTTGCGTGTCTCTCTTTTATAAGACTTTGCAACAGTCTTTCAACTGTCCTCTATTTAGTCAAATATAAATAGAGGCATTGGCGAAATACCGATGATCATTTGCTTTCCAGACCAAAAAAATGTTGGTCATCAAAAATATCGAACGTGACTTGCTTCCTTATACACGGTAGCATAGCCCTCAGCGAGAGACAAGCACTAGGTATATAGAGGCATGTTGTGGCTATAGATGCTCATCTATCTGCTAATTATATCCGGGTTATCTTTAAACGAAAAATAACAGTAGAAAAGGGCATGACATACAAACGCTTCTGTGAGATTTTGTGCGAGTATAGTAAACGTGCTAGATTTATAAACATGACAATTCAGTGGGTATTAAATTATCTGAAGTCATGACGTACACAATGGTTAAGAGATGCACGAGATGAGTTACCTAACACCAGTGTTTACACACAGAGAAACTGGAACATGTCAACATGTTCTAAATCGAGATAAATCACGGAGACCTTCATTTCCTAAAGCCCTACTTGCTATATGCTAATTTACAAATTATTCCACAGTAGTTTTTTCTGTATTTCATCTCCTCTAGGCAACAGGTGTTCTTTTTTCAGAACTGAAATGCCTTAGATTTGTCAGCATTTCCTCAAATGAAGTCCAAAATGATTATGTCAAGGAAAGTATATTTATGGTCAAACGGCCACAAATCCTTAGATGTCAACTTACCGAGCCGCACTAAGGTGCCGAACATTGAAGAGAATGACAGGGATTATTATTGGATGAAGCCCTTGCCGGAGAAATTTAATTAAAGTGAAAGACAGAGTTCTAATTTGAGTTTGCCAAAAAGGTTGGGCAGTATTATGTTTGTTTCGGTAAAGTATTTTTTTAACAGCTATACTACGACAGCGGAAACTGATATTTGACCCTTGTCGGTCGACTACCAGGAAATTTAGCCATTCTCTGTGTGCTTTGACGTAATTCTTCCCAGCGGGGAACATCCTTGTCACCTGCGACTGTAGTAAGCCGCTACAAGAATAATAGTATCAACTAATCAAGAAACTTACTCCCGCCACAACACGATGGTCTGGAAACACTTGGCACTGTTGTTCACACATGTATACTTGTTATCATTAAAACAGTGTGTTCTCCCTATGTCACAACACTGACTGTCAACTCAGGACATTTATGTCACAGCTAAGTAAACAGCTGATATCTCCTAACTCTTCGATTGTTTAATCTCTCATAAACTTGAAAGCATGGGCAAAATTATCTGAATTATCTTTTCAAACAAAGATAATTCAGCAACGAATTCATCTAATTTCAAACAGGTTTTCACATTCATGAGAATGTCATAATCTTTTTAATGAACAGTGCCTCATGTATATTCAAAAATGTGTGGCTTTGAACCCGAAAGCAGGACTTGTGGAACCTAAGAATATATATGTTGCCTTGTCGGAAAACAGGTCATAATTATACTTTTGTATCAGGCAATGGGCTTCATGCTATTTGATGTTTTATGGCATTACTTTAAGTGTATGTATCCGTCACCTGCACCAGCCGTAAAATTTCATTGGATCTAACCCTTGGTCAAAAGTAAATCCAGTGGAGAAACGGAGAAAGGAGCTGTACAGTTGTCCGTGTGACAATTTCATACGGCATGAAATTTGCCCTACATATTTAAATGCGAGCTATAGAAGGCTTGTTTTGTCCGGAGTTTAATTTTCACTGCGCATGTCACAGACAATGGTTCAGGTAGCCAGCATTGTTTGCCAGACGGATATAGTGACATATACTTTAAACTTGGTTATAAAAGCTGTACTGTGGTTGAAATATATTAACATGTTATCATTTTCCAAAAATATACATTTGACCTAGAACAGGTTTTATGTGTTTTGTAAGTAAAATAGGTCGAATGTGAAGAAGCACATGTACCAGCATGAGCATATGTGCAGACATCTACATTTGACTGGCTCGAATGATGAAAGCGATAAGACTATCAGGCCCTTGATGAATGAGGACGCGTGTTCGAATCCAGCTCTCGCTGTTTCGGCCGTCGCTTCAGCTGAAGAGCTTTACCAGGATTGGGGAGCGATTTCTCTTCGAGATGCCATGGTAACAATAAGCAGGACGACGCTTTGTGGAGCCTGACGTTTGTTCAAAATCACACGGATGTTTTCCACCAATGGGGAGCCCAGTGTCACAGCACATAACTCCACCCCAGAAGTGACAAAATCTTTAGCTAATGCTCGTTGACCATTGGCGGTGACTTCCGTTTGGAGTTTTCCTAGAGGCTACCCAGTCTTTGAGTAGACGCTACGTTGCTGCCGCAATGGATATAGGCTGTCCCACTCGTTACCGATTTTCTCTGTGGTAACATTTTTATCAGTGTGATATTAGTGTTGGAGTGCCACCGGACGTCATGCATTTCCTTACCTCAATAATCCGTTGCTGTAATCCACACGCTTTTCTCTGTGTCGTTTCTGCATAGGAGTATCATGTTAAAATCTGTTTTTTTCAGTTATGCCGGCAATATTTCCATCGTGAAATTCTGTTCGATGTTTAGACGTTAATATTGCTGAGTGTATGCATTGTACATATGGATGCAGAGGACTTAGCGTAAAGTGACAGCGGCACTGTTTTATGGGTGCAGAGGAACTAGCGTAAAGTGAAAGCGGCACTGTTTTATGGGCATCTGTATCAACACGCAAATTAATATGTTACGAAAGTTTTTTTTATTAACACAGCTTAATCTTTAATACAGAGAGAAAAAATGTGTAATTACATATAGGGAAACTATTTACCGGCGTCACTTCAGGTTTCATGACTTTAATCTGCATTGACCACACAATCTTCAGATGTCAAACGTCGGAATTAATTAATGTGCTCACATACAAAAAAAAAAGCAAGCCGTGCCGTGCAGAGCCTTTAAAATGTAACGAATTGTAAAGTTTACAGAAATCAACACATTTACTATCGACCACAACGCTTCAGCGACGTTAATGTATGTCGTCATTGGTGGACCACATTAGAGGAAGTCATCATATATTATCCCAGGAGGCCCGCCTTTGTCATGGATGTACTTGTGTTAAGAAGAGATTGCATACGGCGTTTCTTTTTTATCACGGCACTATTTCGTCATTTGAATCAGTCTAGAAGGGACGTTGGTATGACGAGAAGCGCATTTTCAGCTGTAATGCATCTGTCCATATTCAAACCGTGGGGCAGCTTCAACTTGCACTGATATCTGGACGATCACATCCGCACATTTCGATGTACATATTTGGTTACGTCGAATATTGTAATATTTCTCTTTGAGGACATCTTAATCAGAGTCTAATCTCCAGGGTAACTGACAATGGGAAAACGATACCAGCAGCGTCTGATACAACTGTTTACCGGAAGAAGAATAGCTTCAAAAGGTATTTATTAGGCCGGTCAGCTTGATAGTTAAAACATGAGAAAATATCTTTCCTTCTGCATGTTCTAGATAGTTTATGCATATTCGCAGGTTTGTTGTGAAATGTACGTTTGTTAGAGTGCTGTATAGATTTATTTGAGAGTAGCTTTGCGAGAATGTACAGGGTTATGAGAATGTGGGTTTACGATAAATTATAGAACTACAACGGGTGGGTTTGCAATAGTGCAAGTTTCCTATCAGGTAAACTTTGAGAAAGTGAATTAATCTCTATGGACATCTTGGCATTGTGTTTTTTTATTTTCTTTTCTAGTCCCTGTGTATACCTCTTTCCGATGGGCCATCTCCCTGGTAGGATTTGTTGGTTTTGTCTTTGTTTACGCCTTGAGAATAGACTTCAGCGTCGCCATTGTGTGTATGGTCAAATCCCCGAACGTCTCATCTCTTCTCCAACCCAACGGTTCGGCCATCAACAACGTGTCGCTGACAGAAACAAACGACGGCTGTACGGACGAGACCGGAAAAGCTGGGGGAACCGAGGACGTACGTAAACAGTATTGTGAAGTTGCACAGAAAGCTGACAATAGAGTACATGCAGATGTAGCATAAAATTATGCATTAAAAAGTTACAAAAGCATTAAAGACAATGATACAGTATCAGAACCTATGAATTAAGGACAAGAGGAGCCATTTCATTTAAATGGAAATCCGTAAAAAATAAAGAGGCTAAGTGACTAGAATCTAAACATTATATTTTTGAGACAGTGGTTCATTGGAAATGTATTTACGTAACTGATACTGAAATGCACAGAGAAGTTGCGGTATTTCAATTTAAAGAGGTAACATTACTACAGGAAGTCAATGGTCAATGAATTCTTTTTTGGCTGCCAAACATGCCATAACTGTTACATTACTACCGATACAAGTGTAGACTAAGCGTTCCCGAGGCATGATCCCTTTGTATTGTTTTGTAACATGTACATGCACTATAGCATTTTGAGTAATTCTAGGCTGGCGTCTAATTAATTGCATTTAGCAGCACTGTAATATTTTTTTACCGAATTCTGCTTAAGCTATGGTACTAGAGGTAGTGTAGGTTGTTACTTCTCAAACACTTACATAAACAGTTAGTTTAACAAATTGTTAATTTCATATTCATATCCACAAAGCATTCGAAATAGGGATTATATTTAAGAAGGCATGTATCGGTTCTAAATCGTGTGTCATTTTGTTTGGGAAAATTTGAGTTCTATCAAAAGATAGTACATTACATTTTTATTTCAGCGTGGGGAATTCGATTGGGACAAAACCCTCCAGTCTCAGCTGCTTGCCTCCTTTTTTTACGGCTACGTCATCACCCAGATCCCCGGGGGTTGGCTTGCCCGAAAGTTCGGGTGCAGAAGGGTACTTGGCGGGGGAATGGCCTTGTGCATTATCTCTACTCTGTTACTTCCAGTGTGCGCGCGCACACACGTGTACTTGGTATTCGCCGCACGAGTAATCGCTGGACTGGCTACAGTAAGTATTATATAAAATATGGCGCTCTTTGTGATAAATTATTGATTTATGAGGAGTAACACAAAATATTTCACGTACATGAAAGATGACCGAGACAGAATCACATACTGTGACTCAAAAGAAAAGACCACCTTGAAAGAAAGTGTGCATCATCTTAGAGGCCATGAATATTAAATATTTCCAAATATTGTCTTCATAATTTTTGTTGTAATTTTTGAAAGTGATTAAAATGCAGATATTGGGGGGATAGAGATGGGCTTTTGGAACGATATTGAACAGTGAGTCAGTTATCTTACAGACTTTTTTTGCTGCCAAACATGCCATAACTGTTACATTAATACCGATACAAGTGTAGTACTACATGTATATCCATGTAGAACGTAGACACACAGCAGTCAGACGATGATTTGCAGCAAAAAGAATCTGTGGCGTCGCTGTGCTTCAGACTGTTTTAACACAGCCAACAAAACTAAAGATAAGTATCACCATCAACTGGTGATCAGCCGATCACCCAAAAATGGCAATCACTAAATAACCTCACGATATCCTGACGTCATCTAAATTTGGTGACGGCCATTACCAAACTTTGGTGATGGCTGGAAGTGGCGAGGGTCTCTGGTGTCCACCAATAAATGGCGACGGGCTGATCGCCATTATATGGCAACACTTTTCACCAAAGTTCGGCGATAACATCGACAGTACATCTTGCCTTTCCACGCACTGTAACATTAGTAACCTTCATTTAAGTGAAACAATAAAATTCCAGAGCAAATCACAGTCAGCTGATCCATATGTATATCTCTTTAACAACCCACTGAAATGTTGGTACACAAAAAGGGAAAAAATGAATTCATGATAATATTAGGAATATAAAATACACAATCATGTACAAGTCTTGATGAATATAAAACAGCGTCATGGCCCAACGTTGATTCAGGATAAGATCACTGCCCACAGCACCCTACTGTCCACATTCCCTCTCGTGGTCTTGTTTAAATGTCACAGAATCACAAGACCTCCACGCAGTTCCTTCTATCCAATCTGAACAGTCCACAAACTCCCTGTTCAGTATCCCCCGGAACTTGATTCATATGAGAGTTGTACTGAATATCTTGTTTGTAGCACATTACCGCTACCGCCAGGCGAGCCTCAGTCATGGACACAATTCGACTTATCATATAAGACCATATCTGGAATCAGCACAATATTGTCCTGTAGATGGTGTACACTTTATCCACCCGTGATCTGTTAAAAGATCCCACTGCAGCTCTTTACTCATATTGTTAGCTTAGCGGAATTTCCATAGGGAGTTTAAGCTGTGACAACCTTGCTTTTCGGCCAGTTGCATGAACACAGGCTCCAGTTTCATGAAGCACACTTAGCTAAGTATTCGCTTAACTTCCGTGACAACGTATGTTTTAGAGATAGAAAGTGAACTTAGCTAAGGGCTGCTTATCACTAAGTGTGCTTCATGAAACCGGACCCAGGACAGATTCTGCTTCAAATGTTCACGTGAAGTGTCACACGCAGTCGCGATACGATTTAGGTTTACTTTAAAAATCTATCCAACTAATAATGATTTTCAGGGAGTCGCGTTTCCGGCAGCTCACTGCCTTTGGGGAAGATGGGCACCTCCTCTAGAAAGGAGTAAACTCATGGCGCTATGTTATGCAGGTAGGAATAAATAGTATGTTTTTACATTCAATCTTTAATAAGTGCGACGTTAAAGTAGACTTCCCAAGTTTGCAACACCACCCAGAGTCCTTGAACATTTCCTATGCATGTACGAAAGTAAAATAGGTTAACAATTAATTTTAAACATATTGTTAAGCATAATTTTTTCTTCCTACAGGTCCACCAATTGGAAACATCATCACTTTAAGCATATCCGGTTTATTGTGTGCTTACGGATTCGACAATGGTTGGGGATCGATATTTTATGTATATGGTATGTCATCGAAACTAACACGGTATACAGAGAGTTTTAGTAACAGATAAATGCTCTTCAAGAAGCGCGTAAACATAGTATTCTGCTAATGCATCAGTAATTTGACTTCACCCTTCATTAGCATTCCAATCATCACATTCGTAAATGTCAAATTTTCAGTTTTGTCGGGGGCCTCCGTGGCTGAGGGAGTTAGCGCGCTAGAGTGGCGTTATGACACCGTGATTCTCCCTATTGCAGTCGCTGTGAGTTCAAGTCAGGCTCATGCTGCCTTCCTCTCTGGCCGTACCATAAAGATGGCCACCATCGTATAAGTGAAACATTCTTGAATACGGCGTAAAACACCAATAAAATAAATAAATAAATTGATCAATCAGTTTGATCAATCAAGTCGAGAATATGCATTGTGTATATGTTTTGAGCAACACTTAATGAAAGCAAAATGAACAGATACCAGCCATTATATTGTGAAGAGGATTCCTTAACATATGAACAGATGCTTAACATATTTCCCATTGCAGGCCTTGGAGCCGTTGTCTGGCTGTTTGCTTGGTTTTACATCGTTTACGATAGGCCGAGAGATCACCCGAGAATCACTGAGCTTGAGCGAGATTTCATCGAAAAATCCATTGGAGACCATGCAGATATAAGTGTAAGATATAAATGTGTCAGTGAGGGTAATACATAAAACCAGGTTTGATAGGTCGTCTTTTACATCATCGATCGAGGAAACACTGAGGCAAGTGGTCTACTTATAAACTTTTGTAAATAGTGTATAAAACACTATACATGTTAATCGCACGTTCACAGCACTATACACTATGTACACTGTGATCCAGACAAAGAAACACATAATTATAGAGCATGTCTGTGACACCAGCTGTCAACAACCTCCACAATTAATCTCCATTTGTGATCTGGTGTCATGCTTGAATGGAATTCCGCTGCTTATTTCATGATTACTGACATCTTGGCTTTCTCATACATGACTGAAAATGACTGAAAAATATATTAAATTAATTATTCACTTTTGAACAAAACAGATCTTTAAAGGTGAAAACTCATCCTATGTGTCACTTTTTTGGTGTCCTATATTAACACCGCCCAAATAAATAGAGCGTTTACTGATTTCATGGTTTCATAAAGTAAAAGATGCCAAAAGAAGAGTGTCTGTTTATAAACACGTCTTAGTTTACCGTTACGATAATCCATGTTAAGTATAATTAGGTCGCGAGATTCCTATATACATCGTTGCTTTGTTGGAAGTCAGGCGACATAGAGAGCACATGCGTAACAGATATTTGCATATGTAATTTCCCCTTCACCTAAATGCCATCAGAATATAGATGTAACTCAAAAATTCACTGTGTCCTAAAGGTCACTTTAGAGAACAAAGAGTAGGCCTACATGTTATCAAGCGCACTACAGATGATAGAGAGAGTAGAGATGTAGCATCGCAGCACGTGGCATTAGAGCAGTGGATTTTGAAGTCATGTTCGACACACTTTGCTGTGGGAAACGCATTCCGGTTACATTTCAGGCATATCGCATATTTTTTACCACCATTACGGTTACAATTTCAGGCATATCACGGCGATACACATGAAATAAAATGAGAGCACCAAAATATGGCTTTTGGAACGTATTTATTTTTGAAGTATTAAGGAAAACTTTGTTTCTTAGCCTTATGTTTGAGTAAATGTGAAGTTTTAAGTTGTATGGCCACTCAAAGATGTTCCGAAAAGCAAGCTGTTGCTGAAGACGATACCATTGCCTCACTTGTTTCTTTGACCAATGCCGTGTTAGGCACATAGCGAAGTACGATGATTTCCGTCTATCAGGGAACGGTTTCCTCCACTTTAAAAGCTGATTACGCGCACACAAGTGGATTACTTTTAGATGTAGTGCAAATTAAACATTATCCGATAGCCACATACTCAGTCCAATAAAGGAAACGGCGTATTTCTCATTTACTCCTGTCTACATTTGAATGTGGCGTAGATCCAAACAATCACTCTTCATATCCCTAAAATATCAAGTTGAAAGTTTGTGTTTTGTAGGATAAAGACCGAAGGACTCCTTGGTTAGATATGGCCAAATCACCGGCATTGTGGGCATGTATTACTGCTCATATCTGCAACAACTGGACCAATTACTCTCTCCTTACGTCCTTGCCTACCTACATGAAAGAAGTCCTTAAATTTGACATAAAACAGGTACACTAGTACATGTTGTGTATTTTCGTAGTTATTGTCGGTGATATGAAAAGTAGAAAAGTAAGACGAGAGGTAAGGAAGTTTAAATTGGTTCTGGAAATCTTTTAGATACAGTTCTTATTCATGAAAATTTTATCTTTCATGACATCAAAGTGGGAATTATGAAGAGCTGTTCAGTACACGAAACATCAGTGTATTATCTCCTCCACAGAAGGTTATGTTATTCCCTGCTTTTTATTTTTCTTTATGCAAGCAACTTTGCCGAAACAGTTATGCAGAGATTTCGAGGAAATTTTCCGCACAGATTGGCCTTTCACAAGGCATAAACCTATTAAATTCTGATGGTAATCTGGGTAAGGATTCTAGGAATTTTCATCATTGCGATATGGGACAGAACTGCGGCGTATTGTCTTCTTGTTTGTAGCGAGGAAATTTCTACACAGTCACCAAGGGTGGAGTTTTGTACTCTCGGAATGCCATGTAATAATCTAAATCGTTTTACATTTCAATGAGCAGTTCCTTTCAAGACTCTTCAGACTTGAAGCTAACTGAGAACACAACATTCCGTCGCGGATAAAAGTATAAAACCCAAAAGAGAAATGAACAATACACTTCCTTTGCGTGATTTTTCCTCTTAAACTTGTCTTTGATTTATAGCAGACAAACATGCAAATACACTCTCGCAAAAATTTAATTTCCTTGAGGGACCTCACAAGGCTCTCGCGATGTTTATATATCGTGGTAAATTTAGAAGACAAAAAAACAAGGGAAGAGGAAAACGAGAGTGATCAAGTTGTCATTGGTTTTTGTTTCAGAACGGCCTGCTGTCCGCCATACCTTACATCTGCCAGTTCCTGTCGTCGGTTGTGGCTGGTTATGTGGCTGACACCATCCGGCAGCGTAAGTGGTTGACCACGACCACCACCAGGCGGATGTTCCAAATAATCGGTGAGCTACATGGTTATCGTTGTTAATGAAAAACAAGAGCCGTGAAAACAGAGTGATAGGTGGCCCTGAAAGTACACTGTGTTATAATAAACTTGAAACCTGATGAACCCAGAACTCTCATCGAGTTTCAGCAAATTAAAATTGGAAATGATTCATAACTTTTTTTTATTTCCAGCATTTGTCGGAGCATCCGTGTCTCTGGTGGCAACCGGATTCATTACATGCGAGAACCGGATGTTGGCGATTGTCTTCCTCGCATTGGCTGTATCATTCCTGGGGCTCTCTAGGGGAGGATACCTGGTGAATCATGTCGACTTTGGTCCGCGGTAAGGCATTCATACGAGTCGAGTAGGCTGTTCATCTGAATAAACGTCAAGAATGATTGTAAATTTAGCTACAGTTTACAGTTTGTAAATGTTGAATCAAAAATTGTCGCCTTGTATTCTATCGAAACATGTGGATTTTAATTTCTATGCACAATTTCTAAATAAGGTCTTGCTTTTACCTAGCCGAGTAATCACATGGCCTTCACGGAGCAATCTGTCGGTCATACCAGGAACTTAAGCTGGGTGTTGGCTAAATGAATTTACGACGCGACATTACATGGACTTACACGAATAGAATATTGAAATTACAAAGAACCCATACATTAGAACACACGGCTGTGTGCCTCATTTGTTTAATGATAAATATCTTCAAAAACTGGCTGGCTTTAACTGCATTGTCATCATATATCGGGTTAGCTTGTAGATCAAATTGGCTAAAACGCCTTTTTTGTAAATTATAAAGATAATATGTCTAGGTGAATTTTTTTAAACGTCGGTGTAACATTTATGAGGATATAACCTTTGTCAGAGTAGAGCTTCTATTTTAGTCAGCATAGGTCTTTATAGATGTAAATGTATCTTAAATGTATCTTGTTACAATAATCAAACTAATGAGGGCCAGACGTGAAAGCGTTTAGCTTGCATGTGAGTGTATATACACGAGGGCTAGACGTGAAAGCGTTTAGCCTACATGTGAATGTATATACACGAGGGCTAGACGTGAAAGCGTTTAGCCTACATGTGAATGTATATACACGAGGGCTAGACGTGAAAGCGTTTAGCCTGCATGTGAGTGTATATACACGAGAAACAGAAACCAAGCAGAAAAATTTCTGCCCCAGCATTGTCATAAATAACAGGATCTAATTAACAGCGCTTTTTTCCCTAAATAGTGTTTTGATTCCTTAAATGTCCAGTAAAGTCCACAATGTAACTTATTACCAATGAAGTCATAGATTCAAAACGTCTTCACGCTGATGACCCTGGCCTGATGCCTTTCAGTACAACTTACATGTTTTGAACTATCATAAAAATGGCAACTTTGACAAAACTAGAAAAGTTTATGCCTTAACGTGTAGACCTGACGACTGTGTGTCAATGCAACAACTAAGGTACCTCATCCTTTTCTAAATGCCAAAAAAATGGTTACTTAATATATAAGCCCCAAGTTTAGCGTGACACCAAGTTTAGGTGACACCTTTGTAACACTGCAAAATGTTACACTTGGTTGGATTTTGATAAGGTGTCGAAAGGGTATTTCTTGTCAGTTAATGTCCTTTTAACAACAGATGAGAACACTTTTAACTCCAACAACATGCTGTTGTTTCGTGTAAGGTGTGGTGTGGGTGTTTATCACCACAGGACACTCTTTTAATGAAAGTTCAACACCTGTTTGACACCATGCTAAGTATATATTTAACTTCGTTTTAGCGACAGGATGCCAGCATTTTACAGTATTACAAAACATCATTTTATCACACCGGAGTACACATGGGCGAATAATAGGGGTGAGGGAAATCATGCATTCATACATGAATGGTGTGATCCCCAAACTTCAGTACAAATGATGACAGCGGCTTAAAAAGAAAAGAAACCCCACAATGCCGTATTCTCATAAAGAGAAATGCCTGCAGCCAAAGTTATGAGAAGTACAACTTAGGACATAGTGCAGGAGCAACCACAGCGTGATACACACGTTTTAACACCGATTTCAAAAAAGTATACCCTAAAGGGTGTAATCTGGACTGATTCCTGCTGCATTTCGTATCCCTATCATATTCATGCTCTTTCAGTACCTGAATACACCGTTAAAGAGTGTATTTATGAATTAAAAGGGTGTTTTAGTAAATTTAGACCCTTTATGCACCATTTAATCTAAGAGTGTGCGCTGCGCTGAAAATGTTACCACAAAATTGCACACAGTAATAAAATCACCGTTTTTTTTTTAAATCGATACTCTCAATTCCATTTAGGCACACTACATATTGATTTTCTGAGATATAAGTTCGGCTTGACTTTTTGAAGATCTTGGGGAGAGTTTATGTTATTCAACGAATTTCAAAAACAATTTTGGAAGTTTTCTGTGTTAAAAGTTGTAAATTATGTTATCCATTCGTATCATCAACATATTGCTAATAAAGTCGCTTTTAGGGTATCTATTTAAAAATATTGTCATTTTATTACCATCTGCTACTTTGTAGATGTCCTACAGAGGATAGATAAAAAGCTTCTCCGTCAATCTTGCATCACACAACACAATTCAGTTTGTAAATATCGTCATGAGTACAGCCTATGATATACCCCTGTTACTGGTGACAGGTTTGCTGGGGAGCTGTTTGGGATCACTAACACCTGTGCCACATTACCGGGAATGATCGCACCGCTGGTCAATGGGGCGCTTACAACCAACGTAAGTCATGTACATTTTAATTAATACTGCTTGGTATTTTTTCTTTCTTTGTTGTTGTTCGATTCGCCGCGCTGAACATTATTTATTACTTACTGTTTTCGCCACTCTCAACAGTCACGCTTATGTATGGGAGACAGGTAACTACAATACTTTGACAAATAAAGGCCTGCTTGACACAACACTAATCAGGATAGTATAGTTTCTAAAGCAAGGATGTAATGTGCCTGGTTACAGTTTTAATAATAATAAGAAACAATGTGTACAAAACATAGAAATGAATGATTACGATAGAATGATGCAATGTTTCAACAATACATCGTGGTGGCAAACCTCTCTTAGTCATTAAAGCAACGGTAATAGACGGCGCATTACTGTCTAGGTGAAATCATCTTCATAATAAATGAACTGTGCTTTACCCATCTTATACCACTACTTAGTAAGACACAGAGGGAGTGCAGCAAGATGGACACGCCATATATTTATATATATATAGAACCTATCAACCGCAACTTCCGATAAGGCGTATATGCCTTATCGGAAGTTGCGGTTGATAGCTTTTGGGGGTACGGATTTTCTTTCATTTCAGAAAACCCAAGGGGAATGGCAGAAGGTGTTTTTCCTCTGCGCCGGCTTTGCTTTCTTTGGTGCCATCGTGTTTGGTATTTTCGCCCGTGGTGAGGTACAGCACTGGGCGCGGATTAGTGTAGATGAACCAGAACTTGAGGTGGGTGTTCCGGGAGAGGACGACAAAGAGAAGAATGGTAAAGTCAACGAGGCGTTTTCTGAAGATCCGGAGACAACCGCCAGCGAAAAACTCTAAGCACTGTGTATAATGTGCATTTGTTACGCTATCTGTAACTTTGGGCCCTAAAATGTCCGAAAATTGCACCGAAACCATCGAAAAATCTGAGAAAAACTGCAGATAATATTTTAAGGATTCTCACCATCGAGCTGTTTCTAATACAACAAAATTAATAATGGATATATTTCTAGGAAAACAATATACAGATTATGAAAATTTATATGTTGATCGTTTCTGGTATAAGAATTATGGTCGTTGTGACTATAAATTACCAACATCGAGGTCATCAGATTATTCATTTCTGTTTGGGGATGAGGCCATGATAAAAAACAAACTGTACAAATATTTCCTATAATAGTCATAACATTCTTAAATTGTTTATATAGGAAAACAGTTGATGCTCTTTTACATGCACGTGTATCGCATTGAACGCAATGTCTGTATTTGTATTTTATTTGATATATTTTTTAGTTTAGCATAATGCTCATCCATGTAATTGTATATATACAGATGTTCATGTATCATATACGTATACAGTTTCATGTGTTCGATTATCTTTTTGGAAAAAAGCGTCCTGTTATGGTGTTATTAAACAAGCTAAGTAGAACTATACAGTGTTACCGTAATTGTGTCCCAGTTCACAAGTTTGCAGGTGGCAATATCAAACTATATGGCAGTAGATTTCTGTCAGTACCGAAAACAGTAAATTACTGTTTGATAATGGCTAAAACCATTAAGATTGGTTGTCAGCATGAAAATTCCCTGAGAACAGCGCTGGCTCAGTTCACTACATGTATAAGGGTAGTAACCGATGTTACCTTCCGCTAACGCCTACGATCCCCGATGTGCGATAGGCTGGTGTGATTAACTTCGATTATTGCCGCATGCAGTTACTGAGTGGGGTCTACAATGGCTGGAGATTGACAGACATATCTACTATTTCATATATGTCTACTCAGTGCAAGACTCAAACAAATTGAATGAATTCAAGTGTGTCATTTATTTATCTTTTTTAAACAAGCAACATTTTAGACAATGTGACCGAATATATACGAATAATACAATAATGTTTAACAGGTGATATTGAATATACATTTATATAACAAGAAAGTGTGTTGCCGAATCGGCACAACGCATTACATCAATCAATTGCTGCTCAAATTTCATTTTAAGGTAATTCAATGTGGGACCCAGTTTTCTATGTTTGTGTCCCTTAAGAGGTGGAGCTGCCCCACTCCCTTAAGAGGTGGAGCTGCCCCACCTTCAAGCTGCAAAATCTTCGCCTCTTCTGCGGCTTGTTTGGTCTTGATAATGGTGATCAACTTAAAAATGTTCTGATGGGCTATCTTCACCATGAGATTTATCTTTCGATGCCAGCCCTCCAAATGGTTTGTAGTTCTTGGTCCGTTTGTGTCATAGCGGTCCCATGTCTCTTGATCGAAGGCTCCCTCTATCCAAGTTTCAGTGACATAGTCTGCAAAGAGTCGCGCTGGGGCAGTGTTTGGTAGTGAATGGTATTTACCCGCTTAAAGGGCTTTGGTGTAAAATAAAAAGTCCCATCACAAAATATCTTATCTGCCGAGCACAGATGCTGAAGATTGCTGGCTGTACCTAACAGAACTATCCGATCATCTGTACCATGATTTGCCAGAAGAAAGGGATTCCAACCTTTTGTTTCTGTCCAGGTTCCATCAAGAGTTTAGGGCATAGATGGAAGGATTCTATTTCTTTGTTGGTATAAGGCTGATTTAACGTTGGTGAATTTATGGCTGGGAGGATGGTTGCAGATATTGGTAACATGAACTAATATGTCATTCTCAGTAGTCAAGGCAGACGAACATCCGGTTTTTGTACATCGCCATTCTTTAGGTAAATGATGACGGTTTACACGATAAAAGTAGACGGAATGGGAAAGCTTTCGCTCACCTCGTGCAGTTGGAATAAAGGATGCCTCTGTCATTGCTGATGCCGTATTGAAACTGTTATGAACGTAACTGTTAGAAGATCTATTTATATATTCTGGTCAAGTGTCGAAATAGGAACAGTGTACACTCAATTTCCTGGCAGAATTTCTTTCACTACTGAGAGAATTTCGATCATCACCTACCTCAGCTGGGTTAAGCGGATTATCCCCATTTTCATTGTTTTTGTTAAGCTAATACTCGAATTAACGGAAGGTGTGATACCGTAGGCGTTAGCAGACTACACCGTGACCAATGCACTCATAGCCGGGAATCTAACTTCCGGCGCTGCAGCTGCGGCCTTTAGCCAGGAGGTTTGCAGGGGACGTCAATAATCTTGACTGCCATTATATGAGTTAAATATATTTATTCCATAAAAGTACTGGGTTAAACACCAATCAGGAAAATAAATATGTTTACTATAAGAAACTATATAACGACAAGCTACAAGATTTTCTTTGTTGAGGGATAAGGCGACTGTATGGATGGCAGCAGAAGGGCGTTCCACGAAATGTATGATCAGGGATCAGCCCAAGTTAAAAACTTGACCATAAACCTAGTTTACGGCTCCGGTCGGCAAAACCTGCAACGGACTAGTTTTCACAGTGACATTTTTTAGGAATAACATGATCTACTGTTGTAAATCAAAGGAATTGGTACAAAAAGTCATAAGCTTTTAAACCACGTTTCAAATTTCCAGTTACCTGTAAAACAAAATATGTTTTTTAGGGGTGTTACGACGATTAATCAACATCCAATCAACGGCTTAATCTGTGAAACATCTCCAGACGAGACAGCATTTGGTCCAACAAACAGCGCGAACATATGATTTTACCTTGCAATTCGCCCGAACTTTACAATTCACACAAGGCGATGTTCCATACAGCAACAACCATTATGATTCTGTGTGTTTAACTGGATAACCAGTTCATCAGTTTCACTGAGACATCTGACGGAAGGAACCACATAAAGGCATGCTTAGCCATGGTATATGAGTGTGATAGTGTGATGTATGGAAAGTAAGTATGGAAAGTTTGATAGTAAATTTTGAAATTATCTCCCATCAGATTCACGTGCATGCCATGCTAAGAACAGGTATGTTAGGCCTACAAACGTGTGTTTTGACAGTGTCGGGTCAATTAGTTCAATAGGCAACCCTTACTGGACAACGGGTCCCAAATCCCGAGTTCCACAATGGAGTGTCAACTCGTACAAAGGCTAAAATCATGCGATGATGCATTCGTTTTGAAATGTCGTGAACAGCCTAACCGTATACATTTCATGTCTGTTTTATTCAATCGTACTTTCGAGGAATACTAACATAAGCTAGAATGCCTGCACCTCTCACTTCTTGTTAATATTATACATAGGGAGTCAGACGATACATTATTGTGGACAGGCGGCAGTGTTTAGGCATTTTATTAAAGGATTCTGCATGGTGATCCACTTCGTTCTGTCTATGTATTAAGCTATAAGCTGGGATACAGCATGAGGTCACGTTGCATTCAGCATATAGGATACGATGTCTGTTGCCTGAAGCAAGCGCCTGATGCTTCAAGTCACCAGTATACATATTGGCCGGCATAAATCAAGATACAACCTATATATTTGAATTCACACGAAATATAAAGCAATTTCTGTGACCATGATCATTTCTCAAATTCTTCCAGAATCATTCCTCAAATACCTGAAGACTAGATTTAGCAGTATTAAGGGTTTCTCGTAGATGGCATGTTCCAGTTGACAGTGATGGTCAAAGTCGTAACTTCAAACACCCCGGCAACGCCATAGCCTCGGCCCTCTTTGTATTGACGCATGCCCAATAATCCACACCACATGTGGCTTACGAAGCCCAACGAGCATGCGGTGCAGGATGGCCCGGGTTCATTCATGTTCAGCAAATCAAGATAGGGGAAAAAGTCAAATAATCTTTTTTTTGTAGGCTGGGTAGTACAACCTACTTTCGACCTAATGCAGGTGTGAGTAATTTGGGACCAGCGTAAAAAGTGAGACAATGGGTAAACATTGTGCCACTTACTTCAGTTTCCTCTCGGTGACTTATTGAGTGATCTCCAGTTATTGTCTACAGAGGGAGGGAGATGGCGTTTTGATGTACGAGCGATACCCTTTTCAAAAGACAACTGGAGAAGTCGAGAAACATGGTTTTATCAGACAGAAACAAGAAAAAGGTGCATTGTTCGCTTCCTGAGAGGAAGAATGTAAACTACTCATCGCCAGTATTTGATTTCGGTAATGTGACAGGCATTTCTGGAGCATTTTGTAAAGTGTACAGTGTAAATAATACAAATCTACGAAGGCTACCAGATTACGAGGAAATCCGAGGAATTACCAAATTCCTGTTCAAGCATTCATTATGGCGTTTGATTAGCACGTACAAATGTGAAAAGCATGTGAATTCGGTCTGGATAATTATTACAAATTATTACATTATTATATCAATGAATTATTTAAACTCTACCAAAGCTGTTTGTTCCTTTTCATTTCGATGATAATTCTTTATGTCAGTTGTGGAGGTAAACTTGGTCTTCATTTGAGCAAGGTTAAGCTTAAAGTAAACTGACACCATCCAAACGATTTTGGTGTCATTTACGATATTGTTTGCAGCAAATCAACTGCCTTGTTGAATCCGTCATCGGTCCAAAATGCACGGTCTAGGAGTGGTGGTGGTGTAAGTAATCACTGCAGATAAAAAATCCGCTTGTTACCTGAACCATTATAAACAACCCAAAAACGGGGAAAAGGCAATCAAATAAAGATGAGTGGAAATTGGCTAGTTCCTTATTTCTTAGTATCCTGCTGAGGTAAGGGACGACATCGGGCGGGGTCCCAAAAAGTTAGAGTGGGGGCTAAGAAAGGGTTATTCTTAAGCCGCAACTGATCCCACAACGAAAACCCACGGGGAGAATAGGAGAGAAAAAGACATATAACTCGCCGCCCTTCAGTATTTATAGTAGAAACACATGCGGAGTGATTCCCACATACAAAAGGTCGCGGCGTAGAGTACAGAGACTTATCGAAACCAGTTGTAATGGGTGTGATAAAAACCCGGCGAATAGTTTGTCATATTGCCATAGCAACCTCCTGCAAAAAACCTGTCATTCTTTGGTACTGCGGCGGGTAGGGTACCGGTATACGTAAATCACGGAGTCCACAGAGCTTTTGTTGTTCTGGTTTTTGAGCCAGAAGATATTAGCTGTGAACAATGGCGGACCCATCGAGCCGAAATCTTCAGGCACTGGAAAGAGAAGTGAACAAGGCTGAAGAGGCCCGACTAGAAGCAATTCAGCGGCAACAACAACAACAGCAACAGCAAAGTAGAAAACTGACAAGGAGAGAGTTCTGTTTGATAGTTGTCATCGTTCTGTTAACTTTGGTTATCTGTGGATTAGTTGGGTTTATAATCGGTTGGTTTCTTTGGCCGCATTCTACACCGGCGTCTACGGCGTCATCGGAAAATGACATAGTTAACCGAAACAATCCGGTGGACATAGATGACGTTCGGATTGTTAACGAATCCACAGACGCCGATAACGCCGGCGTTGAGCATTTAAATAATGAGTCGATATGTTTAACGCAAAGCTGTTTACAGGCAGGGTTACAGCTCCTCGAAAAAATCGATCTTACGGCGGATCCCTGCAGAGATTTCTGGAGATTCGCTTGCGGCAAAACGGAAGCGAGGAATGCAATATTTCCATTGAAAAGTCCTACGAATCCAATCCTAGGCCTGGAGAATGTTGTCAACGCGAACGTTTTAAAATTACTTCTGTCTAATGTGGGGAGAATTGGAAAGAGATCCTCGGAACGTAAAGTGAAACAGCTGTTTGCTGGATGCATGGATGCGGACGCTATCGAAAAGCAGGGAAGGAAGGAATTTGTGGAGACCGTGAGAAACCTTGGTGGATGGCCGGCCATTGGTAAGATGTTTGTGGAATATATGTATGTGTTTAAAAACAGCGAATTGTAGAAAGAATTTTTTTGTGTGAACAATGGTTGAAATATAAATTTGTTTTTATTTTTAACAAGTAAACTATAATACATGGCAAACAGGATTGTCATATGCAGCAAGGATACCCGTAGACTATTTAGACATTGAGGCCTCCGTGGCTCAGTCGGTTAGCGCGCTATCGCAGCACAATGACCCGAAGGCTCCCACCAATACGGTCGCTGTGTGTTCAAGTCCAGCTCATGCTGGCTTCCTCTCCGACCGTACATGGGAAGATCTGCCAGTAACCTGCGGATGGTCGTGGGTTTCCGCCGGGCTCTGAGCGGTTTCCACCTACCATAATGCTGACCGCCGTCGTATAGGTGAAATATCCTTGAGTACGGGGTAAAACACCAAATAAATAAATAAATACTTAGACATTTATAAAAAATCTACTGTCTAAAATTAATCTGTAAAATTTAACAAAATATTCTGTTTTCCGAGTGATCATGTTACTGCAGAATAATGTTATGTTATGGACTCCATAATGTGCCGGTAAAGCAACAAAGTCTATCAGAAATAACCATTGGTTTTAAGGGGTAATGTAGCCTATTCCGCCATCATTGAGAGAACATGTATCTTGTCAGCTCAGAAGATTAGTTACTGAAGTGCAGACAAACTGTTTCACTGCACCTTTCAAACTTTATTTATTCGAGCGTAATAAAATGAATGATGTGCTTCACAAAATGGATGTCATGCATATGACGTCGTGAAGACACAGAATTATGTTTGGTATTTTAAATGGATATGGATACGCGAGGGCCTCTTAAATATCTGCAGTTACCGTAAGCTTGACATATGCCAAGCACATTTCTGATCTTATTTTATGCTTCATATGACATTGTTTAAAGCTATAGGTTATCCTACTGTTAGGAATCAAGTGGTTTTAGCTATCTTATAACATTGTTTATATTCAGTACTGGATCAACCTGTCAAGAACTGATATCTTCTAACATTGTTTATATCCACTAGTGGATCAACATTTCAAGAACTCATATCTTATAGCATTGTCTATGTTCACTACTGGATCAACCTTTCAAGAACTCATATCGTCTTGGTAATTGAGTGCTCCTATATCTGGATCAGTGCATCATATTATTTATAAAAATCAATTGAAAAGTACCCATGAATTGCTTAAAAAGTTCTCGCGCTACTTTCACTTCTTGTAGAGGAGAGGCAAAAGTATATTTTTGCCCGCCACTTTTGGTGGCAAGTGTAAAATTATTTCAACTCAAATGTATATGAACAGGACAAATATGGGTAGGGTATAGAATAATATCCCTGATTACCATCATAACATGCAGAAATTGCACGAAACTTTTCTCCGGCCGATTGCAAAGTCCCCGGGGGCCTGGGCGACCCCTGGATCCTCGCTTAATGGATATGGGATATAGTGAAATCGCACTTTTGCACCACGTCAAAATTGTATCTTCCACTGAAAATGGAATATATGCAGATTTTTTTCGCTTTTCCTATCATAATTTGAGTCAGCGAAGGAAACGAGTGTCCGACTATACGAAGGCCAGAGCTCCCAGGGCCTTAGTCGCCTTTGAACCCTTGTCTGTTTGCCAGCGCCAATAGTTCCACTTCTTCAGCACCCAAATTATATGACATTTCCCCAAAGGATCATTGAGTTTATCCCTATTTTAGTTACCCAAAATCACCTAAAACGTGTCTCCGGGTATTAAAGCGGCCAGAGCTTCAGGAGCGTGCGCGGTTCCTGGAACCCACCAAGTGGACAGGGATAATATTTTCTCTGCTTGAGCCACCCCACTTTCCACGACGTTTCACTTCGCCAGAGTTGTATGGAATGGTGACCAGAAACATTTTAGCATAGGTAAAAAACTTGAACGTGTGGATTTTAATCATTAAGTTTTATGCTTTAAGACAAATTGGAAGCTTGTCTTTGTGGGCCTACAGCTCAGGTATTTCACTGAAAGCCAAGGAGAAAGCGGCTTGCGTTGGATTCGAACATTTAATGTGGTTTATAATTAATAGCCCCCATTTAGCTATTTGTATTGTGCTCCATGCAAAAGATAAATCTTCTCAGGCTAAATCCACCTTAAAACGCCTTAATTAATTTGTATTTGTTTATCGTAATTTTAGTTGCCCAAATGGCCTAAAATGTATCACGGGCTACTTAAAAGACTGGGGTTTTCGGAGCCTTCGACCGAGTGTACCTTGCACTTTACTGCCTTTACTACCAACTTCTACAGACGGCAATTTGCGCTGTTCTCTCCCTGAGTCCATTGGGCACCCCTGAAGACAATCGCTCAATTTTGTCTGATAGTCATACATCGATTATGTTCAGGGATGCATCTGCATGTACTCTCCCAGACATACTTGTACATAGCAAGGTGTCTCGGATAATTCGTGTCAGGAAATTCATGAATATGAGGAAACTGCACATAGCCCTGAAGAAACTATTCACCGTCCGTGGCAAATCCCCTGCCCGGCTATACATTCAGTGCCTTTTCATTTCTTACTTATGTGGCAAAGTGTCTATACTTAACTTGTTTTTGACATGCTTTATATTTCAAAGGTTATATTTCAAAGAATATAGCGTTGATACTAATTTTGTAAGGTAATTATGTATATCAAGGCTTCACATTTCGTGCCACCTTTAATGTAGCAATTCACAAGCCTTGGTAGGCCTACAGCTATAGCCAGCTAACAAGGTTAGCGTAAGGAACTTCGAGCTACTACGGGACGCTGATGTTAAGGTCACCAGACTGGTACCACATGTCTTGACAAGCCCGCAATCGTACACACCCCATCTGTTTGATCAGATGGGGAGGTAGCATTCTCAGCGCAATGTGCACCTCCACGCCAGATTCGTGCGAGATAGTCTCTAGAACTAATCGGAGCCATGCCTGTCGGAACAGCGAAAGAAGTGTAGTAACTGGATCATTATGCTGCCAGTTAAGACATCCTGACAACGACCTCACATTTGTGTAAATGGCGCCTATTTGTAACAGAGTCTCTCCTCCTCGATGATACGTTTAGCTAAACGACCCTGGTTGAGAAAGGTAGTTCGGTATCTCAAAACTTGTCTTCGTGAAAACTTTAATCTCACAAAGCCGAAGCAATGCTTATTAGTTATCATAAATGATAAGCTGCTCTTCAATGTTTTAAATCTGCTTTTGGAGCTTACCCTAAAATCACCATCTCATTTTCTCTGTAAAGCTAATTTGTTAAATTTAAGATCAGATCATTTATGAGCTAGAATTGATTTTGTTAGCATAATTTTATGTGGTACAGTACATAATACTCCGCTACACCAATAAAAGTATTCCGTTGGAATAAGAAATTAAGTTTGTCATACACAGCGCAACTGTTTTTAGCGATGTGAAAATCTATTTTGCAATCAGAGACAACATAATTTTCTGTCAATTTAACAGTTTAAATTTTAGGGTGTATCTCACAACACTTCAGAGGTACCATTCCACGACATGATTTTATATGTCACAACGCAGTTCCGTTCCTTTACTTATTTATAGAGACCGCTTTAAAATACATTGTACTGTCGTTTCATGAATGAACCTTGCATGACACATAGCCATAATTTACATAGATGGATATTCTGCCCAGTGAGATTTTTAAAGGAAACTTTATATTAAGCTCAAAGAGACGACACAGATAATTTATCTTCCGTGGAGGTATAAGGCATCTGTAGCAATAAAAAGACTGAACTAATCTTGAGTTCAAAATGTACACTAAATGGTCGATTTGTATTTGATCAAAACTACATGAAAACAACCGACCTTGTATGTGCCTTTTTATGAAAAATAAAGGTACGTTTATGTGTGATTTATTTAATCATTGCTAAATTAATCGAATCACTTCCCCTGTGCTCTATAATTCATCCATTAACTGGCTTATTCGCTTACAACTTGACTGATTCGTGTAGTGATTCATTTTTCGTTTATTTTGAGAAGAAGGTAAAAGCAGTGGCACCCATCCTGTGACTCTAAAATACACGTAGTACAAGTGATGAAGTGGTGAGGTACGATGCTATTTAGGCTGATAGTTCGTACCGACCTGTGGTGGAATGATGCCACGCCTGAATCCAGGATGAATAAGCCGGCAACAACGACGCCTACGCTAGACAAACATTTCACGTCGGCAGACAGCATATCTCAGTACATACATAACGCGTCAGAAGTACAAGTGATATTCACCACACATACACGCACCTCCATACTGATTATCTAGGCTTCGAGTCGGGACCGTATTAGATAGAGAAAAAACACACAAAACAAAACAGAAATTAAGTCGTATCCATACGTGTGATAAGAAATGTAGAAACTTGCCTGAAATTGCCTTTAGGTGTTCAATTGCAATGAAACGCCATATAAATAAATAAATAAATAATAAATAAATAAATAAATACCTTCAGTCGCTAGGACACACAAGGTCAGGATAAGCGCCTTTTGTGCAGTCTATAGCGTTGTCTACCAACATGGTGTGCATATCTGCAAGTCATACGTGGGAAAGTTTGTTAGTATCTCTGTCTTTAATAATATTAATGATATTTTCCTCTTCGTACATAGTCATGGTTATTAGGCAACCAAGTGATTAGTCTGGGAGCCGAAAATTTACTCACCGTGGCAATGGGAACTTTTCCGGATACCCAAATGAAGGTAAATTCCATATGGAATATAATGGAATAATAATAAATCAGCAGCCAAGAAAGAAAACGTAGTATTTATATAAAATAACGAACTACATAATGTTGTAATAAATTGCTTCTGTTGTTTTAAAGGTTTATGGAGCAAGGAAAAGGTACGAGATTGGAAACTGTCTGAGCCGTTGAAACAACTTCAACTGACCTTGAACACAGATGTCTTATTCAGTTGGAAACTGACACCGGATTTTGACAATCCAGCAATGTACATGATCGAGGTAGGCTATAATCTATAAGGTCTAGCCTGGTGAATGTTACACCTGGGAGACTAAAACATTCAATATGTCTAGTCTGTACAAATCGTTTTAACCCGGAAAGTAGTGATCTAAATAGCCAGCAGTGGGAATGGATTAACGGTATAAAGTAATTTTGCGATGTGCATAAGTCTGTTGTATGTATATATGTAAGTAATTCATGCCTTCATATTTATATGATATGGCAGCCATTTGAACATAGACATGTCGGGATAATAAGCCCGAACACCATGGGACCAGCCGTTCCCAAAGCGACTCGATCGAGATCTTGCGGTAAAAAATGTTGCCTTTGGGGAGGGAGGGGGTCGGCGTAAGCTAGTACCACGGCAATTCGAAATTCGAATAACGAAAACCTTGCTAAAATACACGTTTTGCGACTTTCGAATAACGAAAGCGAAAGTGGCGCTAACTTCAGTCCGCTTGATCGTGGTCTTTTTTTGTATGGGTAAGTTCAAATATGTATCTAGTGCTGGCGTCAATGAACATCAGTGCGAAAAAATGACTTACGATTTACGAAGGTGTCAGTGTACATGAAGAAAACTTATTGTTGTAGCTATCAGAAGGAGGTCTGACTTTGTCGGATCGGAAGTTGTACCTAGAGAACTACACAAGCCCGGTTCTGACGGCATACCGGAACTTCCTCAAGTCGTCCGTTGTCGTTTTGGGAGCCTCGGGTAAACCTGCTGAAAGATTTCTACAAGATGTCTTCAACTTCGAGAAGAAGCTGGCAAAAGTAATGTTAGCGTAACAGATGCATGTCCATGCAATATCCTATGTCATGTGACGAGGAACTAATTCCGGTTGAAAGTAATTCGTGCCAAGCTTTTGTTGATTTCTACCTTTGGCGTTTTGTTGGCAAACTGGTGACGCACTGCAACGGAACAGTGGTCAGTTCAACTTGGACGCGAATCGCCATTGAATACGAAAAGGTTTCCCATGACAAGGTTCAATCTGTCGTGAGATTCAGCTTGTACTGCATTAAATCATAGAACTGCCAATGCTTGTGGAACTGTACTTAAAACTTACCCTTCGTTAGCAGTTCATGTAATCAAGTTTTAAGTCCTTACACCACGCATTATGAATGCGGAAATCGAAACTCTATTCATATTAATTCCACATATATGATCGGTAAGATCTAATATCTAATAACATCTAAAATATGTCTGGTAATTATATGTATTCACCACATACCGATGAGTTAATTGGTTTTAAGTGGGATCAGTGAACTTTTCCTGTTATATTCAAATAGCATAGAATTAAGGCTAAATCAACACTTATTACATGTCAGTCAGCATATTCGTCGATTGCCTATGGTTTACATAGCTGTTTGTAATAACTGTGACAGATTTTCCCGGAGGAATCGGCGAAGGCGGGCAGAAAAACGTACAACAGAACAACGATCAGATCGCTGATCGCCTTGTGCCCGGAGGTAAGCTTGTTTTAAGTGATTTGCGAGGTAACATCCCCATACAGTACAACAGGATAAAGTATACACTCCCTCTTCACACTCACCCGTGGTTAATATACCGGCCTATCTTCAGTTCTGAGGCCTACGATTTTAGAAGTAAAATAGATGTAAATGAAGACAAATGCTTTAGCCACAACAGTTTGTTTTGTGTTATAAGGAGCTCATAAGAACACTCAATTCTGTATTATTGTTTTATAGAACACTTTTACATTCAAATGGATAATTGTCCAGAACAGCTAGTTCAAGCCTCTTCAAAGAATAGATATACATGTTGGGAATATACCTTTTACAGGCGCGGGATTCTGGTTTGAAAGAACTTGACAGTGTTTCAAATTGTATTCCGGTATTAAAACCATCATAATTTATCTAATCCATCCGCTTTCAATCATTCACTTTTTCTCTTTCAGGTAGATTGGAGAAGTTTCTTGAGGTCTTTCCCAAACACAACATCATCGACCAAAGTATTGTTGACAAATCCGAAATACTTTTCCAACCTTTCACGGCTTCTGTCAACATCGTACCCGAGGTAAGACTGTATAGATAAATACCTTTCAGAGGCTCTAACAGGTGTAAGAGGTTATTGATCGACCTGTTCCGAAAACCGCAATACTATTTTCCGCGTATTTTGTTATAGGCTCTGGGTGTTAAAGTTTCTATTCGGGCGGAATTTGAATGTCAATAGAAACTTTCATGTTATTTGTGATGTTACAAAATTGATCACTTTTTCTTGTTATATACTATCCAGTTTGCTTAAACTCTGTCACAACAAACGTTAAGCTCTAGATAGTGTTCAACGTAACACTATACAGAGGCACATCGCAAGCCTTACTGTCTTACACCACTAAGTTTTAACATTGGTATTTCGGTTCTTCATGGGAGTTTGAGGCGTGAACACTGTCAAATGGATAATGAAACCATTTAGCTTCACCTTTAGAATGAACGTTGAGAAAGTAAAGCTGGCGGACGTTTATCCGTATCTCAGGGATGGGATTGTTAGTGGACCGTTTCACAAAGCACATGTAGCGATATGTACACGTAAATACCACGGCGACGTAATACCAACAGTACTGGTTGCCATGGAAGTTACGTACACGTAACGCTACGTGCGTTTGGTGAAACGGACCCCAGATGTGTTTCGTGATATCGCGTCGAAAAGTCAAAATTAGAAATCCAGTGACCGAAGTAATCTTTTCGGCGAAGATTTCAATTTCATTGGCTTTGTACGGCAAGAAAACGTTGAAGAATTGGCCCAGGATGTAGACGGAGTCAGAAGGTATCCTGAAGATGAAATGCAATGTTTTTTCTAGAGGAAAAAGGTATATCCCATACTGAGTTCTCTGTAGATCGGTGTTGCTTTAGATACTTTTTTTAGTTGAAGAAGGCTACTCATGTTAAGACTACGTAGAATGTCAAACTGAATATCATCCACGTATCCTGAACATGAATCTTAGACATGCGAACAGTGACAGTATTTGTAATCTCCGTGGCTAAGTATAGTGGACGCACTAGTGCAGTGCAATGGCACAGGAGCCTCTCACTAATGCCGTTGCTGTGGGTTCAAGTCCAGCTCTTGCTGGCATTCTCTCCGGATGTAATTGGGAAGGTTTACCAGTAACCGGCTCTGGCGGCCGTCGTATTAGTGAAGCATTCTTGAGTACAGCTTAAACCACCAATGAAATAAATAAATGTTTGTATCCAGTGTTTCACTGACCAAGAGTTTTTTGTATTTGCTTATTTACAGGATTCTTCAGAATTACCTCGTGTGGAGATTACTCTATAAAGTAATGCCGTTCATGTCTCATAAGCTTCGTGACGCCAACGCCGAGATGAACATGAAAGTGACAGGTTCGTGACAACAGGGCGACACTAATTATACAGCAATGAGGTATTCATTACGAGACGGAAGAAAGAGTTTATTGACAACTTTTGCGATAAAATTGTAAAAAGTATGGAGCTGATTGGTAAACCAATGCCTTGTAAACAAGCCCAGCAAAGTCCGTTGGGCTGTATTTGTCACGTCAATTTTCATTTTTGTGTAAAACATAACCACTAAACTACCGTGTCCTCTGGTAAGCCTACTTACTCCCATATGTTATCACCACTTTCAATATTATTTGTGCCCTCTCTTGATGAATGATCCTTTTATCAGAGAGGTCTCATTCCAGCCATAGTTACAAAGGCGCCTTCATCAATATACTGCCATGTTGGACACAAGCTGTCACGCGCCATTGCTTTAAAATATCACCCCCATCGAGTCGAACTGCTCCAGCAAACACTGACCAAGCAACATGAACTGACAACCTAGGTGCATGTATCTAGTCCCAGGACAACAACTATCTCTAACGGATTGGTTACGAATCTCGGGCTTTCGAGGTAGTAAGGTTTCGTTCTGCTGCTTTCAGTAATAGCAAACTTTAAAGAACGCATTTAATTTCTCATTCTATCAGGTAGAAGTGAGAAGACAGAGAGGACAGAGGACTGCTTACATCTGATTAACAACTACATGGGTTTGGCAGTAGGATCTCTATACATCAAAAGCACCACCCAACGTGAAAATAAGAAATTCGTGAGTAATATTTTTCATTTTTTTATAAGAAGAGCAGACTTTTGTGCATTCCTGAAAATACTTAACAGCAATTACTTTTATCCTTTAGTTTATTAATGCACAAGAACTTGTGATGTGTGGGTTCAAACCCGATCTTAGATAGGGTTTTTGTGCATTCTCCAGCTCCCAGTGATCGTGGAGCCTTAGCGACAAGCTGCTGCTTGTGTGGCGTTCCTTACGACCACTTGTTTTCTGGCTGCATGGTGTATATATATGTACTGGACAAGTGGGCAAGATTGTTCGTAACACGCCAAAGGTCGGTGGCTCCAATAAAACTGAACGCCGATCCCCTTTCTCCCGAAGGTACAACATATGGCCCAGACCATCAAGGATACATTCGTAACGTCAGTGGACTCCATTCGTTGGATGGACATTGACACAAAAACAAAGGCTCTACAAAAGGTGAGTTTTATTTTTTATTTCTGAGTAAGACACACTATTACGGATGAGGCATTTTCTTGCAAGAATAGTCTATTATGATTTCTTGGCGTGCTGAGTATTTTAACTTATTTTTTCCCAATATTTGACAACAAACATTTCAGCACAAAGTTGATATCCTTGGAATAATATACGATTGACTGAAACCTAAATTCTCGACTTGAGAATCCTGCGATCAACCTGTCATTATACTGGTGAAAATAATTTTGGTATGTATACACAGGGTGGTGAAATATACCTTGTGAAGGCGATATGTAGCCTACTTGGTAACACTAAGATTGCGTGCGTCTTGTGAGTATAGCCTTACCACGATCTCTCCCTCTATATGTAGATTTCGACCATATTTTTTTTTTATATATATTTTGGCATCTGGATGTTAATGGGGAACTTTTCACACGCTCGGTTTATTTACCGACAGACACGGATGGTGTGCAGGTTGAGCTCTTCGAGTGGGCCTTCATATATCAGCGTCTGTACCTAACACTGCAATCCACCTGGGCCAGTGTCACAGCATTATCTAAATATATTGTCTATACTGGCAGAAGGGTCTAGACCAGAATGGGTTTTAGTGTATCAAAAGGAATAAAATTAGGGTTTATAAAAATATTGGTTATGTGACTGAGATTGGCACACGAATTACTAACTCTTGGTTTGTCAGAGCGGACGGGTTCAGGCCAGTTATTTGCTTACTACGCAGAAGTCAATTTTCGGTCAATATATTTAGTAAGTAATGATTTGGCTTTGGTGTATTAATATCAATTTCAATAACATAACGGAGGCGATGGGTTAATTAGGTGCCAACTATACTCTTTTCAGGCTGCATCGCTAGGAGTGGAGGTGGGGTATCCAGATTACCTGAGAGTAACTCCTGCCATTGACAACTTCTACTCGGATGTGAGTAAAATAAAGTGGCTTACAATAAGATTCAGTTGAAAATAAACCACAAAGAAGAAATTAAAGGTATGAAGCCACAGCTGTGACAGGAAGCGTGTTGTACAAAATGTATAAAACAACGAAGTCCCTGCCTACTTTCTCTCGGTAAACTTTGACGTCTCACAGTCTAAATTTAAACCAGAGAGAGAAAGTTTTGAAAGCGGGAGGTGAGTGCGGCATTATTGTGATGCACTTTTTGTGTTTTTATAGAATATGTAATACCGTCACCTGGTTAATTAATGTCAAGCTGAAAGCATGTCATACCTTAGAAAGACTAATCCAAAGTTCAAACGGTGTCTGGTTATATCTTGTCATGTCAAGCCCAGTGCCATTTGGGAGTGCTAAAGCGTGGTTGGTCACTCTCTCCTCCCTTATTTTTGTCCAATAATTAGTTGATGTTTTTTCTTTCTATTTCAGTTCATTATTCAGCAGAACCAAACGTTCTTTAAGATGCTAACCAGCGTTTTGCGCTTCAGTGTTCAGAAACGCCTAGAGAAAGCCGACAGTCCTGTCGACAAAACTCAGTGGGTGTTTTTATAAAACTTTTCCAGGCGCAATCTAAGACGGCTATGCCGTTTATGGGAAAGGCATTTTAATGTTGTGAATGTAATTTTAACCAGTTCATGCGTGGTCATCTTGACAGTATTGTAACGCGGTCTTAGTCAGTGGTATAACGCGGAGGAAATGAAGAATCACATTTTACTTAAAATCAACACATATACGAGTATAATAGTGTAACCATGGAAACGAATATTTAGGGATATAACACGCGCCATTCACCTGTAGAAGGTCTCCCGGGTATGGTGTGTGGTGACCAAGGAAATCTGTCAAGTTATCATATCTTTGTCTTTCTTTTCAGGTTTAGCTGGGACGGTGTCAACGTACATACCGTCAGAAGTAGTTACAACCCAAGAACAAATGTTATAGGTATATTGCTTCACTTATATACTCTTAAAAATCAGTTCAATATTCTTGTATGAAACTAACACGTGCCAGTCCTCTGATTGCCCGTATATTAATAACGTAAGGACAAGATTTTCTTCTTGCCTTTAAGCCCAAGAAATGTACCATACCTTTGAATGAATATTTACACATGTGTAAGTTCTGTTAAGGTGTTTAGACGGATTTCTCATGTGTGTTTCAGTTTTGCCTGGTGGTCTTTTGCAAAAACCCGTTTTTCAGCGCTCTCTACCAGAGTAAGCCATTTATCACGTACACACTTAATCTATAGTGTCTGTCACTCTATGTTTAAACTTTTGTGTTCGTATATTGTCGTGGTATTGCCTTGCATTGGTCAAATCAACCACATATATATAACGCCCTGAATTGTGAAATTCTGGAGACATTCTATAAATCTATTAATCAGATTATTTTCATGACGTTGGTAGGCTACATGTATAAGCATTATTTCTACATTAACCTATATGTTTTCTCTGCGCTTCTCTAGGTGTGAGTGCTTCCATGTTTACCACCGTTATACATGTCATTTTCAGTGCTATCAATTTTGGTACGCTTGGAACATTAATGGCGCGGGAAATGGTGGCGTCGCTGATAAGAGAAGGTACGTATGGCATGAATCAAACAAATTGTTGAAATGATATCTACACGCAAATGAGCAAACAAACGTGACTGTTTTTGCCTTTGGGAGGCGCTGTTTGGCTTACGCATGAACATGGCCCGAGTCATTGAAACAATGTGAATAAAAAATACGTACAAGCTCGCACCCTCCCCAGACGAGCTTTTTATTGAGTTCATCCGAAAGACGCCATGCCGTTGATCAGTGGGGTTGTGTGTTCAAATCCAGTCATCGCTACTTTGGCTACGGTTTCAAGTCTGAGGTCCCTTTATACAAATAGGGTGTAAGTTATGTCAAACTTGATTGCCATGACGACGCATATTGTGGAGATACGTGGCTTTGGAAGTTACGTTTGACGAAACACCAGACATATGTTTGTCACACATCTTACGAGGGCTGTGTATTTTTTGACCTGGCCTCTGTCCGTTGTCCACCGGTCAAAAACGTGATCAGTGTCATCGACTTTTCTTCATCGAAAATTCTTCAATGGGGCGTAAAATACTAATCAGGCAAGTAGATAAAAACGCTATCCACAGGTTCCAACTTCGACGCAGAGGGAAAATGGAATCCATGGTGGACGAATGACAGTAGTTTGGCGTTCCAGAACGAGGTTGAGTGTATGTCGGGCGTGTTCGGCTACTCGAGATATGGAAATGGAGCTGTAAGTATTGTCTCCACAAAACATCCACTCATGAAATTGCCCATGTTATAAGAATTCTTATGATTAGTCGATTACTCCGGAAGTTTTGTGATAAACAACACGACAAAAATCACTTTACACATGTTTATACGAGCTTTCGGAAAAATAAAATTATTCCATTGTCAGATATGGTGGCTGACGATGAAATAGGTTTTCCCGAAAGCTCGTATAAACTTGTGTCAAGTGATTTTTGTCGTGTTGTTTATCACAAATGTTGTAAAACCAATCCTGAACTTTTTATGATAGAAAATCGTTTTGCTTCTAAAGGTAGCACTCAGAACTTGACTATCTCAGTCAAGAGACTGAGTACAGCTGCGTTATGATCGCACCAGACCAGTGTTACAAGTTACAAGACTAGTCGAAGGAAAATTGCATACTCTCTTTCATGTGAATTGCAATTACGAGAGAAGTGGGACGGTATTTCGCTTTTGCTGAACTCTGCAACACAGTACAGCAAGAAATCGCATCAGGTGAAGGATAAAGGAAGCTAGCTTGTATACTTAATTTTTTTTATATAGGACATTACGATCTAATTAAAAGCAAATTGCACTTCCAGATTCTTACGTTAACACTGTTGTCATGTTACAGTCATGTACACTTAATCATCTGGTCAGAATTTACTCTGTTAATCATAGATCATTTCTAATACATTTTACTTTTGTTTGTTTAGTCTGAAGATAATCCTAGGGTAATACTTGAAGACATAGCGGATATCGGAGGATTACTTTTAGCCTACAAGGTATTGAGATTAAGGATACAGTATTACACATATCATTTATTTCCCCTTTACCACGAAATTAGGCTGATGATGTTTCATACAAAATTGCAAAAACATTTCAAAATAAATATATTTAGTATATTTTAATAGATTGTGACTTTAACATTTATTCGGGTTTCTTTACACGTTCTTTGTTTGAGCTTTTGTTTTCTAAAATTATTTCACTGTTTGGGAGACAGAAAGAGCTTACGCCAATTTAGTGTCCTCGACACTTCTGTATGCACTCTACACGGCATATTGTTTCCATTTCCAGGCATGGGAAACCACCAACAACAACGCTAACAAAATTCCAGGAGCTAATTTAACACCACAGCAAGGCTTCTTTGCTTCTTTTGTGCAGGTAATGTTAAACTAGTATGGATCAATATTTGTTATATGCAACGGGTAAATATCTTAACATTTCTATTTGACTCAGCCAAAGCATAATTTGCATGACTAGCCATGATGGAAACTACTTTCATCAGGACTTCGCCTTGTCTGTTTGCTCTGGTGCCACAGCATCAGTAAATAGTACGAACAATTTTTTTCTGTCTCTTTGACTTTTTGTTCTTTTTTCAAATCGATAAAGATTTATGAAGTACAACACAAGAAACAATTCACCTGACCATGTGAATATATTTTTTCTGTTACGTCAGGGTCGGTGTGAAACGTCTCCTTCAAGTGGTTTATTCAACGCTCTGAAGCAGCCATCAATTTTTGGGTGAGTTTTGTAGACCGACAATTTCTATGAATGACGGCAAATCTTTGTCGACTTGCCTTGAGTTGGGCGATGGCTATTTTTCCCAGCCAGGCATGTGTAAGTTGCTAATGTCATTTTAAATATAGCGTGCATTATCAAAAGAACAATATCATTCACTCTTCATGTTTAAGCCTGAGGAATTGTCGATAAACAGAGAAAAGGACACGCCTCTCTCCGTACGCAGGCCTATATGCATGTTCATCGCGTTGAATAATCTCCTCGCGTAAGACATATGATCAGTTTCAATCGAAGAGCAACTGAAACATCTATATTATATGCAAACATGGTACGCGATTTGGATCCTAATCAAATTAATGTGCCTAGAACATTGTGTCTTTACGGCATTATTGAAAGCTGTTGACTGCTTCTCTTTGCATCTCTCTGCCCTAAATTTAATAATTCATACAGGGTCTACTTAATTTTCTTAGTACTTTGTTGATTTTGTGTTAAATGTTGTTTTGGAAATTGGTCTGGCCAATTCAATTCTGGTATGTTGAATTGGAACGTCCGCTGTATAGCTGATGACCAATTCCCGTTTTGTGTTCAAATCATTGAAACCTTGATTTTAACGATAACTACAAAATATTAACATCAGATCGTTCACAAAAAGTAGTCCCTCATGAAGTCAAATTTCTTTCATCTCTCTTCTGAATAATGAAAGAAAACAGACGCCTGGATAAAAACTGTCAACAATTCTTGAATTATTTTTTGTTTTTTTTTTTCAGATTCGAAGAGTTTACAGATGTCTTTCAGTGCCTTCCTGGCCCGGTGGTAACTCCTGGGGAGGAATGTTCAATTTTGTAGAATAGAGTGAACGGAACTGCTTTACATTCATTACGGGAAAACGTCGCACGGCAAATTCATCATGTGATGTGTCTAACAAAGTCGTCGGTGGAACTGCCTTGTCCAAGCCAGAGTTGCCATGACCACCCAGGGTATTCCGCCGGATTACACATTTATGGAAGACTTGAGCTTGCTTTCATAAAAAAAAATCGTAAATCCACCTCCTGATAACGTTAGTTTATGTTTGTCTAATGAAGTTGTTTGGGCCGAAATACAAGATAACGCTGGTTTATTGCATTTATTTATTTGATTAGTGTTTTACACCGTATCAAGAACATTTCACTTATAAGAGGGTGGCCATCATTGTGGTCGGAGGAAAAGGAGCAGTGCCCGGGGTAAACCCAAGACCCACCGCAGGTTGCTGTGAAACCTTCCCACTTACTAATGCTGGTTTAAGATAGGAAGATATGTGCGAGAAAATGGATTTAAGATTTTTTGTGGAAGCGGACCTTGAAAGGTTGGATGGCCAACAGCAATTTGTCTTGTTAACAAAGGTCTAGTCGCACCTACGGTTACGACTAAGACAACTCACAAGCGATTAATCGCCGTTAATGATGGTAAATCTTGGATTGAACGCACCCTAAGTAATGTCGGAATGTGAACATATTGTCAGCAACGTAAGAGGAGGTCGTAGTGGTCGATTAGGTACTTTTTGTGCATGCCAAAAAAAACAAAAAAAATTCTGATTAATCCTAATCGGTCTGATTGTCGTGCGAACTAGGTATATGAGCATCTCGGACGATCTTTATGAATCGCATGCACATTTGTGTCACAGAATGTCTCTGATTTCTGGCAATCACGTGACTACTGAGGTTATACTGAAGTCCGGCAAGAGTCGCAGGGTCAGTTTTGGAGTGACAACAGAACAATTTCTTGGTTTTCAGTTGGCGTAAATCCGTCATGATTGACCACGATGACAAGATCGTGACGAATCGCAGAGATCACGAGTAGTCATATCCCTGGTGAGACTGGGGTTTTACACAGCACAGTCATCGCCCATTTTGTACCCAGTCCATTCGTCCGCAGATTGTGCAGATAAAATCACTTTTCAGACCCCATCTTGTAATTTTATCGTTTGCTGCATGCCCACTGATTCTGTAATAGCGGCTCACGGCCATGCCCACTAATTCTGTAATAGGGGCTCACGGCCATGCCCACTGATTCTGATTCTGTAATAGCGGCTCACGGCCATGCCCACTGATTCTGTAATAGCGGCTCACGGCCATGCCCACTGATTCTGTAATAGCGGCTCACGGCCATGCACACTGATTCTGTAATAGCGGCTCACGGCCATGCCCACTGATTCTGTAATAGCGGCTCACGGCCATGCACACTGATTCTGTAATAGCGGCTCACGGCCATGCACACTGATTCTGTAATAGCGGCCATGCACACAATCTGAAACTCACTATTCATTGCATAAGGAAAGCAAAAACGATGTACTTTGGGTTCGACTTCCTTTTTCGTGGAATGAAAAATTGTACCCTTACACATATCCTTTCCATGAATGAAATTTGCGTTACTATTCTCCATGTGTACCCTATAGGCTGTAGATCACCAGATTGGCAGGACGATTTGACTGGAATAATGCTGAGGTGGACTGAAGTTGTATTCATTCTTTCACACCGGCATCGTAATGCTATGGCGGTTTGCCACTGATTCCGTATGAGGTTCACATCAGACTGGCTGAGGTTCCCAAATACGTCACTCCACTCAACACCCTCCCTCCACACTTTGTCCCCCAACCATCACCTATACAAACCAGTTTCCTTTCCGGTCACGCAGCGTTGTGAAAATAGGTGTGAGTGGAAAATATGAAATGTGTATGTGTGTAACGTTACATGTCAAAATTACACGTCACTGGGGGATGTCTGCAATTCGTACAATATGTGCTATTGTTAAAAACAGGTTTCTCTTATTTGACTATAGATTTTGAGCGAGCATATTCTATAGTTACTTTTTGCGTTGTGTCATCCGAGTATATCTGTGGGATTTTCCGCACGAGAATCGAGATTTGCGGTATAAATTGCTTCACGAATAGAGTAATTAGTCATCTGGAAATATATAGAATAAATCAGTTATGTAATTCAATGAGTGTAAATAGCCTTCTTTGATGTAGATTTTTTTTTTTAATAAATCACTTTTTCTACATGACTGTTTATTTCTTCACTTTTTGACCAAGGTCTTCAGGGTTTAAACGTATAAAGTTCCCATCATATCGGGACTTCTTACGTATGCAATAGTCCACCGTTTGTTGTATACGAATGGGGAAAGTTTCCCGCATACAGTAACTTGAGCCAAAGTTGTGTATGTCACTTTTCATTCCCGTCTTTACGATGACGTTTAGTTGGTAAACTGTTAAAAGTAAAACTCATTCATTGCAAGAGAACAATTGTCAAGTCAGCTTGGGGTGGAGTTGCCATTGATCGGTTACAGGTATCCTGTTAATAACGGATTTGACGAGTGCTCCGCTTGACTCTTACGGTCTAGGGATTT
The DNA here is from genome assembly GCA_016165875.1 of Acanthopleura granulata. Classification (NCBI taxonomy): domain Eukaryota; kingdom Metazoa; phylum Mollusca; class Polyplacophora; order Chitonida; family Chitonidae; genus Acanthopleura; species Acanthopleura granulata. The sequence continues at coordinate 41,110,144 of JABBOT010000080.1, read as the reverse complement.
CGCTGTTCAACTCTCCTATGAAAACTCGCTGGGGTACTCAGTGCTGGGGGTGGGGTGGGGGTGTAACACAATGCTCTTGACGGGGGGGGGGACAGCGCTCTTCGGGAGGGGACACAGCGCTCTTGGGGGGGGAGCGCTCTTTGGGGGGGGCGAGACACAGTCTACACTGATGACTTGTTATTAACACAAGGCGAAAAATACATGTTATCCGTCAAGATCGATTGAGTGATTGGTGTCCAATGCGGTGTCCAATGCGGTGTCCAGTGGGTTTATGGGTGGAGGAAACCAGACTGGGTCCGGTTCAGTTATCCGACATGCCTCACGCATATGACAAACCGTCTGGCCATATTCGTATAATCACAGTACACACAGGTGATACACAAAGGATGAAGTACTAAGTATCAAGGACCCCTCCCTTTGCCGGTAATAGTTACACTTATACCACGAAGCTGAAATAAGTTAGTTTACTAACTTTGTTTGTAGCTATAGCGTCCTGTGATTTAAACTCACTGAAAGACAAGTTGCGGGAATAACAAACATAGCATTCATATTTATTTTATGCAATAAATAGATCTTCTATTTACATGATCGATAAGGTTTGTTCAATACCTATAAAATACCTATATATGTGCAGTCCATTCGATTGGTAACTAAAACATTAACAGAAATACAAAGTAAAAAAAAAACAATTAAGAACTTCGATTTCTTATAAATGTAAATGTCCTGTAAACAACAATAAAAGAAAACATGACAGCAAAATGTCACAATTACAAATACACTTACTTGGGAGTAAAACTAATACTGATCGTTGCTCATTGTGCATTAATGTAGTTGTGTACACTTTTCAGATTTGGATTAGCATACTAACAAATCATGGATTATGGACAAGTTCAAACAGTCTTTTAACTTCCCCAAATCATAAACACAAGCTTTCATAGTTAATAAATATGACACAGCAAAATGAAGTAAGTTTTACCAAAAAAACATTCTAGTTACTTTTTGCCCGCAAACATCAATACCGAGCAAATGGAACAATTGACCAACTGCTTTGTCCCTTAAGTCAGGTATCCACACAGCTATGTTCAAAAATGCTTCACCGAGGGAGAGGTTTATAATTACATTCTAGCAGGTTTAGCTCAGAACTGTCGCGATAAATCACCAATTTACGGTTTCATGGAACATAACAAGTAACATCAGTATGTTGACAGGTTCTAATTAAACTTAATTGCCAAACGAATTAATGACGAATTTTGTCCCACATAATGCCCCTCCAGACACTTTGGTCTTTTTCTCCAATTCTGTTTTTGAGACGGGTGAAATACTCTGACATCTCGCTAATCGCTTCATCACAATGCTATGAAACTTGGCACATATTTATCTAAATGCTTAAGCTAAAGATGGTCCCAAAAGTTTTGATATCTTTTCAACTAAAGATATTACCAAAAGAATATCAAGTTTTTCCAAAACTTTTTCAATTTTTGAAAGTTTTAACTTTAAATTATCAATCAGAAAAACCTGAGATGAATATTAAAAATCTGTGGGACAGTTTTTTAGTTTAAATAGTAACCTATCCACTCTGGCAAGAAAAATTTAAATTTTAAAAACTGGCGAAAAAACAGCATTTTGAAAAACAGCTCTGATTTTTTCCAAACTTTCTCTTTATTTTGATTAATATTACAAGTAGGTAAATTTGAAAAGTTGTTTTGAAATCAACAGCTTTGTCAGCTTTCCTAATATATATCCATATGGCCATATTTGAACAGCATTTTCGGTCACATAAGGCAAAATGATAGTATCCTTGACAACATACTCAAGACTTTCTCAATTCTTCGAAGGCAGTCGATCATGCGGGTTCAGGAGACCGCTGGGCCTGATTTAAAGCACTGACCTTTGGAAAGTTAAAGAAGAACTTTCCCACGTGTGCGGTGTTTATATGAACTCCATGCTGGTGAAGGACAAGTGTTCTTGTACGAATATTAGAAAGCGCAAACAGTCACATGAGCGTCGTCGACCCCTGACTCGCACCTAAGGCTCATGAACAGTAAGTGCAGGGGAGTGAACAACTTCTCCGTCGAGCCTGATATGGAAACTGGAACTATTTTTGTCCTGATTCAGTGTCTTTAGCCACTCGGTCATGACTTACTCAATGTTTAAGCATATCCACCTACTGGAGAATCACTCACGCAGATAAACACACGACATGAATGAGTAATATTAACATTTATACGCCATTCTAAGGGCGCGTTAAGGGTATACTAAAATCAAGATGTAAATTCACCGATTAAAAACGTTGCTATCATGTTTTCCAGGCATTCCCTTTCCATATTTGCATCTTTGACCAGGATAGCATAATACGTAAAAGTGCCCACTTTTGACAATGACGCATACATTTTCCCCATAGGATATCATCCTATATATGCCTTCCAAACAAACGTAAAAACGTCTCAGATAAATAAACATTCAGAATCATAAAAAATGAGCGACTTTAACACGATAAATGGACAATACTGTAGGTGATTTCTTCTATGATCTATGGTCTCAGCGACCTGCAGAACCATCACCTGAGCCACGTGCTTCAGGTGTTACATAATGTTGTGTGTATGATTGTTCAGGTCACACAACTGATAGAATCCCCCACATCTTCACATTACAGTTTCAGGATAGGTCGCAAAAGTTTAATATCTGCTTGAAAACACTTCATATACGTATAAGGACACCATCCTGTGTAGATCTGCTCAGACTATAGATCAGGACTTGACATACTCACTGGACGACTCGTTAACGCCATGCTTAACAAAATTTTAACAGACACAAGTGACACTGGCTGTCAGAGAAATCATACATGACGTGTCCATAGTAAACCCCTAACCTTTGGTAAGCTACTGATAAACTATTCTATGAGTGACACACAGATATGAACACCATATTGGAGGAGGGCAAGACTGTGCACAGGACCACACAAACTTTGTTGAGCATCATTTGTCACCAAGACTCTAATCCAACAGTGCATTAAGGATGGAGGACATGACATCATTCATGCTACAGGTGGCTAGCGTTAGTGGAGTCCTTCATTACAGAGTTGTTGTTTGTCACCTCTTACTGTAGCGGCTAATTAAAGCTTCAAGTTGCTGAGAGCTGGACGCCTGAAAATGATGTGCAAAAGACAAAAACTTATATCATTAACAACACTGGGACAGTTTGGACTTTCTTCAATGAGAATACTTTATGGCTTGATATTTAGCCACATAGAACATGTGTCTTTGTACATTTTTGATTTCAAATTTAATATCCAATTCTCTAAGCACCCATAAATATACATCTAAATGGCGTGCAAAATAACTGGGCCTGGAAAGCAAGTCATATTTCTGAGGCACTCAGGTTAAGAAAACCAAATTAAAGTTTACTGCAAATAAGAGGACTGAAAAAAGGGAAATAGAAAGAACAATACCTGACAAGCGAAAAACTTAACATGGCTCATTGCCACTTTTGAGTTTCCCTAAAACTTAATGAACGAACATTCAAACAGGCAGTGTAGTGTGGCTTTGATTTATTTATTTATTTGATTGGTGTTTTACTCAAGAATATTTTACTTATACGACGGCGGTCAGCATTATGGTGGGTGGAAACCAGGCAGAGCCCGGCGGAAACCCATGACCATCCGCAGATTGCTGGCAGACCTTCCCACGTACGGCCGGAGAGGAAGCCAACATGAGCTGGTCTTGAACTCACAGCGACCGCATTGGTGGGAGGCTTCAGGTCATTGTGCTGCAATAGTGCGCTAACCGACTGAGCCACGGAGGCCTTGAGGCCTCAAAGCCAGTGTGGCTTTGAGAAGCTTGCAAAAATGTTCTATCATGACAGTCCCACAATATACAGAACAAGGTGTTCAAGGAAGTGATCTACCTTGGACTTTCCGCTCTTAATTCTCTCCTGTGTTACTAGCTCCTTCTCGATCTGATCATGTAATGACATCACATGACGTTTGGGGTCATGACCTGTAAGCTCTGTGTAGTCACCAAGACGACTGATGGTTTTACGACTAGACTGAAACATCACAAAACAGAGCATATTTTTTTTCTTCAGAAATATAGCGTCTTTTACAAAACCTGAAAGCTTTTCTGGGGTGACAAGAAACAAGGACAGAAAGTTTGAATATTTTATACTTTACATTTAAAATATACTCATTCTTTTTGTTTCAACACTTTACAATGGTATAAATATTTGTTTATCATTTCATGGGTGGTTTACATTACTACCCCTGAATTTTACACCAATATGATGAGGGTTTATAGGTTTATTTATCTAATATATGTTTACTGCCATGCACACGCCACAACGCTTTACTTATGTGTATATGGTGGTAGTTATATTTATGGGTGGTGGTTATATTTGTGGGTGGTGGAAACTGGAGTGCCCAGTGCAAAACCACCAACCTATGGTAAGGTACTGACCAACTTTTCCTAGTGTGACACTTTGGATATGCACAGCATATTGATGGAATGTTAAGACTGTGTAAACACCCATACACGCCCTTCATTTATCGATTTATTTGATTGGTGTTTTATGTCGTACTCAAGAAAATTTCACTTATATGATAGCGACCAGCATTATGGTGAGTGGAAAACTGGCAGAGCCCAGGGAAAACACACAACCATTCACAAGTTGCTGGCAGACTATCCCACGTACGGTCGGAGAGAATTGCTCATAGCGATCGCATTGATGAGAGGTGCCTAGATCATTACGCCGCACTGGCATGCTAACCCCTTTGGCAATGGAGGCCTTTACAAACCCTTTACCAGAGAAGTCAGAGAGCCAACTGAATGTGTCCAGCACTCTATGATCAGGTCATGGAAACATGGTAATCAAATTACAGGGAAACAGGGGTAAAACTGTGTACAGAAATGAGGATGAATGCTTGTAGAATTCAAAATCTTGTATTAATAAAGTCACCTTTATCATCTGTTTTGCTCTCACAGCGGCCATTTTGGCTTTATGTCTTTCTTCTTCAAGCTTTTTCCTCTCGATCTGATTATCATGCTCCAGCTTCGTTTGGACATGTCTGCAAAAAAGGACACTCGTTATAATAAAAACCTGAAATCTTCTCAGATTTGTGGGATACAGGTGTGTTTATGACTTAAAAAACTTCAAATGGCAAAGTTAAGGTCTGACAGGTATAAGGTATTGTTCTGGTCAAGATGGTGTGCCATGACAGACATGAAGGCTGCAATCTCATGACACATGTAGTTACATGCGTGAAAATTACACATCAGAATTCTTGTTTTAAACTTATTTTCTTGACAGTCGTCCATCAGAATCAGGGACAAGTTCTTACCACTACGTGCCCTATTCCCTACAGAGAACATACACAAATTTTGCACATATTTGAATCCAAATATTCTAGAGGCATCAAACAAAATAATATTAACAGCAAAAGATATAAACGTAAACAGTGAGTTGTGTTAAATATACAAATAAAGTACATAACCTTTGATATAACATAAAGACAGGAAAAAAAAAACCTGCACTATTGGAGAGCGAAAAAGTATTTTAATTTAAGTTTGCCAGACATCTGCGGGTCACTAAAGAGTAAATCTTTTGGTTTCAATAACATATCTACTCACAGCTGGGAAAATAGTTTTAGATGAAGTAGGATCATTGTCTTTCTCCCAAAATTCATACAACTGTGTTGTTAAAAAGTTAACACAATGGAGCCTATAAAAATACATCTGGTTGTTCAATAATCTATCAAAAGGTAAACGTTCTAACCTGAAATGTTTCAATAAACCTGATAAAATAGCGCTGTTCCAGCTTACGAGGTGCACGTGTTTCCCATGCCAAACATGACAGTCATGGAGTTAAAAGTTTTAGGACATCCAAGCTGTGTAGTTTGCATAGATAAGTCATGGACAGATAAAAAGAAGTTAAAATGTCCACCAGCAGCCATCTTGAATGTCTAAACATGTCTAAAAGCAAACTTAATATCTCAACTATCACCTTGCTACTGAACAGACTTCGGAGCAATGCCTTACTCTGACTTCATCATATCATGTTTGTATCATGGGAAAGTCACAGATAGCTATAAAAAAATTAGGACAGCCATTCTGGATAATGCAGCACAACTAGAAACATTGTTTCAAATTGCCTTAATCAAGCTTGAAAGCAATTTCTCGATCACCATGACAACACGGTTAAGTCATGGTTGTTTTAGGTAGCTCATTTACAACGCAGATGGGTCAGATTGGAGGATGGAGAGACAGGTGCAGATAAATTTTTCAGCTTTCAACCCCATTTTTCTTTTAGCATGGGACAAAGGAATCAAAAACCTGTACCCAAGTCATGCAGAACACAGCTAAAATACTTACTTTGAGGAAACTAGTTCATCTTGCAAGGAGTCAAACTTGCATTTGAACCAGTCATGAGCGGCTTCAAGATTTCTGGACACCTGGTGGCACATACATGAAAGATGATAACAAAGCTGACACTTCATCCAGCTTATTCATATATTATTGAGTGTACCAAGGTACATGTAAGAATAAACAATAAGTAGAACTTCATGTTTAACATGCATCAGTAGTAAATACCAAGTTAGACAGTATGGTTAAACGGACTTTGCTAAATCCAAGCAAAAATAATAAAACTCTCCAAGTGAATGTATAAACTTCAAATCAAATAAAGACAGGAATCCATGCCAAAAAAGTAAGATGATTAAGTTAACAATTTGCACTGGCTGCATACCTCTAAAGATTCTTCATTTGCTAGCCTGATTCTTTCTTCAAATTCCTTGTTCTGTTTCTCTGTTTCTTCTCGGCTCCTTCTGGAATCCTGTCAGGAGTTATATTCAAATAACCACTAAAATTTATATTATTAATTTGATTGTTGTTTAATGTTACAATCACTGATCAGTGACAAGTTACTGACACACCAAGACATGCACCATATTAGTGGAAAACAAGTCATCTCTGCAAGGAGCTACAAAAATGCCATAAATCCCTTATTTCACTACGAGGGCCCTATAAACAGTGAGATCTTGGGAATCTACGAATTTACTGTCCAAGACTGGGTTTCTCCCAGCCACTGAAAGGCAAGTATCATAAGCACAGCAAATTCCCAATAACAACTAAAAAGATAAAAATCTAAACTGGCATGTAATTTTTACCGTAAGACAAGCAAAAAACAGCCTTTCCCTGCCAATTTATCAAAGTCACACAATATTCTAAAACATTCATTGATTTTTAGGGTGCAAGCACACAGTCAGATATCTTCACTTCCTTTCATGATACACAGAACAGTTTACACTTCATGGAACACTTTATGCACAAGGATGCATACTCTATACAGCCATTCGTTGGACCTGATACACAGGGTGTACATGTGTAAGATGGAATTTTGGAAGACTTGACCAGCCTACCATGTACTTTCTGGCCATTTCTTCACGGAGAGCTCTCTCTTTCCTCAACTCCTCGTCTTTCTGCTGCACGAGCTCCTGTGTTGTGTACTGGGCCTGAGCCAGATGACGCAGCTCACACTGTAACGACCCAAGCTGGCTCAGGAGGTCACCTATTGACGCAGCCTGATAATACAGGCAGAAAACAATGGAGATTAAAGTTACAGCTGTGTGGGAAAAGAAGTAGAATTAAATCAAATGACTGAAAATTTCATAGATGGTTAAGTTATCAAATCCTCTTGCTTGTTTCTGATCTTTAATAAAAATGAGCTTTTGAAATCTGTTTGTAAGGTATGTGTAGGATGATGTTTTTTTGAAAAAATGTAAGGTAATGCATGAAGGTAATATTTGATGACATTTGCCTACAGCATGCTCCTTTTTGGGCACAAGTTCTAGCATCCGTCATCAAAAAATCACAACTGAATTTAACAGAATTTTAATAACATATTCATTGATGGCAATATTCAAGATGGCTGCAAAACAGGCGGACCCATCAGTTCAAATTTCAGTCAACTCAAGCCTGCTGACTGTGTGAAAGTTTGGAAACCTCAGGAAAATAAAGAGCTTTCCACAGCATCTATGCATTAAACTGTAAGTTCACTTAGACTTTGTCTGAAGAATGTAGACAGCAATGAAATATTCTTTTACAGTTTCCTCCTTCACATTAGATACTTGATAAACAATTAGGTGCAAATAATTTAGAAATCTCAACACACCTTGTTTAGAGGACGATAGCTTTTTATTTTAACATTACCACATGTAGAGGTTTACAATTGGTGTATTATTTCAGTATATTATCATCAGTATTTCATACCTGTTGTTTATTTTTCTCTACATACTCATCTCTGACCTTCTCAAGGTCATCAAGCTCCTCACGGACAACCTGCAGACAGACAGACAGACAGTCACATATAAACTGCACAAATCAATCTCTTGTTTGCTCTCTGTTTGAACTGTAGGTACAGTTTGTGGTACTAGCCGATTCCACAAAGAGATTTTTGACTTAAGTCAAAGCTTAAAACCTTGACATAATACACAGTTTATGGCCCCAGGATATATCTTTGTCTTAACATAACTCCTTTTAAGTGTCCCCAATTTTAAATCACACGGTCTTAAAATATGAGTCTAAATGACATTTAAAATTTGGATTTAAGTCCAAACTGGCTTTGTGGAATTGGCCCCTGGTATTAGCCCTCAACAAACAGTATGATTTTTTTGGCTTACCTTTAAGTGTTTCACATGTTCCTCCATTTGTTTCTTGGCTCTGGCCATGTGATCATTCTGGGCCTTTTGATTGGACAGTTTTTGGCGTAGCTCTTTCACAAGCACCTCCTGTTCTGTCAGTTTGTGCCGTAATTCCAGGTTAGCTCTTGACAGTTCTCCATTCTTTGTGGACATCCCTTCAGTCTGCTTCTTCATCTGGAATTAGGACGATGTTACAGTCTTTGTATCAGGCTTTGAGGAAGGCTTTGCCATGAAGACAATACTGCTGGGATTCAGTCATGTTTATCTTGGCCTTGTTTGCTTAGCATTTAAAACCATTTTAATGAGCTCATTTAGGACTGATTCAAAGTCTCTCATCACAACATGAAAGCCTTTTTAACTATCAAATGAAAAAAAAACAAAACAAAACCATGTGATTTCTGAATGTGTCTGAATGATCATTACAAGTTTGAGAAATCCATCAATGAGGTTTGCTTTTCTAAACAAAGATGGTTTTGTACTACATACATGTGAGTTAAACAACATGAATCCATGTTGAGCACAACCAGCTGTTGACTTGCACTGGATGTTTTGTAGACTGTGGGAGTTGGTTGATCACCCGACGCACACAACACTGCAGTACCTCTACACCCTCAGCAGATGAAGGCAGCGTGTAATGGTAGTGGGCTGTTTAGGGTGTGCTAGAAGTGAGCTTGGGGCTGGCTGCCACTCAGGGTGATACTGAAGTCATGTTTTATGTTGTACACAAGTTGCTAAATACATGGAAATGGATGACAACAGGCACTACATGCTACAATTCTCAGAGAGAGAGGACTAGTGCTGCTTACCTCCAGGACATCTTTATTTGTCTTCTTGATGGATTTTTCTCTTTCTTGCTTCAGCTGATCTTTGACAGCCTTGAGTCGCTCCTCATATGTTTTCAACTCGTTCTGCACTGTCTTGAACTCCTTTTCTCTACCAAATATAAGGTTAAAACATGGTACTTTGTCAATATACTACGTGCAATTGCCAACACTCCTTTACAGAAATCCCTGCAAAAAGCAAACAGCTCACCCGAATGAGTACTTTTGAGTGAAATTTAAATGAATGTTTACAAAAGCATTATCCTTCATTCCATTCCTCAAATATGACATTAACAAAGCCTGTGACTATGGCAAAGCTACTATTCGAGGGATCTGCAAATATGAATGTATATTTTGGATCTCAGTCTTATTAATACAGTTATTACCTATAAACTGCCAGTACTTCATGTGGAAGAGTTTAAAATCCAATGAAACTAAGATCTTGTCGGCACTACCAGTAAAAAGTGTCAGCAACATGTGTATAGCATAGAATCTATCATGGTGTATTACCGAGCATCTTTGAGTTTGGCGATCAGGGCGTCTTTCTTCTCCATGTCTGCTTGTAGTTTATCCACGGTCGTTTGAAGCCCACAGTTGGAATCTAGCACATCCTCCAGAGAGTTGGCCATTTTGGTATTGTCCTCTCTACACTGCTTAAGCGCCTTTCTCAATGGTTCCAGCTGAAATGCAGATAAAAAAAATAAGGTAATAGCTTTATTTACTTGTAGTTATTTTATTTCCACAGCTGAAGATTATCTTAGCAAAGAGAGCTGGATGAAAATGGAAACCAGAATGCCTGGGGTAAACCACAAACTTTTCCCGGTGTAAGACACGTGGTTTTCAACCAATGATAGGCTGGCAAATGGCCCCACGAGTGCAGCTCACCACTTTATACTGTTACAAACACCCAAGAACAAAGATAGCTAAACCACACATAATCATCAACAGAAATCATTTCACTTCACCAATTACCTGACACACTCCCTCTTCAAAATTGGTTAGAGCTGGTACCGTGTCTATGATGACAACAGTTGTGCTGAATGAACAAGGTTGTCCTAAGGTTAGAATTATTCCATTATAAACTCGTCACTACATTTTTAAGTACACATACTTGCATTTAGGCATTTATGCCACCATATGTGGGATATGAAACAGTGTTTAATCAACACATGTACTGTGTGAACAAGAAAATATTAACAGAATGATTGCAAATCAGCAAATATGTTGAAATTTTTTTGTCCAAAGCTGTTTTCTTCATATTGTGCAGAACTGTTTTATGTTGAATTGTCATACGCGGTGATTTTGTGTACCACAATGTTTTGAATCTCTGTATCAACATTACCTCCTTGGATTCTAGCGTTTCCACGGCTACGAGCCTCTCCTTGAGCAGTTCCGCCTCTTGCTGTAAATCTCGTACCAGTGATTTTGCCTGTGATCTGGAAATGGTCAAAACATGACAACACTATTACATGCCCGCTGTCGTACACTGACAAAAAACATTTGAAAACACTTCACGAAAAGATGAAAGAAATTTTTTGAAATCAACGTTTTAGTTTTTATATTAAGTCAATAAAGGTTTCTTTTTTACGAGTCATATCCACTGTACATATACAGGTATCTATTCCTATCATGTACCTGAATTCAGGCATACCCATGTTTAAGCCTAACAGATGTACTTAAACCTGGCAACCGTATTTACAATCTACTTGCATGAAAATCATTTATGAAAGAATACATGTTTCAGACTCACTTCAAAACACTTCAACAAATGGTATAAATCATGTACCAGTCACTTTTCTTTTGACCTAAGCCTGACAAATTTACTCACACATGTAATCTGCTGCAAGGTAACCACCACAACGGCATCATAAAAATGCACATCACATTTTGCTTTTGATCCAGCAATGACTGAAACCAGCCCAAATTACCCAAACAAATGTACCACTTTGGAAAACCTGCTTCCTAATGAGAGTCGACCACGATATACAAATCATGCACTTGTAGTGAGTTTGCCTTCTGTCTTGGCAGTGCAAGAAACCTGTCACAATACACATGTAAATGTACTGCTAGAACACCCGCTTCACCAACACAACCACAATGGCACATGTACAGAAATCAAGAACCTCCAGTGATTTTGCTTTCTTATGGAGCTACGATAGAAACTTGTCACAATTTGTATCCACACATTTGGCTTTCTGTCTGGTAGTGATGGCAACTTGTCACAATTTGTATCCACACAGTTTGCTTTTTGCCTGGCAGTGACAGAATTCTGTCCTTATTACCCACACATATTCATGTGCATCTATCACTGCAACAAAGTCTGATTTAAGTTGAAAATGAGTATGACTTCAAGGTGTGCTCACTTTTCTGTGGTGAGTTGTGAGATCTGGGAGTCCTTGTGTCCCAGCTCCTGGTGAAGGCTCTCCATAGCTGTCTGCAGCTGCGTGTGGGACGCCATCACCTCCTCCAGGGTGTGAGTCAGCTTACGGTTGTCACGCTTACTCTGCTCCAACCTCTGATCTAAACCAGACAGCTGAAGGGAGGGAAGAAAGGGTCAATACCAATAAACAGAGATAAAGTACTAGCAATGAGTTTCACAGTGGCTGAGTGGCTGGGGTCAAGTCAGAGTCACATTTATATGACCCGTGTCAAACACCATCCTCTGGAATCCTTCACTACTATAACCGTGGTCAGGTTTATGGGTGCAGGAAACCTGGTTGTCCAGAGTTACAGACACCTGTTGCCAAGCAGCGAGGAATGAAGCCAGCAACCTCACTGGTGAAGTGCAGGACAGTCGCAGCAAGACAGGTCCCAGGATCACAAAGCACTCTTTCACTTAAGTCAGACTGTGTCTTAACCCACTGTAATATTCCTGAACTGAGAATTGAAATTAAACAATAATTTTCATCTTGTTTATGAATATGTAAGACATCTCTTGGTATAAATAATCCTTCATGTAAGTCACAATTTTAGCATGGTAAACTGTTTTGAAGTCTGAATTAAGTCTAAGACAGCTTCATGATCCTAGGACCAGGAGTTAAGCTGTCTTTATAGCCCTGACACATACGCCTGTGGTCAAGGAACGGGGATAACACTACAATCCAAACCTTGCCCAGATTAACGAACAAATTCTGCGGTGTCAAAATTTTGTAATTTGCCAAAATACTAAAGATATCTCAAATCAGGTTTTACTTGACTGGCTACCTCCCCATTTCCTCTCCATAAAGTACTACAAGAACATTAAAATTCTACCTTAGTTACAAAAGTACATGTAGGGTTCAAATTACGTACCTGGTAGGCAAAATAATATGCAATTATCCAAATAAAATATTACCTTTGGCTGTTCCCTTTGGTGAATGTTAGAAACTGATACTTCACAGGCTAGATTAAATCACTTAGTGCCTTTAATGTTTGCTTAAAATGTTACTGGATGCTGCAGCTTGAGGTATGACATAAGCTTTAGGTGTGGTAAAACTGTGGAGAAAAACCTATCAAGGCAGGTAAGCCTGTAGCTATACAGCACAGCAGGCTGCATGCCTCAACAACATAACCCCAGACGGATGTCAGTGGGATGAGAACACACAGCTTCATACCTTGTGGCTCTCCTGTTCTTCCATCTCATTGAGACGCTCCAACAGTTGACAGTTCTCCTTGAGCGCTTCGTCTCTGGACTGGATGGCCAGGGAGAAGTCCTTATCTCGCCTCTCCCCACTCTCCTCGCACTGCTTCACCTGGCTCTCCAGACGCTGCACCTTCACTTTGTACTCACTCAACTCTTTCTGGCACTGACAGACAACAACAACAACATAGCTGATGACTGAAGTACACAAAAACACTCATTTAGCATGAAGCCCTTGGTCAGTGTATATTTTATGTGTGTTGCTGATGTAATACGACCATGATGTAATATGACCCTGATGTAATACGGCCCTGATGTAATATGACCCTGATGTAATACGGCCCTGATGTAATACGACCCTGATGTAATACGGCCCTGATGTAATACGACCCTCATATACCGAAGGAGGCAAGTCACTTAACACGCTGACAAGTGAAATCACAGGATCAAGGCCATGAAAGTGGCAATGCACCTGTAGCATTCTGCAGCATGTTTGCTTGGTTCACCAAAATCTAGAATTGGTATTTATCCTTTCTTTCATCCTGTTGGCATTTTATGCCGTGCTCAAGAATATTTCACTTACACCACTGCGGCCAGCATTATGGTGGGAAGGAAGCAGGCAGATCACGAGGGAAACCCATGACCATTCGCAGGCTGGCGGCAGATCTTTCCAGGTGGATATGTGTGCTGGACATCAGCCCACATCAACCATATTGGGAATCACTGCTACACCTGTGTGCATCAGCATGCTAACCCCTCGGCCACAGAGGACTGTTAGTTTACTGAAGAACTCGCATGTGGGAAACGTATTACTTATTTATTTATTTTGCTTGTAGTTTTACACCGTATTCAAGAATATTTAACTTATATGCTGGTAGCCAGCATTATGGTGAGAGGAAATTGGACGGAGCCCATGATCATCATGAGTTTGTACGTTTCGTACGTACAGAGGAGATAAAGTACTTAAACAAATCATTTTGACACGGATCCTAATGCAGAAAAGAGACACTCTTCAACAATGGAACATCCCCCTCATGTTACAGAGCTTTGCATGTACATGTATGCACAACCTGAGCTCCACACATGTAGTACAACTGAGATACCACCCTTAACATGTACTTTAACACACATTCCACCACACAAGATGTTAAGTTGTGAATTTTGTAATTTATAGAATATAATAAGCCCAAAAAGCATCAATGATGGAGCAATGATAGAAAAGCAGTGTTCTCCTCAGTGTGGTCAACAGGTCACATGATTCTATTGGCAAAGGACAAAAAGATATATGTGGGGCCTGTATGTCTTTTAATCATGATTTTATATCCTTCGTTAATGTTTAAGGGTTTAACACCACTGAAGCAGTGTTTGTGGTGTAACCCGATACCACTGAACCTTGTTTGGTACTGAGTGAAATCCCGAGAATGCGCGGGGATTCGACGAGGTACAAAACAAGGTTCAGTGATATCGGGTTACACAACAAACACCGACACGAGGGTGTTAAAGCCTATACTACACACAAAAATGAAGAAAATGTGGAAAAAAAAAAAACCGGTGTAATAATAACAATAATAATATTTCACCCCTATATAAATTATACAAACAATAAAAGCAAATCTACTGAGTATACAAGTTCAAATCATTTTATTTGCTGAAATAAATAACCTGACAGAACAGTTTTCGGGGAATTACACTCGATGTTGTTTGAAAGGTCATCTCTATTTAATATGTTTCTTAATGGAACGCACTTGACGGCACGGTAGAATTAGAAACAAAATAAATTAGTGAGTTTGACAACAAAATATCAGAAACTGAGTATGAAGGCAGTCATCTGATTTTTTGTACATACCTGCTCAGCATGTTGATTACAAAATCTTCTTACACTACCTCAAAACTACCAGCACTGCAACAAAACTAAATGCATCAGTACAAAAAAGTACATATGCACCCGTTACTTGAAACCCCAACAGTCGTTTACCTTAAGGTACTTTGCTTCCAGTCCCTCTCTCTGTTTGTTAAGCTGTATAACCTCAGTTCTGGAGCTGGCCAGCGCGTTAACCTCTGCCTGGAGCTGGGTGACTTGAGACTGCAACCGGCCCTTATCATACGCAAGCCGGTTCTTCTGCTCTGTGGTCTCATTCAGCGCTGCATCTAGCTGCTTCTGTGAAGACTATAAACCAAAGAACACACAAATACACAAAGAGGAATTCAACTACTACTGAGGAGATTATCAGCCAAACAATACACAAATACAAACAAAAGTATTAAGGTGCTTCTATCACGACTATAAACAATACACAAATACATACAAATGTCTAAGGAATCTGTGACAGCTATGGAATGTATCAATGAAAATGGGTTAATGTGACTTTGATCCAAAATACACAAATAAATACAGTGAATCAAGCTGCTACTTCAAACAATACACAAATACACACAGAGAAATCTTGCTGTTTCCATGAAGACTGTGAATTTGAATTTTTGAAATTGATCTGAGGGGTTCTAAAAAGAAATTCTACCACACTAATAAAATATTTAAAGCAGTTATTGCTGAAAGCAAAAATCAGAATCAAAGAAATTTTTAAACAGAAACATAGCTGGTGGTATGATATTTCATTATTTAAAATCAACATGCGTATGTAATGTTTAATTGAAGAAAGTATAAAGTAATCTGTCCTGACCTGTTTGCAACTCAGTGCTCTAATCCTGTCCTGTAAACTGTCGTTCTCCGCCTCTAACTGTTTCTTGGCCTGAGTCAGGCTCTGCATCTCCACCCTGGCATCCTGTAACTCGGTTCTCAGTCTCCAGCGCTCATCTGACATCCCATCCACTGCACTGTTCACCTGGAAAACAACAATGCATGGAAATTATATCGCACTCAAATGTAACATGCGAGTTTGTCATCTGAGATCCCATCCACATTCTGGTCACCTGGAAACAACGATGCATGGAAACTGTAATGCACTTAAACCTAACATAACACGCCAGCTTGTCATCTGACATCCCATCCACATTCTGGTCACCTGGAAACAACAATGCATGGAAACTGTAATGCACTCAAACCTAACATAACATGCCAGCTTGTCATCTGACATCCCATCCACATTCTGGTCACCTGGAAACAACAATGCATGGAAACTGTAATGCACTCAAACATAACATAACACGCCAGCTTGTCATCTGACATCCCATCCACATTCTGGTCACCTGGAAACAACGATGATTGAAATTGTAATGCACTCAAACATAATATAACATGCCCGTTTGTCATCTGACATCCCATTCGCATTCTGTTCACCGGAAACAACGATGCATGGAAATGCATGTAACATAATCAAACAAAATATGTTTGAAACCACGGACACATGTATGTGTTGACTACCGTGACGTATTCCGTCTCTCACACACTGTAATATGCCAGATTCTCCTTTGATATCTCATTGACAGACCTGTCCATCTGAAACTATGGATATGTGTTTAATAATTGTGATCTACTCGGCTCAACTATAGGGCCTAATACGATAGGCCAATTTCTCACCTGACGAGCAGCTGATGCATCTCTTCCGAGTACAACCCTCTTTTAACAATCTGTAATCAATGTCTTTTAATAGTGACAATGTTAATTTTAGCTTTCTATGACGTTACTATGAATCTCATTTAAAGCGATCAACACCGTCTCAAGTCATATAAACTCCTGTTTTTGTCGAACAAATATGTTCAAGGTGGTATAATACGTACATTCCTAATTACAGGATTAAGCCTAAACTATGTGAAGATCTGAACTCCAAGCAAATGCACTGGTGAGAGGCTCCTGGGTCATTTTGCTGCATCAGCACGCTAGCCACTGGCACTCTAGCTTTTTAACCTTTGTTGGGGACACTTAATCAGTCAATATATAGATTTGAGCTCGTGTTGTCTTTGAACCTCAAATCACAGACACTGTGATGCACTTTGGTTCAAGTTTATCGTCTGAAATGCTTTATTAACTTGACCTCATTGTTCTCATGAATATGCAGGCCTTTCAACAGACATGAGCTTTGAGATATCAAGCCGTAGTGAACTGATGCAGACAGTGTATAAAGGAAAATGGCCTACTGGCATACGTACCCTAGTTCACAGACTCAAAGTAAAAGACAGCTCATGACTGAGGCTCTGTCCCTTAAAAAGATTACAAAAATTCAGGAATCTGTTTGAATTTATATGAATTCGTTGCTGAGTTATCTTCGTTCGAAGTGTGGAGTATTGTGCTGCCGACTGCTGATCTGAAGGTGCCCATGTTTATAAGCTTGTGAGAGACTGAGTAATCAGAGAGCTAGGAAATATCAGCTGTTTATAAACCATGACATAAATCTTCCGAGTTGACTGTCCATGTAACACGTAATAAGATGGGGACAGGACACTATTATGATGTTATATATATTAATTATCATGAGTACATGTGTTAACAACGATGCCAAATATTTCCAAACCACTGTGTTGTGGAAAGAGTAAGTTTCTTGATCATTTCATGATAAAAAATTTAGATATATGCTTAAGTTTCAACCATGACCCTAACAGCTTACTACAATCTCAAGTAACGAGTGTTCTGCGCTTGGAACAATTACATCAGAGCTCACAGAGAATGGCTGCGTTTCATGCATGGTTAAATCTCAATTTCCAGTTGTATCAGTTGTTAGAAAAATACTTTACCAAAATTAACATAATAATGTCCGACCTTTTTGATAAACTTGAGCTGTCTTTCACTTTAAATGTTTTCAGATATTTATTGTTATATGTTTGAAATCCACACAGTGACAAACCTCTTCCAGAAGGGACTCCTTGTCCTTCATTGCTCTCTCCTTGGCCTGCTGTAAATCAGACAGTTTTCCTCTCAACTCTGTCAGCTCTGACTCCAGCCTGTCCACCACCTGCCGAAACTCACGTTCACGACTCTTCAGGACACCACTGCTTTCCAACACTTCATTCTCTAATGTCACTCTGTTCATTGTGAAACCAATGAAATTGGAAATGTACAGAAATATAAAGACTTCTATCTCAGATCAGAAATATGATTATATGAATATCACATAAAAGAGGAGCTTCTTATATTAAGGTACTCTGAAGAACAAGAAAATCACTGACATTCTCATTCTGATTCGTTGCGACAAATGTACAAGTTAACAAACAAACAGCCGAAATAAACATTTTACTTGAACATGAATTGTTCCCTGGATTACTGCATCTGTAATAATTCAAGATAACCTACCACAGTCCTCTCAAATAGCCAAGGAATTCACCTATTGCAACATTAGAATCAGAAATTCTATCAACTATACCTTTACATCATGGAATGAAATAGACATGTCAGCAGTAATGACATCTATACATGTAGTTGTAAATATAAATACATACCTTTTCGACACCAATTCCTCATTCTCAGATTCCAGCTGTTTCACAGTAGCCTGAAGTTGCCTCACTTTTTCCTCCATCTTCACAAGGTTTTCTCCGTTTTCCCTTTCCATCTGAGGTAATTTATGGTGACATATAAGAAAATAGTAAGCACACACAAGCTTCGTGTACAGGAGATTGGCTTTGGAGCACTTCAGCAAATCAGATTAATTCAAAACTTTTTCAAGACTTGTTATATTTTTCTTAAAACTACATGTATCTTAAGCCCTGACAGCCTCACTCTATTTACACTTTGTTGTGCATTAAATACTTGGAGCCGACAGCATCAATTCAACATATGCCCCATAAAAGGTATTCATCAACAACATGCATGTATATACTTTTTGCCAAATAAGATCAAACAAAATTAGAACCGATGCTACATTTATAATTCAAAGTAATGCATATTATTAAAATTTTGGACCATGTTGCAAAAAAGCGTCCGTACTTTGCTCAAAGGAGTAACTGCTCAAAGAAAATTGAGTTTATTTTGAGAATAGATCAGCCCCCAGGACACTATGGGTACATGTATGCCCAGGCTTTTGGTAACAACTGAGAGTTGTTTACTACCTCCACTGCCTTATTTCTCTGCTTTTCTGCTGCTTCTAGGGCTTCCTTCAGACGATGGTTCTTTCCTTGAACATCTGCATGAACTTCCTGTAAGGGTTCAATAGGAAGAAAAGTGCAATGAACAAAAATAAAAACTTTCCCATCATTTCTGTCTCTTGGTGCAAGTCACAGTGATAATGTAAACATTGTGGAAAATTCAGCTTCATTGCTTGGCCATACCTGTCACATTCACCTTCAATCAGACACGAGTAACCACGTGTCCAGTTGTAACAGGGAATTTATAGTGCCTTACTGGAATGCTTTGTCAAATACACCTAGTACCATCCGACTCACAGTATACAGTACAGTGCAAAGAACCACCCAAGTGCCCCCTAAAGCTTCTTCATGCTATATACCAATTGAGTTGCTACTCAATTCAGCACTGAAGTTCTTCAGGATGAACTCTGTCGGGCTGTAAGTATGGTCTCCATGTTGGAAGCTTAAACAACTTGGCCAACAGACTGCAGCCCACCTCAGGACTAGGTGTACTTATATGTACTTACACCCAAATTCACTGATCTCACGAAGCACACCCACAAGTGTGAGCACTAACCTGGTGTTCCATCATGAGTTTCTCCATGAGTTCCTGACCCTCATACTGACGCTTGAGTTTGCTGATCTCATGAAGCACACCCACAAGTGTGAGCACTAACCTGATGTTCCAGCATGAGTTTCTCCATGAGTTCCTGACCCTCATACTGATGCTTCGGTTTGCTGATCTCATGAAGCACACCCACAAGTGTGAGCACTAACCTGATGTTCCAGCATGAGTTTCTGACCCTCATACTGACGCTTGAGTTTGCTGATCTCATGAAGCACACCCACAAGTGTGAGCACTAACCTGATGTTCCAGCATGAGTTTCTCCATGAGTTCCTGACCCTCATACTGATGCTTCGGTTTGCTGATCTCATGAAGCACACCCACAAGTGTGAGCACTAACCTGATGTTCCAGCATGAGTTTCTGACCCTCATACTGACGCTTGAGTTTGCTGATCTCATGAAGCACACCCACAAGTGTGAGCACTAACCTGATGTTCCAGCATGAGTTTCTGACCCTCATACTGACGCTTGAGTTTGCTGATCTCATGAAGCACACCCACAAGTGTGAGCACTAACCTGATGTTCCAGCATGAGTTTCTCCATGAGTTCCAGCTGATGGATCAGATCCTCATACTGACACTTCAGTTTGCTGATCTCGGATCTCAGCAGCTTTCTCTCCTCCTCACCTTGACCTAATTTCTTCATCTTCTCACCTGCCAATGTTAATGAACAGTGAATAACATGTGCATACATTAAGCTTTTGAAACACATCTGTTTTCTTTTCCCAAACAAGCCCTGGCATAGAGCATTCATTTTTTGCTCCAAAGAAGGATCCTGGGTATGAATCCTGGGCATTCATCCTCATCCTGGCACCTTGTGAGTCAGCGTATGCATGCTGTGATGTCACTCCGTGTACCTTGGCAGGGGGCGGGTTAAAATTAACACAGTGTACGTGTGGATCACATTTCCTTACAATCTATACACAAAGATTTCACATCACGACTGTTTCTCGCAGAGCAAATCCTGGTAGATCCACTCATTTCGAAGACAAAATCTCTTAGTCATGTTAGATGTATCATACCAGTACTGATGTAATATTATTTAATCTAAGACAACTTTCAACATTATCCCAAAACATCATTCCACAGATCACTTAAGCCTAGTAAATCAACCAGACTGCGAGCTCTCTTTCTGAGGGTCGAAAATAACCTATAACTCTACTGGGAACATCCAATACGTACATTTTCTTATCACTGACTCCATCACTCATAAAGAGATGGCACCTGCCTCTTGTCAGTGGACTATACATGGGTCTGGGGGCTTCCGTGGCTCAGTCGTTTAGCGCGCCATCGCAGCACAATGACCCGAAGCCTCCCACCAATGTGGTTGCTGTGAGTTCAAGACAAGCTCATGTTGACTTCCTCTCCGGCCATACGTGGGAAGGTCTGCCAGCAACCTGCGGATGGTCGTGGGTTTCCCCCGGGCTCTGCCCGGTTTCTTCCCACAATAACGCTGGCCGCCGTCGTATAAATGAAATATTCTTGAGTACGGCGTAAGACACCAATCAAATAAATAAATAAATAAATGGCTCTAAATCTGACTCTGATGACACCTGTATAATTAATACATGTAATGTAACAATGTCTTCTCAATCACAAGGGATACCGCTGAGAAATCCTATAAACTTACCGAGTGCCTTCTCAATCACAAGGGATACCGCTGAGAAAACCTATAAACTTACCGAGTGCCTTCTCAATCACAAGGGATACCGCTGAGAAATCCTATAAACTTACCGAGTGCCTTCTCAATCACAAGGGATACCGCTGAGAAATCCTATAAACTTACCAAGTGCCTTCTCAATCACAAGGGATACTGCTGAGAAATCCTATAAACTTACCCAGTTCCTTCTCCAGAACCTCACACTTCTTGACAGCCAACTGTTTGTGGTCTGTCTCAGCCTTCAGGTTCTCTTGGGCTCTCACAGCTTCTGCCTTGAGTTCATTACAGTTCTCAGCCAGGCTTCTCAACTGTGTGAAATATAAACTACATCTACACGTATGTATAAATGTAATACAATCATTGTTAATTTCACCATCTGGCAGAATTTAACTCCACACGTAATTTTGGTGATGTCGTCACCTAAGGGTTGCTTCATGTTATTTTGATCTCCTTGATTTGTTTTCTCTGGGTAGTATCGTTTTTCACTCCATTCAATTTTTCTTCTCAAAGACTTCTAAATTTAGTCGGCCAACAATTGATTCTGGACAGGCATCAAAACAAACCTAGAGGCCCATAGGTTACCAAGGCCAGTTGAACTCCTACAGTCTACATGATTTGATGTAATCAATCTAACCCAGTTTGTGAGTGTGTGTGTTTTTGAACTATAGCCTACACAAGCATCACGGAAAGCATGGGCTATTTGATATTTAAAGCCTTCCAGTATAGAGACTCTCATTGGCTGCATCTGACCAATGAGGTTGTTTGTTTGAACGCAGCCGCCCGTTGGCTCGCCTACAGCCTTACTTCACAAGGTTTGTCCGGTAGCTGGACAAATGCTATGGTTTCTCTCCAGTTGACTTTGCTTTCCTCTCATGTTATTAAATCTGACTGCCACATATAGAATTGAGCGAAATATTCTGGAATATGGTACAGACAGCAAGCAAATCCATGTAGGTACTTCAGAGTTTCAGTCCTTGATCATTACCTGCGACCTCTCAGTCTCCACCACTGTCTCCATCTCCCGAACCCTCGTAAGCAGCGTGTTGTGCGATTCCTCCAGACTATCGCGCAGGCTTCGCTCCCTTGACAAGTCATCATGCAAACCCTGAATTTTCTTGTTTAGCTTTTCTCTTGTGTCACTGAACCCAAGGACCTCTGCCTCTGTTTCAGACTGAAAATCACAATTACGTTAGGAAATGTCAAACCAGATACATGTATTGCACCATATTGTGTGAACCGAAATCAGTGTTACACAAGTAGTGTAATTTCGAAAAACGAAGACTTCATTGTGACTCAATATTTTGATATTTTATTTTGCCATCATCATCGCTCTCCTGACGACGGCAAAATAAAGTACCGAAATATTGAGTCTCAATGAAGTCTTCGTTTTTGGCAGTTATACTACTCATGTATGACGTAAAGCTCATCAGTGGCACTATAGGATTCCTAAATCAGTGTTTGGACTAGGATAATGATAACTCATCAGTGGCACTATAGGATTCCTAAATCAGTGTTTGGACTAGGATAATGATAACTCATCAGTGGCACTATAGGATTCCTAAATCAGTGTTTGGACTAGGATAATGATAACTCATCAGTGGCACTATAGGATTCCTAAATCAGTGTTTGGACTAGGATAATGATAACTCATCAGTGGCATCTATAGGATTCCTAAATCAGTGTTTGGACTAGGATAATTATAACTCATCAGTGGCACTATAGGATTCCTAAATCAGTGTTTGGACTAGGATAATGATAACTCATCAGTGGCACTATAGGATTCCTAAATCAGTGTTTGGACTAGGATAATGATAACTCATCAGTGGCACTATAGGATTCCTAAATCAGTGTTTGGACTAGGATAATGATAACTCATCAGTGGCACTATAGGATTCCTAAATCAGTGTTTGGACTAGGATAATGATAACTCTTCAATAGAGCCAGAATATGATAGATGACCTCAATTTCAACCTCAAAAATTACATTTTTAGAGATAAATAAATGTCATAAATTATTACTTTTGGCACTGAAAATTACATTTTTCTGTTAGCATACCTTTAAGTTTATAAGATCACCAAAACTCTCAGAATCTGGCAAATGAGTAACAACATGTATGTCACGAAATTTCAGGTCATTTATAATGATCAGTTTTGTGTGGAAATATAGTCGAAAGGTTTTACATAACAATACTGGTTCTACCTGGGAATAGAA
This sequence comes from Acanthopleura granulata, assembly GCA_016165875.1. Taxonomy (NCBI): domain Eukaryota; kingdom Metazoa; phylum Mollusca; class Polyplacophora; order Chitonida; family Chitonidae; genus Acanthopleura; species Acanthopleura granulata. The sequence continues at coordinate 41,086,511 of JABBOT010000080.1, read as the reverse complement.
ATTCCTAATTCAAAACAGATGAGCATTGTATTTGTATTGTACATATTGCAAGATGCCACTTTCACAAAACTTCGTATGTTATGTTTCTTGTACCTTTTTGTAAAACAGCACTGTCTAGGTTATAGTGCCATAATTCGAGAAAAGTCAGGAGAAACTGTTATACAAAGTTTTATGAAAGTGGGTTCCTGATAATATATGGTACATGTAGGCACATAAAATGAGTGCAGCAGTAGCCCTAAAGGGGTTGGCATTTAATCAGCATGTGGAACACAGTCGCAGACAGTTTGGAGAATGCAATGGTTTTGTGGACACCAGATCCACAAACCACTGTAACGAATCCTCATGTTTAAAACAGACAGAAGATTAGAGCATTGGTATTGGAATAAAAGAAGTCTGTTATTAAACAGTGTGCTAGGCTGAAACACATCTCACACGAGATGTTGTTCAAATCGTTGTTCAAAATACAGCTCTGCTCTGATTTGCAACAAAGTTTACCTTCGCCTTGGAGCTGGCTTCAAGGTCTTCTTTCAAGCGTTTGATTTCATCCTCTGCAGCAGTCCTTGCTTCTAGTTCCTGACTCAGGTCTTGTCTGGCTCTAGACAAGGCACGCTCCAGTTTATTAACGTCCTGAGAGTAGTGCTCTGTCACAGTCGCAAGCTTTTCCTCGGCTTCCACTTGCTGTTTCTTCTTTAACTCGTAATTTCCTTTCAAACTGAGCAAATTAAGTTTCAGTGTCTGTATAGCACTTTCTGTCCTACACATCCTTGATATAAGAGCATCATAATTTTGTTGTGAAGGAGGACCTTGGTTATCTCCCTTTGAGAGACTCCCCACCAGAGGGCCAGCACTTTTTCCTCCTTTTGCTAAGGAATCTGAAAAGTCTTTCAAGGTTTTTCCCTTCAGGTCTCTCTTTCTCTTTGCACTACGCATGTTTCCATTTTCTGCAACAATGTCCTCAAAGTTCAATATTGAATACTGGCCAACAAAATCTCCCTGATCAAGAGCAACGGGTTGTCTTCCTTTCTCCATAGTTCTGTTTATTTCTTCCAACAGGTGTCGGGTCTCCTCCTCGGCAGCCTCTAACTTTTTCTCCATGAGGTTGAGGCTCTGTTGGGAGGGGTTTCTCTCCGGAAAGGAAAGCGGAGGGATCACAGTATGGGACATTTTCCTCATCAGAACAGGCTGCCAAAATAAAAGAGGAAATATACCTCCATAGTAGATGATGACCTATCAAATATTGTAATCCAAGTAAATCACAAATGGGCAGCACTTTCAGGCAAAAAAGCACTGGATTTATACTGTAAGACTTAAAATGCCCATATAAAGTACTGTGTTACATTTGGAGAGGAAACATCAGACAGGTGTATCCTGTATACCACTCACGCTGTTAGCCAGAAAGGCACCTTCTCAGCGGTAAGAGGGTAGGAGTATGTGGACTCGAGGACATTCAGACAGGAAAAGTAAAACAGAGGGAAATATCCTGGCATGTTACATCAAACATAAAAAATACGACAAATTAAAAGCTTGTTCTCAGTGAAATGGCATAGGTATTAGAAAGACAACAATGAAAAGTGACCTTCCGCTATTGCCTCACTACAATTAGTACTTGTGAACTAAAGGAGCCTCTCCAACAGGTCGCGTCTACACTGGACCCTATGATGGCACCCTTTCTGTACCACGTAGTTTCGGAGGAATTGTTTTTCAGGGTTCAGCCGAGGGACCATTGTTCAATCAACTGTATTGTCATATCTTCCTGGCTTACATTGGCGACTGAGTGTGTGTCACAATTTAAGGGGAAGACAATGGTTTCAAAGGAAGACATGTCCTGGCTAGCATTCACACGCTACTGCCCTGACTAATGGCAAGAGGCATATCCAAGCACACATTTTAATTTATATTATTCACTCTTGAAACTTGCCTGGCGAGATGATATATCAACTCGCGAAATCATCGGATAATTTTTCTTATTTTTACTTCTTCACCAAATGGTTCCAAAAGATATTTTCAAGTACTGAATGTGTTTATAAATTGAATGACTGCAGGTACTGAGGTGTGGCTTCCTGTAACTTTTCGGTACTTCTTCTAACGTACCCAATCATGTAAAATCATACCTGTACTGTATATGTACGTCTTCAGGTGGAGGACCTCGGTGCCTATCATACTGATAACTCAAACATAAAAGCTGTACATGTACAAACATCAAAGTTAAATATCAATAAGGTGTACACTCAGTCACTTTACAAAATGTTCCAAGAAAACTTTCTTACAACACAGTGAACTGCAAACATGGTATCAAAAACCGCATAAGTTGTACACAGTTTATCTCACCTTACACTTAAACTTTCTATCATCTTGTCTTCAGGAGTACATCACCTAGCTGTTTGATCCTTCAGGATCACTCCTCATGACGCTGCAGATACAGAAAAAGCTCAAGTGAAATCTCAGTTATATCATTGTACTGTCCTATTACTGAACACATCAGATGGTGGCTTTAGTTCTGCATTTTAATGAAACGAATTTTCAGAAATCTGCATATTCTGAGAAAAAGGAATGGTATCTGCAAAACAAAATCAAGGAATGAAGAGTCTGATGAAAGTTCATCACGAAACGTTCCCCCAAAAAGGTGGCGTTACAAAATGAAAGACAATCACAGCAAATATTAGGAAGAGGTCCTGGAAAACGCACTAAAGAATAATGATACAGGCAGACATACTTTAAGTTAAAGCTGCAGCCGGAGCAGTGGTGTAATTCAAGTTTGTGTTATGCTTTCATTGTTATGGTATGAAATATATTCACAGTCAACAGTCAACAGATGAAAATATATTCTCAAAATTTTTTAATTTGTCCAAAATGTGAATAAAACGGTCCGTGAGGATAACCTTTAAATGCTCCAGGACTACATTGCCGCCAGGTGAACTTGGGGTACATACATATTGACAGCCCTCTGTATCTACATGTCGACATTGAAATCAACAAAAATTTGCAACTTAGCCATGAACAAAATTTTAAGTCAAAATACTTGTAGCTTAATTAGTGGTTCAGCAATGTGCTTGAGAAATATTCATTTAAATGTGTCTCACATTTGTCAGGTTTATGGCCGAAGGAAAGCAAAGTGCCCACCTGCTTACATCTTGTATCTAGGCATATATAGTGGTCTGTAAACTGGCTAAATTAATCAACTGTAATTAAAACAAATACTTTCATGTACCCTAAACTAGTGCAGCATTGTTTGGCTAATAACGTCAAAAATGATTTTAGGTTCCATATAGAAAAACATAAAAGCCGACTGATTTTTATACGGTCGTATCTATATTATATAAGCCAATCATGTGTGATGTGTGTGTTCAGTGGTGATTTAATTTATTTATTAAATAATGTATTCATTACCACACAGTGGGGTGAAGTTCACCACTTCTAGTACATTAACGTTTCCATGGTCAGCAATTGACACTCACTTCCCATACTCGCACCACTGTTCAAATGAGTCTATCCTGGTATGAAGGAAGGAGCAGAGACAGCCACCTGGGGTCAATTCCACAAATCATCACACAGATGTTTTTCTATGTCTGGGCTTTACTTTCAATGGGAATCTGATTCTTGTATACAACATCTACGGGAATATACTTGGATTCCCATAAAAGAAAGTCACATTCAAATCCCTACTTTTATTATAGACTGTTTCAGATAAATAGGCCAATACTTCTAGACATGGACTTCCAAAAATCTATTTGCTTAAAATTACACGTATATGCCAAGAAATCTTCACTTAGATCAACTTTCTTATGATAGCAGTACAAGATTTAGATGAGATTCCGGTGGATTACGGCAAAGAAAATCTACTTACATTCTGATAAAAATGACGCATATAACGCCGTGCTGTACACATACATGTCTGTGTTGTAGCTCAATAGGTTGCATGCAATACACATTATAGTGTCACTCAAAGCGAGGCGCCACCTTGTTGGATGACACCTGGGGTACTTAGCAATACACATGCTGATATGAAGTTCAGTTTTCTAATGAGAATGTCCTGCTCATGTGTCATTTTAAGCTGTTCATACCTGGCCAGTAGGGAGCTGCATAAACAGTACTATAGACATACATGCATTTAAACTCTTGGAATACTTTAATATATACAGAGCAGACCACCTCTCTTGACATTGTGCAGTGGGGTTGAAATTGTCAAATAGCAACCATACTCAGCTGCCAGTAGATGCAGCCAACCTCAATATGTAAAAAGCCTTTGAACGACGACAAAGACACATATGGAATAACACACGTACACGCAAGAACCAAAACACACATTCAAACATGTATTTCTTTTGGTGTACAATGTATGAGAGCTAATACTGAGATATAGGTCTAAGTCATATTAAACAGTTGTACAGAGGGGCAGGCTTACATAATACACGTACCATAAACGAACAGCTAGGACTATGGATATTTATAAACCTCTGTATTCACAAGGTCTGTCAAGAGAAATTTAAATGAAAATTCACTCTTAATTTTTTTTCTTGCAGCAATGGCATTTTATTAATTTACAATTTGTCCAAATAACGGTAGGCCTAGCCCTATATATAAAAATATTGTTTCATAAATACACATCGGCCAATTTATAATGGCTTCATAAATACTGAATTACACTATTTAAGCGTATCAGTTTGGGGAAATTAAGAGTTTCAGGATTGCTCTACATGCCAGATGTCAATAATCTGAGGCACAACTGGGCAATTAAACCATTACATTTTTCTAGCCGGAATGCTCACATCATGGACTAAGCGCTGTCCAATCACTGATTAATCTTTTTCTGTAAATAACAGTGTTTTCCTGTATCTGTTCTATCATCTCCTCAGCTGGTAAGTCCTCAAATACGGTGAAAACTCCACCCCACACAATTCTATGTTGGAGCCCAGTGTCTTCGCGAACCTATGGGACCCTAGCTGTCAGCAATTGCTTGTTGTTCAACATGGCGGACGCACTGCTTTGCTAGGCTGATAGTAGTCAGAGGTTGCTCAGACGGAATTTACATTAGAACTGATGAAGCCGCTCAATTTCTATGTCTGAGACCTGCTCCATACTCCACCGTGCGGCGTTGTGGTCTGGTTTTTGAACTGGCCCTCTACACCTGCGAAACAAGCCTAACATGGGCCTAAATTGTTCTAAAACTCCTCCTTGAAAACATATATGACTACACAACATGTTATTTAGCACATCTATGGTAAATTTATAGCCTGAGACCGGTATCCCCGAGTGACAACTGCCAGAAAACTGAGCATTCAAGATATTGGAGTGTTTTAAACGAACCCAGAAGGCGTCGTTTTGATTTTGCTTTACGTGGGCAACGGAGACGAGAATAAATTAGACAATCTATAAAAAAAATGGTATCTATTCAACAACAGTCAAACCGCATCACCACACAGTAGAGATTCGGATAGGTCTCAGATGTGGAAATTGAGCGACTGTGTCGTTTCTAATGCAAATTCTAACCTCTGAGCAACCTCGGACTAGGTTGATCAGCGGTTACGTGACCTTTATTGCACGCAACCTATACATATATGTGACGTCATTTACGGGGTAAACATGTGCTTACATTAAAGGGGAATCATTCAAGTTGTGCAAACTTCAGCCATCGGTCAGGCCTTATTGCAGATTTTGCTGTCATTCTGGAATCAGGCCACACAGGACCTGGAAGTTTGGAGTACATAAGCAATAGATTTTGGAGAATGTTTTGCAGTAACAATATCAGCAATACACAAAAACATTTATCACATGTTCAACTTACCTTTAGGTGCTACACAGCTCTTTCACAGGCCTTCGCTCCAGCAATAATATAAATGTACTCAAAACATTCCTCAGGACACTGTCTATACAGTGCTACCAATATATTCATACAGCAATAGCTCTCACTTCATGCAAAAAATAAAAATCCAAACAGCTGCACTAAACGCCATTTCCAAGCACACACCTTTCTGGTCACATGGTGCACTATGTTTACAATCTTTATCGAAGTCTAACGTGAACTGAGGGTATCCTACACCTAATGACAACTGGTTAGCTTGTAAACCAATGTTTTTCAGCACAATAATAAGCAATACTGGTTTGTAAACGAGCCATTTTGGGTTCAGGAGCGCAAATTGAAAAAGGGCTATTTTCTGCCATGTTGCTTTGATGACTCCGTGGAATGATATGGCTGCCAGTGAGAAGAGGTGTTCAACATTCTGTTACTTCCAGAGGTGAGATCTGCTGCTCTGCATAGAGGAAGTTTTGTGGAATGTTTCAGGTACATTCTCACCCCTGTTGGAGGTGAGGATATGAATGGAACTGTGTGGCCACAAAAAGTATGTTGAGAGTTTTATAATTCTGTTATCTTTTCAGTTATACCAGTTATTTGCAGAGTTGCCAAAAGTTGCCAAACTTTCCCCATATATTAATCTTGATGACCAGTAAGTTTTAAGTTCCTGGGTGACTGGGTCAAGAAATGACAGTTGAATCCATGACAGCACCTTCAGTCTGGATAACAATGGTGAGAGTTGGATAACTGGTCCTTAAGAAAAGGCGTTCAAAGATATATGAAATTGGTCCATTGGCTATTGTAGAGTACACATGTATGACAGATCTAATGAAAATTCCAGTACCTGAACCACCTCAGGCTAGGGAGAGGTGGCTTACCAAAACGGGTTTCGTTAATGCATATCCCGATATCTTGACTGAGAGTAAGCCGAATCAGCATTGGAGTCGTCTCGTGAGATTAACGCTGTTTGGGCGAGACATGGGTGGGTGCTCTTGCAAACTAATGCAAACTAACGCTAAAACGACTTGATTTTTGGTACTTGCTATACTGCAGAATGTTGTTGTTGTAGTTGTTGAGCTCAACGGCAACAATCTGATGCAGGGAAGTTTGATTGAACTTAAGACCGAAGAGCAATCGATCTCGCCTTACGCTGAACACTCAATTCATCTATGTTTTATGAAAGCAAAGTGCAGAAAAATAACGAAGAAAAATTGACTGAAAAGGGGTCACGGAATTGTGTCTGTCAGATGTGTATTCTGTAGCGACTACCGGAAATCACGTCTTTTTTACATTAGTTTGCTTTAGTCTGCGAGAACATACACCCATGTCTCGCCCAACCTGCGTTAATCTCGCGAGACAGCTCTAATGCCGATTCGGTTTATAACAAATGCACAATGTGAATGGCAGTTTGCGTCGGTAATTAATCTTTTCGATGATATCTCATGTTTGGCATGAACTGACAAGCAGTCATTTGTGACACCTTTCATCGATTACGGTAGCTGAGACTTGACGTTTATTCCATGTTGTTGTTGTTCACTTGCACACGATAACATGTATCTTAGCCGTTTACAATGTTAAACACCGATACAATGGAAGAAAGTACCCGATGTGAGCATTTTGCACAACATAACAATATTTACAAGTATTTCATTGTATCTGTTTTACCTGTACTGAGCCATATTTCCCCGCAGACAAACAGGTTCTGTGTTTCAAATTTCAACTTGTCTATGCATGTTTAGCGCCATTGCCCATTTTAACCCATTAGCATACTAAAATGCAAACGCCCTTAACACGTATGACCTAGATTTCTGCTTTGTGTAGCCATGCAGGTAAAATAGGCTTTACCTCCATGGTGTACGCAAAGTGCACAGTCGGCGCTTCCCGATAGGCCTACAAGCTAGCGAGGCGTCTTCCCTCAGAAAGCAACCTGAATTTAGTGCAGTCTCTTTAATGTCTTACGATCACATGGAATTCAAAAAGAATAGTGGTTAGGCCTACCGTATTCTATCTCTGTGTAACCCCATCAGCATGCCCTCTCATTTTCTGAAACCGTATTGAATATTGGGCAAAAATCATGGTAGGCCTGTTAACTGACATGCTTTAGAAACAATACTTCATGTGTTTAAGAAATATTTCCCCAGAAGCCTATATTCGATTGGTCGTAAAATTATCTTATTTCAGAATTTAACGCAGTCCAGGCAGTATTCTTTAGTTTGCCGATGTGGCGTTAAGCCATAATCATTCATTCATTCTTTAGTTTGCAGCTTTCCACACGTGGGATTAAGAAATAGTCTTAAATTTGTTTCTTTTTTTATTTATTTATTTTTGCCCCGAAAGCTTTTCACTGAGATATAGTCTAAACACGCCACCAAACGCACACCGTCTGATATTCTTGGTTTTTACATGAACGATGACACGTTTGCCGGCAAATGCACAACACGGTTCAGTAGACGAAAGTCAGGACTGGATTCAATTTTTGATAATAACAGGGGGAAATAAGAATCGATATTGAATTTCTAACATCATTAAAAGTTACAGGCTATCGTGATTCTATGTACGCACCGATGATGGGAAAAAGTTTCCTACGAATTTCGGTCTTTGAAGTTTATCTTGGTTTGTTAATGGCCGTGCTGTTACTTACCAGGATTGTTCGAGCAGTGTATGGTAATTAGCATGCAGATTCGAGTCGTGCGATGTATCTCGAGGTGTGGGTTTATAAAAATAGCGAGTAATGACATTTTATGCTCCCGATCCTGGCTTCACCTTGTGTCGTAAACAATATTCTGAGCAAGCTACTGTGCAGGATAGACTCCTGAGGAAATTCACTGGGTAAGTATTTTTGTTGACATCATATGTTTACTCCGGCATGTACCAGTACAAATGACACATTTCATTTACTTATTTCATTGTTGTTTGACGCCACACTCCAGAATTTTTCATTTATACCATGGCGGTCACTGTTATGGGTGAAGGGAACCGCAGTGCCGGCCTGGCGTAAACCAACGGCTTTTGGCAATTTACCGACAACCTTTCCCACATGTGACGTACCCGAACACAGATATACACACCATAATAATAAATAATTATAATACTTTATTTAACGAGGTGGTTTATCGAACCAATCTTCCTTTAGCTCCTCAGACCAACCCCATTCACACACGCATACAATCCCCTATCTAAGATCTACAACCTAAACCATTACCTATAAACTATACTATATAAGGAGAAACAATGATGAATGTGACAACGAAAAAAGACTATCGTTTAAAAGTACAATTTAAACAGAGAGCTATATGTGCTTCTATGTACACGTCTCATCAAATCCTCAGCACGTGATAGTTCATGTGAGTAGCAAGATCAAAACTGGTTTTAGTTGGATAGAGAAGTGTTGGAGAAAATGTGGGCTTCTAAGTATCTTGTAAATTAGAATAAATCAGATGATTTTTTTGACAGATATGCACAATTTGTTTCAGATGGTCACACCTGAGAAACGGTTTTGCTTTCTTTTAAGAAATAATGCTTAAACATTTCTTTGTTAAGCTTAGGCATTAAAATATTGTTTGAACAAGTTGATCTAAGTGATTTTTGGTAAACTGAAACTGTTGAGACAAACAGAATTGATAAACATGGTGGCGGGAAATCATTCAAACATTTGAACACTAATACCGTCTTTTGGTATTCAGTGCATTCATGTATTGTTATCCATTTCAATTTTTTTAAACATCTCGCTGCTTGGTGTGGTATACAGAGCATCAAGAATCACGCGTGCTGCACGTTTCTGTAGTCGTGAGACGCTGTCAAGTAACTCTTTACAAGCAGAGCCCCAAACAGTGGAGTAGTAATACAACAGAGGAAGAGTGTATGCATCGTAAAATAGCAGCCTAGCGTCAAACGCTAGATATTTCTTTATTCTTTGTAAGAGTGTGGCCTTGGATGATATCTGTCCACGCAAGTTTTGGATATGTTTATCTCATGTCAGGGTGGCGTCAGTAGAGACACCAAGGAGTCTAGCTTTAGTAATATTTTCAGTATTGTTTCCATCAATTTTTAGATCAATTTTCTGGCTAAACTTGGCTAAATTCTGCCAAGAGCCGATTTTCATGCATTTTTTCTTTTTGGTATTTATTACCATGTTGTTTTCTGAGCACCATTTGTGAACATTATGGCCTTCTTCATTCAGGGCATTCTCCACCTCATGTAATGTTTTACCAGAAGCAGAAATCGTGATATTATCACCAAACAAATCTGTTACGTATTTCGTTATCTGTAGGGGAAGGCCGTCCCTGGGGTACTCCACATTTAATGCCCCGATGTGCAGCGTGTACATTACCTAGACACACTGTTTGCTTTCTGCAGGCCAGATAGCTGTAGAAGCAGGACAAACTTATCCAGGTTACATCGTAACAAGCAAGCTTTTGAAGCAAAAAATCATGATTACCTAAGTCAAATGCTTTTCGCAGGTCTTTAAAAGCTACTCCTGACATCTGTACCTGGTCTATCTAGTTGTTAACCCAGTTGTCAGTAGTTTTACTAAGAGTAGTATGACAGGAGCGTTTCTCTCTGAAACCTGACTGAAGTTCATGCATCAGATCATGTTCACTCAGAAAAGACCACAGTTGGTTAGCAATGTGTCTTTTTAAAATCTTTGAGACGGTCAGTAAGATGGAAATCGGGAATGCCTTTGGGCCACTTTTGTAAACAGGAGTTACAGAAGCATAACTGAATTCCTCAGGAAAATTTCCTGTTCCAATAGAATGATTAAAAATTTAGGTTAATGAAGGTCACAGTTAGCTTTAGAGGTCTAGGCCCATCCCCATCGAGCCCAGTGGATTTTTTCACATCCAGTTCAACCAAACTTTTATAAATCTCCGCCTGGGTCATAGATGCAGGCTCAAGAGTTTGGTTACCTATCTTATATATGAATGCAGCTTTCTCATTTGGTCAGGTTTCCTGTTGACACACAGGATTGTGGTGATACTAAATCAGCCACAGTTATAATTTTTTCATTTAACATGTTGGCAATCTTTTGGGGTTTGTTGTTTGCTCCTGGCTGGTATCATTCCCCAGAATGTTAGGAAATAAGGTCTTGGAAAAGTGGTAACCAAAGTTTTACAACAATTTCCAAAGGGTTTTGGAGGACGTTTTGTTTGCCACTGAGATCTCTACTTCTTTTGGTTTGTCTATGATCTATGAGTACCTTAGTTTTATTTCTCCAAAATCTGTACTTTTCCAGATTGCGTTTTTTGTGATACATATCCCTCATTTTATGAGCTAGTCTAATGCGCTCACAGTACTATTAAGGCTGTTTGTATCTTTCGATTTTCCTGTATTTAATGGGTGCATGTTTGTTCACAATGTTATTGCGTCAGATTGGGCAAACTTGACCAAGAACGTCGTCGATCGATTATTACTTGTCACCAAGATTCCACTATAAGCAGTTGCATCCTAGCTCTGGATGGTCATGGGTTGGCCGTCGTATAAGTGAAATATTCTTATATACGGCGTAAAACACCAATAAATATTAAGCGGTGAAAGCGGGGAAATGTACATGTGCGCCTTTCCCAGATCAGTTTTGAACATACAATTTTTGTGTAAGATTATAGACGTAATGATAAAATAATGTTTACATAATATGTATTATCATACATTATGCGCCAAGTGCTGCCCCTTAAAAAAAATCAGTTTTGAATGTTCACGAAACTTGCAAGACAGAATGAACACAGTTATAACTAACCTGTTTCAGAAGCAAAGCGAGATGAGATGTTTAAAGTCGCAAAGCCTATAATGCTTTCCGGGCCCTTGGTCGCATCCTAAATTGAAATACCACATGCATTGTTTGTAAGCCTATACCATATATGTTGTGGTCAATGTGCATGATCATTAATGGATATTCTAAAACATCTTTATTAACCCGTGATGCCCTTTGTAAGGGACGTTGAATAACTCATCATTGGCATAAACGGATTTTCTCCTCGGATCTCTCTGATTCACTTGCAAATCTTGGTTATAAATTAGATCTCTCTGATATGCTCCAGTCATATACATGTACCTTCTAACTGTCAAGTCCGACATACGTATATCATTCGAAAACCATTAAGAACATGTAGGCCTGCACATATTCGTTCTCTGATAATAGCGGTTAAGTCGACAATACCCGAGCACACAAATGAGCACACCGGTACATAACTTAAAGGCTGGAAACATGAATAAATTCAGTTTATGCATGGGATAATATATTGAATAAATTTACCGTATCTTCATTAGATATCATCGGGAAGACTCACAGATTATTTTGGCATGATATTGGAGAAGGTTACTTCGAAAATATTACAGCTTGTAACATATTAGTCAATATTTCCACGCTTCATTATTTTCTTCGTCAAGAGAGATAGGCGAACTTCATATGTCCGTATTCCAACCAGCCACTGAGCCAGTTACCTAAACTGTTCAGATAAAAAATATAAATTGATTATTCTAACCCGATAAAATAATCGGCTTCATGATGGTTAAATTCTATGCCCAGCCGAGTTGGCGCGTAGCCCTGATTGTAAGCGCCTGAATTGTAACCAAGAACATGTGTCAAGAAACGCGAGAGCCAACTCCTGGACATTTGAATCTAGGTCTCCCTATGATGAAAGATTATCAATTTTCCCTACCATTTCCTTGAACAAATTTCTTGCCAAACAACCGCAGTCAAACTAACTACATCTGTTTGGAACACTTATCATCTTTGATTTAGGGGAAACATTGCACTGAGCTAGTGTACACCAATAGGAAATTTTAAATATGCATACTGTATATCAGCATAGATGGAAAACCACCCGTGAAAACCACGTTTTGTAATGAAATGGAGCAAAATGTCACATATTGTGATATACTTTGTTCTAGCCAAAGCCACCTGCAGGTCGAAGTATGACTATTCTGTATTATTCAAAAAATAAACACAACAACACAGTCCGAAAACTGCAGTCTCTATGTATATAAAGGGAAATAGACTTTCACAACAATTCATCCTGTTTAGAATCCACTAGCACATGGGCTTCTCACCAGGTTTCTTCTTATTTCTTCTCTTACATTTCAAGTTACGGGCCAAATATTTAAATTCCATCCCGCACATTTCTAGTGCTTGGATAAACAAGTCCATGGAAGACGATAGAGGACCTTTCGTTGCCTCGTTACCTCGCTACCCTACCGCCTCGCTTGGCTACCTCGTTACCGCTCCTGCTGGCTATCTCCGCATCTCGCTGATTGTCTACCTCTCTACCTCGCTTCTCCACTACCTTTTTTCTCTACCTTGTTTCTCTACCTCATTCCCTAGTTCACTACATTGACACCTCGCTATCTCGATGCCTACAAGTGATATCGATACACAAAATAACACTTGAACACGGAGGTGATATGCAGTGGGGTGTGTATATCTGTCTGCCACATGTGAGAAAGTACAGGTGGTTTACGCCTGGCAGTCCGGTCCTTCCTCCCAAAATCTCACGGACATCGTTTGAGTGAAAAATTTAAGTCGTTAAACAACAATCAAATAAATCAATTATAAACCTCTGATAATACCTGAACCCAAGAGGATTTAGGCTATACATGAACATTTCTAGCTGAGTAAGAGGTTTGAATAACGGTCTTAATGTGAAGATTACACAAATATCATTAAATATTGAATCTGGGGCCTAGGCGGACTTAGTCTGCTTTCACCCATTGGCTCTTAACCCACTGTATGATTTTAAATCCCATACAAGAATTGTGCGTCACTAGTTTCGGGCGTTTAAAGAAGATAGTATAAATGATGAAAAAAAAATTAGAAAAGAAAAATAACCGGTAAATTTTTGTACAAAATTGTCCGTGAGAGGCTTTGTGTGGCTATTAACTTCTTGATATGTGAAATTGTAACTTGTCAGATCATCTGAGCGCTAGAATGTCATGTATCTTGATGACCTGCTCGATCCCTGTCCTCGCTTTTCTGCATGGCTGCGGGTATAATTTTCCAGGAACTTTGCCAGTACTTTGCTTGCACTCATAGACCTGCCCGACGTTATATGAGTGAAATATTCTTGAGTACAATGTAAAACTCTTATCAAGAAAGAATTGGTACTGCACATATATGAATAAATGTCAGCTCTGTGTCTTGTTTTGCTAATGCACTAACGAAAAGCAGAAATAAGAATTGAAACCCATCTATTTCTAGAAGACATACGGTGAACTAATCTGTCATAGCATTGCTGTGTTTCACCACAGCGGAGACCTTGGTACGAATATCAGTGCAACATCTGAACACAACTTAGACAACTCTGGCAGTCTAGCACGGCTTCATCAAAAACCTCCTCCAAACTGTCAATGCTGTCACAATGAAAACGCGCACATCAAAGATGAATGAATGAATTCCCATTTCCCGTTTATTGTTCTGCTGTGAGAAGCGGCTTCAAGTGTCAGGTGTGCTTTGCATGCAGAACAGAGCAAAGAAGCATGGAGGTCAAGCAAGAAAGCAACCACTGATATACCAGAAGGTACATACAAGAAACAGCGCGTCTATACACAAAACACTTCATACAGCAATTGTTCATGTGCAGCTCCCTGTTTTTCCTTGATTTGATGGTTAATTTGTGAGAGCAGCCATGTGTCATTATAAAGTACTCTCAAGATATATGAGCATGGTTCTTTTGATCTCCAGAAAAGGGGTTAAGTCCAACTCACACTGGCTTCCTCTCCGGAAGTACGTGGGTAGGTCCGCCAGCAACCTGCGGATGATCTTGGGTTTCTTCACACCTTAACGCTGACCGTCAAATATTCTTGGGTATGGCGTAAAACACTAATCAAATAAATAAATAAATCAATATATCGAAGGGTTCAGCACATGTGGTGGGCACGTATCCTTGTGTATGTGTAATTATTTCAATCAACGTCAAAAATTATTTCAACAAAAACAAGTAAGCCACTGACGTTCCACCAATCGCTTTCATTTTATGTACGTAAATTTTACAGTGAATTTTACAATTGGTCAGTAAATATGGATGGGTTGTCCAGTATCTCTGGCACACTGCTCCATACTTGTGTCTAATTTCGCCATGTCGACCCAGGGCTATAACGAACCTTATATTCATCGTGATGAATGAAATCGCTCCGTTGAATATACATACACGACCAGTTGCAATCAAAGCGCCACTAAGGTACATATTTAGGACAACCCATGAACAGAGAGGTTCAAGATTTAGACGGTGATTAAATTTATTCAAACTGGATATTCTTTGCGTCTTTCTGATATCACCAAAAGCTGTCGACTGGTCTCTTTACACGATCAAATCCGTTCTTATTTCTTATACTTTCTTTGTTCCTTGGTGGTTTGTGTTGAGCACTGGTTTGAAAATTGATTCGGTGATTAATGATTCGAAAGGTCCGTTACAGTTGACGATTGGTATGCAAATGTTTGTTTTGACCTCTATATTTTTACACATATTAATTTTAGTAGAAATGTTGAAGGAGAAAAAATCGATAACAGAGGTAAATAAACACTCACCAAAACAGCTTTTTGTTGATTTGATTTTTGCTCAACGCCGTACGATGCAGACCAGTTTTATGGGAGGAGGAAACAGGAGCGTAAGATAACAGACCTTTGGTAAGTGATTTAGGAACTTTCGCATACGTGACGTAACGATATGAACAACACATGGGTGGAAGACACAAACCTTAGGACTGAGCGAAAGGCCAGCGTCATTGGCCACTTATTACTACCAATATCCCGCAATAAATTTTTGTTAGCAAATGGATGCACATTTATCATTATTATCATAATTCCTCAGTCAGGTTATGAAAATGTACAGTGATAGAGTATTGCCATGGAAGATCACATTAACCTAAGTCCAATACTTCATTACAGGAATTTCCCAGCAGTAGTTAGGTTGGCATTGATTGGAAACGCGATGACATTGTCTGTTTTCTGAAATGACTTCCTGAAATCGAGCTCAAACATCTATACGATCAGTATGGTCATCTGTGATCTGTATTTGTAATAAACTATCTTCCCACCACACGCTCTTTTAGAAGTACGATCTACCAAACCTTTAATGCCTTTCATCGAACAAAAAAAAAAAAAAAAGAAAAAAAGAAAAAAAGAAAAAAGCCATGGTACATATCGTTAGGCCTATATACTTCACCCTGACCGCGACGTTTGGCAACCGTACGGGTATCCTTTTGGGCGAATGAATTGATATGAATTTCATATTTACAGTAATTGGAAAAAAATGGAAAAAAGTTGTTTCAAGAAAATAATAGCGCGAGGTACCAAGGAAAGTTACGGCTCCCATAAACCCAAACTTGCCTTACTATAACCCTGGAGAGCACCAAGGATATGTCTCTCTTTAAAGGACACGTGAATTTTTGGTTTTTATTTTTTAACGCCTAAGTCAGTAGGTGTCCTGACACATGAAAACACACAAAGATTCTCAGTTTTGATTGTTGCGCGTAAAATGGCCGTAAATACAGTTTTCCTCCCGATCCAGTTGTCAGCCCGGACATTTAGTAGCCTTTTGTCGTGACATCCTCGAGAGATAACTCTCAAAACAACCCCAACTGTTGTGGGAAGAGCCCTGAGCCCTCGTGAAGGCGCCGAGCTGGTATCGAATTCCCACTGAATTCATTGATGACGTCATTTCAGAAATTATCTGACCATTAACGATAAATTTGCATAAAATGTTAGATTTTTAAGGGATATGAAATAGGCCTTAAACACGATTTTTTTTGCACTGGCACAACACTCTCCCTAAAACCATAATGTTTATTTTAGGGTTCTTCTGCATGTGTCCTAATCCCAATAGGGAATGCGTTTTCCTTGTTTTAACTCATTACCTTCAGTTCCTAAACTCTCTCACTCTTATGTCTAAACCCACTCATTCCTGTCCCCAAACCAATATACTCCTATCCCCAAACCACAGTACTCCCGTTCACAAACCAAAGTACTCTTGTCCACAAATCCAATTACAAATATCCCACCTTCGCGACCTTCGTTATCCCACATGAAATTTCAGACGACCCTCTGACTCAGATCCGTACTCCATTACTTATTCCTATATTGAGAGCCTCCGAATTACATAATTGATGTCACTGACGTCACTGTTTTACAGCCTCCCTTACTAACAGACAAGTTATCCGCCTACACGTTGAGTCCAATCGCAACCCTTGTAAAATATGGCAGGTGCCACGTGGAATGCGATTTTAAACCTTTCGAACCAAAAATCGCGCACAGACGCTCTCGAAATTTGAAAGCGCACGGCGTTATGTTTAATTTAATTATAGTCGTCTACATTCTTCAAAAATGCCATTGTCTTCAATGTGCGTCTTTAAATGCGAACTATTATCTTTGAGCAGCAAAAGAGATGGCTGACAGACATCTCTGCACGCCAAACAAAGGGAGAAAACTCGAGCACGAATAGAGTAGACATCTCACTAAACATGAGTGGGAACGGCTGCGCCGGACGTTTTAGAGGGCAAGAAGCCAGTTTAGAATCACAGACAGTTTCACTGTTATAGCATGATAAACATGACTTGCAGACTTCCTGTAAACCCGTCCAAATGTCATATACATGCAGATACTTCTGCTGCTTCATTTTTGTGTAATTCCGTTTTCTTGTAAGGAAAACCAAGTGTATTGATTTGTTTTTCACGATTTACGCAGTGAATTGTCAACTTTAACTGAGACGTGTGTATAACTCTTCAAACATTTGCGTGTTACTATGCCATAACACCACTTGTAGCTTACAATCTTCTCCACAGCAAATCAGAAATTTAACTTAGCAAGGTCACTAATTATTTCTGCCATATTTGAGGTCGTAAAATAGGGGAGTTTCGAGTTCGAACTCTGTTGTTGCTAAAGGTAAAAGTCCTACTGCATCATGTGACTTGTAGAAAATGTTAGGCTATCTTTGTTGACTTTAATAAGCCAGATAGCGGTTTCCAGTTGCGCATAATTGCCCTAGAGCAGAACGCTTCATACGGTAGACGAACAAAAGCACATGGTCATTCATGTCGATCTCTTCATATTACAGACTTCGGCGACAACCCAGTGCAGAACTCAGTTCTAATTTTTTTCTGTGTTTTTTTTTACAGTTTTCGACTTGAAACAGCCTTATAGTCCACGCGTAGTCTCAAATGTCAAACAGACATAAAATGCACGAAATGGGCTGAATTGTGCGCTACTTGCCTACGGTTATAATGCTTTTAACACAACCACACACTTATTTGAAGTTTAATCACCCATTAAATGTAACACTCTTCAACTCTGATTCAAATCTTGGTTAAAAATTTTGTTTTAAATTTTTAAAGCCATAAAGGTTTATGGGACCTGGTGTTGTTGTTTGTTTTGGAAATGAATCTTGTGATCATCAACCTGGAACTCGCTTAAATCATTCACGCATGACGTCTAGGTTTGTTAGATTTGTTATATCGAAAACGATTTCGCATTACACAGAAATACTAACCAAAGTTGCGCCATTGTTCGGATGTATACTACACACGGGATTGTTGGTTGATTCCGTTGATACTTATTTCCTATCTCGATGTATCACCAAGTAGTATCGACGAAGCAGAACACGTTTTAACAACAACGTATGAAATGTTTCCCTGTGAGAAACCGTATATTGTGTGGATAATGAGGTCTATAGCGTAAGTAGGTGAGCTTAATCATGCAGTGTTCTCCTTGCCATATTTGGACAGTCACGTGCCGTCAGAAATTTATGAATAATACATATTGATTAAGGCCGTTCCGTAGTCTCATTGTCAGTCTCAGGTCTTGGACGGCATCTCTCGGCCACAGCACCCAGAGGATATCATCCTAAAAAGGCGACACTAACGGCACTCTCCAGGTGAGTTAGAAAGAGTAACATTTGTTCTAATAGAGTTACAGTATAGACAGGCAAGTCAGGAGATCGTAGCGACTCACTGTTAATTGACTTATCACTGACTTGGTACATCAGAGAAAGTTAAGTCTGTAAATTTTAGTAACGTTTACAACCTCTTGACAGATGTGGTAACAGAGTTACAGGGCAGATATAGGCAAGTGTGGGGATCCCATAGCCACTCACTGTTAATTGACTCATCACCGACTTGGTACATTAGAAAATGTAAAGGCTAATGTGAATGACGTGTACAACCCGGGGCGGTTGTAGCAACAGAGTTACAGGGTAGATAGGCAAGCGAGGGGATCCTAACAACTTACTAATAATTGGCTCATAACTGACTGGGTAAACCGGAAAATGTAAAAGGTAAAAGGAGTAACATTAAAAACGTACAACCAGTGGACAGTTGTACAAATTAAGTTGTTGGGTAGACAAGCAAGTAAATGAAATCGTCATGACCTATTGTTCAACCTGAACTGACTTCGTACATTAGAAAATGTCAAAGGTGTACACCAGGGCGCAAACAACACGTTTTAATTCATACAAAATTGAAAATGTATTAAGAATGAAGAGTACCGGTATGTACTTTATTCGCCAATTTCTTTAAAGCAACCACACGATTTATTTATTTATTTAGTTGGGCAAGTCTCAGACGGGACAGGTTGTGCATGTTATCACGATTTTTTCTGTACGTCCATCGGCCCATCCGTCAGTCCACATATAATTTGCTTTAGTGTTGTTTTACTGGATACATAGAAACATTTCAGTGGTTGGTAATCAAATTGTCTACTACATAAGAAGTTATGAGTTTGTGTTCGGCCACCACTCCAGTTGTTTTGTGGGCTTTCAATTAATGGTGGATAACATACATAGATACAGAGCTGACGATTCGTCGCCCGTTAGATCCGTCCATTTTTGCGGTTGTCGTGGTTTTTAAATACCATAGCTTTTCTCCATAATCTACTATATATACAGGCATGAGTTCCATGCGAAGGCCCCAAATGTTTTGGATGTGTAGTTTTAACTGTTGGTGTATCTTTACACAAAGGTGGCGATGTGTCCAGCCTTAGATTTACCCATTTCCTCAGTTGTCTTTGTATCCCGACCATAGCCATAACAATAACAGTGTGTGATCCACGATGATGCATCATTTGTGCCATTACCAATCCCAGGCAACGAGAGTTGACGCGGCATTAGAGAACTATGGAAGCCGGATATACAGCCATGTTCTCTTTGGCTTGCACCAAATCACTATCAGCGATATTTGAACAACACACGAACCAAATTTCGAGTTGTACACTAAATATCGTAAAAGCGTTAGTCATTTCTGTTAAAAATAATATATCTGATTCTCTATCCGAGCTCAACTTGCAACTCAACTCCAGAAAGACCACGTTCACTGAATAACGCGAGATAGGGTTATCAGTGGGAAGACAATGCGACATTCGGACAAAATTAGCGGTAACATTTAGTTGAAAGTGCGATGTTTAGAAGAATGTTGCGTTCTTGAACCAATTCTTCACCATATAACGCGTTGTTCACCAAATTTCAACCAAATCTCTTCCCAAATTGTACCCCACTGTTGGAGTTTGTTTAACATCTTCTTTTTTTACCGAGCACTTTGACTTTCTTTCCACTCGGAATGTTTTAGGCTAAGTATTGCGAAACAGCAATCATACTATGGCCAATTTTGCTCTAAAATTCATTGCAGGTCACATAATTACCGACGAAGCTGTTAACAGCCTGCTTCGTTTCTTTATTGGCCTTGTTAAATGAAGACATTAAGTGTTTTTTCGTTACCACTTAGTGCTTTTGTTTAAGTCACGTCACACCAATGTCCAACGTCAGTTCAGAGGTTCCCTCGGTTGAGAACGCTTTGAATGTAAACATTACAAGTAGTCCGTGATTTCAGACAATGCATAGTATGAACCATCTTACACGAAAAATTATAGAACGCCTCAGTATCGCGTTAATAATGGGCATAGGTCTGTGATAAATGGGAATATATTTCTTATGGCGTATACTGAGTTCGTTTGTTCGTTTACACGACAGCAGTCTGGTCAGCTGGTCACAAAATCACTGCAGAACACGCTAAAACTGGATTTGAACCTTGGACTTCATTGTTGACACGGCGGAAGACAGGTACATGCTTGTACACACGCAGTGTCCCGGGACTAAACACTTATGCATCAACTGTACACACGCAGTGTCCCGGAGCTAAACACTTATGCATCAACTGCATTTTGTTAATTGCCACGGGTACTACAGTGACACATCGCATGTTGGTTTTAAAGTATACTGTGCATATATTGAAACCGGCATGACTTTGAAAATACCTGTTTAACAGCAACATGTCTACAATGAAAACATGAGATCACTCAAGTGGAATTCCCTGAATTTGCAGAGTCGCAAGCTATTGTTAAATGGAATGGCAAAATTAAGTCTAGGGATGTTAATTTGAAATAGTTCATTATTTTCCATTTTCTTGGATGGAAGTAAATGTATAAAAAGACGTGACAAGAAACAGATTCATAGACATCTATATCTTCGATTTGCAATTAAAAATAACAGCCATGAAAATAGATTTTGAAGCAAACATTGATCAGAAACTTTAGCGGCTGATATATTTTTAAACTTATATTATCGGCTGTATAGAGTAGTTACAAACACTTGAACTCAGCCGTAGTCTATAGGGCCAGGTTCATTCCAGGTAAGTGACTTCACAATCTCCTGTTCCTCGATAAGCTGTCAAACTTTTGTGCGTGGACATTTGGTTTCCAGAGTGTCAATAACTTCGCTCTCAACACAATGACTCTCCTGCTTCTATACGAGAAATCATTTTGTCACGCAACATTCAAACATACAAATTTGCACATTGAACCACTAATAAGATATATTACGATAAATGTGGATTAGCGACAACAGAGTATTAGTTGGCAACAGGTCATGCGTAATTGGTGAAATACAGTCTTTTGTCAGTTTATCTCAGTCAGGGTTTTATTTTAAATGCTTATTTTAATGTAAATGCTTTAAAATTAGCAACTTAGACCACCCCTAGCGTGATGACTTAAATGCAAAATTATGTAAAAGTTGTAGTTATGTTAATTGCAGTATGTAAGATGTCACCGGTCTACAAATATTCAAACTGCTATGTTGTCATTACATGTGGCAGTCATACGAAAAACAATACAAAGGTACCAGTTTTCGTTGTTGCTTAATCTACATATTATATACACAGTTTGAAGTCTGTGTATATCTACTGATGCCATGATAGTGCGCTATTCTACAAAATGTTGGAAAGTAAAATATCGAGTATATATGTACTTTGTAAGAGCATATACTTTATTAGGTTATACAAGCGCATATAGTGCATAAGAGAAAATGAAACCTTCACATTCACATCATAAGACTTGCTATTTTGGGGTCTGGAAGCGAATTTCGGGGCTGGTCAGAATTGTCACCGATTTACCAAAGAAGTTCCAGTTTTAGAGGGTACTGCCGAGGTGTGTTTTAGCATCTCTGAAATGTTTTCTTCTATGTGGGCAGGTAAGCTCTATTGCAACATTGTCACTGTACAGCACAACGTCACTTAGTGATGAGATACGGCGCAAATCATTTATAGACAATAACAATTTGAGTCTTGTTGGCAGGCATTCTTTTGCTCCATGATACAGTATATCGAAATATCCAGTGATACGGTCAGGCGAAGATTAAAAAGAGTGTTTTCTGCGGACAACGCGACCCACTCGCTAATTTCGGGCTGACTCAAACTTTTTTCACGAACTCTGAGGACTCTTGGACAAAATTAATCGACATAAGTGACAACACAAGTCGAGTATAATGAGATAAATGAAAAACTTTAATAATGCTAATGGATGACACACATATGTGCATACATATCCATGAGAGCAAAAAGGAATGAGCCAATGCATATATTTGAAAAAATCATATAAACCAAAAATTTACCACTCGTACAGATCGAAGAAATGAACAAACAAAATAAAGCCAAAAAAGGAAGATAAAAGACAACAAGGGATGGATGCGAGGGAGAAAATTACGAGCCCGACCGGCCGGAGCTACGCCTATGGGAAAAAGGTCACTCTCAAGTGCCTAAGATGGCTAAAGCAGCCGCATTTGAAGCCTAGAATACCATTAAGCGTCATAATAGAGGATGCTAGAGGATACGGCCATGCAATCTCGAGACTCACCATGGTAACAACCCAACTGCAGCATTATAAATCGGTCTGATCCCTCTGAGGATTAGGGTGAAGATAATTAAGAGAGCGGCTAATTGAAAAACATCAGCATTGGCAAAAATCAGTTACAATGCATTTCCAAACATAGCTCTTGCGACCCATAGATTATTATAAATAGAGGCTAAGCCCTAGATCCTTTCTACTGCCTGCAGCCATATTTGATCAACATATGCTGCCGTTCCTCTCCATTTCGAAAGTCATTCGCACCAGTCTGGCCATGATGACATCTAAGTCATCGTTTTGGGGGCCCGCTAGTCGAGCACTCGGGTCTTGTCGGACTTTACCGATCGACTTTACCTAGGAAGGATCTAGGGCTTAGCCTCTGTAGATAATAATCTATGGATAAGCCCTCTAGTACCTTTTCTAAACAATAGCATAAGCTAATGTTATATGTACTAATACCATTAACTTGAAAACTTGCAAGTGCGAAATTAAGCATTTTAACATGCGCCAAAATGCCTAAACTAAAAACTCCAGGAATCTCCTTGAAAATTATGCTAGGAGCATGTTATTCCTTTGTTATCAAAACGTGAGAAACTCGCAAATCAAATTAACATTCAAATGAAATTATTAACGTTTTTCGACCGATTGATCGTTGTTGTTGCAATACACATGGTTCTATTCCATTACCCTGCCACACCAACCATACGCATGTCACTTTGGCTCTAATGCCAAACTGGGTCATTATATATCGCACGGGGGTCATGTATTACCTTCTATTCATTACCGTTGGTCGCGTGCAGTGTAAGAGTCACTCAGTTGAAAAAAGGCAATGGTTAAAACTATGCTGAGCTGTGTGAAAGTAACATCAGAGGTGGCGCTGCCTGTAGTCCTCACATATCTTCTGCCGGTTAAAGTCAGTAGTGCAGCATTAACAATGTTACAGGCCCAAGGTTAACAAAGCACTGCGTGGTTAGGATTTTCGAGTAAGAAAGAAATTTATAAGTAGAGTTTGTTTAGCTGAGAAAATGGCAAGGCGAAGAGTTTTATCATAAATTACTGTTTCAATGATATATAAAGAGTGATAACTTCGCGTGTTCATGGTTGAAGCAAAGTAAAATACATTTCTACTGTTTGTTTGTTTGTTTTTCTTTCGGATAAACATAGCCATTTCAATGACAGTTTTAAAATGTAACATGAACGCAGGAAATCAACAGGACAAAAACTGATGTAGAACTGAGAAGATTAAAATAAAAAATGTGTTTTTTAGAGAGAATGAAATAGAAAATGAGTATTTCAAATAAAAACTCTTGGGTTAGCTTTAAGGTATTACAATTTAATGAAAACATCCCTTAAAAAAGAATACTTATTATTTAATTGGTCTTATACAACGTACTAACGAATATTTCATCTATGGAGGAAGGTCAGCATAATCGGACCTAGTCCAGAGGAAACCCCTGGTCATCCGCAGGTGGCTGGCGAACTTTACTACTTATGGAGTGGAAGTAGGCCTACGTCGACCGGAGTTGGACTCTGTAAGAGGCTCCTGAGTCATTGTGATATATGGACATTCATCAGGGTTTTAAAATTGGATACTCTTAAAGTAAATGTAAGATAAACTGGTCCTATAAAATTAAGATTTGGTCATTAAAACCTCCTGGAATTTCATATCATCTACCATGGCAATTTCTTCCTGTTATTTTTTTGGTTTTTGGATGGTGAAATACAGAGACGCTGTATCCATTATCATGCTTGTTCATGTAACCTAGCCCACCTATGGTCCCCAAATGATTCTCTTCAGTCTCAACAAGCTGAAGATTTCTGACAGCTGCCAACCAACAATCGCTCCTTTCAATACTACACACTTTTGTTTACCATATCAAGGAGCAGGTTTATGAAAATAAATTGACATAATTTGTCCATGTTGAATTCTTTTTAAGTTGTCAGAGACCTACATGATACCGATGAATTTTCAAGCTGCTTCGTCCGTTTCCAACATTTTGGTCCTGTTTTGGACTTGAGCGGTTTAAGTGACTTTCCAAATGCATAAGCATGTTTATTGTATTCTAAATTGAAACTTCATACATGGTCAGTAACTTTTCTCCGTGAAGCCAATTCTGATTTCTTTCTCCGAGGTTGGAAAAAGGATGCTATAGATTTGACCCAGCTATTCTGTCAGCTCAGATCGACAAGAAACATGTCTTGCTTTCACAGTTTAATGCCTCTAGAATGTTTGTTTCCAAATACAATGTTTTCTAAAAAATCCAGTGTTGAAATCGGCTCAAACGTTCCCATATGTACAATTCATTTAACCACCCAAATCCAAGAAATGACAACGTGAAACAGAGTTATAAACAAAACATCCGTTATAAGCTCATCGTATACTATATGATTCAGCCATTGCACTACACAATAACCAGACCGCTTTTAAACCTAACAGGTTCTAGTTTTTTTACAATTTCAGACAATCTTTAACCTTCTTCTTGAGTTGATAAAATAGATGAACTATAGCTTGCTGCGTTTGTACGACGGCTGCCACGTGAGGAAAATCTAACTTTGTATTGACATATTGTTATCAGTATGACGGTCAGTTGCAATAATCAGGTTTCCCTTTAAAATAAGGTGAATAATACATCGGCGTTTTGGACTCGATGACGCACGGATCTGTTAAATTGACAGCACTTGGATAGTTGTTCGTAACGTCATATTGCTGGCCGTCATTTGGTCATCCAAAACAAATGGTAGCGTCTGCTTTTAATGTAAGTAATTCTATAAACCACCGCAAGAAGGGGAGAGTGAGTTTTGTACAACCCTTGTAGAATACACTAAATGGGATGAAGGAAACAATTGTAAAAAAAAAAAAAAAACAAAAAACAATTACAGAAAAACTAAATGTAACCACCATCGAAATAGGAACGACAATATTTATCACGAGAATTCACGTGTGTCGTGTAGGCCATTACTCAACCCATGACGTTCATCCCATGCAGAGTGACTGAGACGATGTAGATAAAACTACAAACAATATGCTGTCCACAAGATTACATACAGGTTCTGTTACCTGCAGATTGTTGATTCACCACTGGTTATTTAATTCCGGATCAGAGAAAGGTTTCCTCTGAGAGGATCTGTTCTATTGTGAAGCCTTTAAATGTTTTATCACTCAAGGCACCTGTAGGTTTTAATCACGGCATGGTAATCACAAGGGCGTGTACAAGTACATTGAGTGACCTTTATTATGTTCATACTGGGCTAACCCAGCAACAGACATCTCAACAGCCACACTATAAAACGACACCATCATAAAAACGTTTTCATTTTTTTTTAAACTGTTTTCCTGTAATCTTTCAGTGAAAGAAACAGAAAACGTTCAGAAGCCTGCAAAATTATATACTCTTGGCCTCATGTATACCAGAAAAATCTATTTACTATAGCAACGTTTAGTTTTCTGCATAACAGAACTCTTCCAGGTATATACATCATCTTGGTGGCCTACTAAGCTGAATATTATTTCGTTAACTCTGAAATTGTATACTCCAGTGTTTATGGGAATGTTTAGATAATTAATCAGTGTCTTCAAAGCTTTCGTTTTCAGTCAGGGAACTGTCAAACCGTAATCGTATCCTGTCTGGAGCTTTAAACTTTGCCGTCATGGACCTTCCTTTTTTGGGTATCCAGAATAACGAGAAATGTGAAGCACTGAAAATCCAAGAATCCATTAATAGCCTTAGAGCCCATTTTCATAAAGGCTTACCAAGTCTAGTTGGTCACTAAAATGGCATGTGCCTGCTGCTCAAGCAAAGCTGGTAACTAGATGGCGTTCATAACACATTAACTATAAAGCTATGGTTGTAAGTTTCTTACAGACGTCAGCTGAGGTTTGATGCAAGGTAAGTCTAAGTCACAAGTGGAAATAACCGACTTAGTTGCACGTGATACTGAGCATTCCAAAAGTACAAACTGTATATATGCGTTCTTCTACTCTATCCACAAGTACTAGTACAGTATAATGCATTTTGATACACTTGCACAAGGGATCGACTCCAAATGTCACAACAATTGAATGCACTTTGTATGAAAATTAAGGACTGTGCGGGAAATTCCCTGACATATCTGAAATAAAGGACGTTTTCTTTGACATGAGCAACTTCCTAGAAAGAAATGAATGCGTTAGCGGAACGTACGTTTCGACAGAAACTCTCATGCAGCAAGAATTAAGTACATTACGTGACCTCGTAAGGATGCCACTTACCTGACGTCAAAGTTATCTTTGATAAAGCATTGATCAAAGGATGATGTAATTCAGTATCACACAATGCGTTGGATTAGTTCGCATCCAATGCACCGGTTAATCGAGCATGGAACTAAATTTTCCTAGCATGTAACGACTTTCCAGACGAGTGTTCATTAAATAGCTCTATATTTGGCCACTATGAAATTTAGAGTATTATTAAGGCCTAGTTACCCCTAAATGAGTAAGTTTTAATGAATATGGGCTCATGCATGGAAGCTGGATGCGCCTCTTGCGTTTTTTCTAGTTTTGACCATAATGTTCACTATATGGTGGAAAACACGAAAACCTGCTTACTACATGAGGCAGGCGGGCCACCTTTTCTTCAGTTGCTTGGCATTTTAAGGTTTATGTCCCGCTGCGAATTATTATGGTTATAAAACGTTGATCTTAAGGGAAAATAGTAAATAATAGACAGTTGTTTTGAACTAACTTTGGCAGTGCCATTCAAGGTAAAAACAGAATAAATTAAAAATATATAAAAAATGTATAAAATGGGGCAAAAAAGATAAGATTTTTACAGATAAATGTAACGCACAAACCTTGCTGCCCGACTTTCTCAAAACATAATTGTGGCCAAAGAGCTATAAGTGAAATATTCTCAAGGTCTGCGTAAAACATTAATAAAAATAAATAAATAAATATATAAATAAAACCTTGCTGCTACATTTCCGGTTCTATGGCTATTTTTTCTTTTATCCTTATGTGTGTTTCTCTTTATCGTGCTCCATTTTGTAATGGTTTGCTCATATTCATCAACTTATTATGATTTCAAGAAGAACCGTATAGAACTACGTCTTTATGCAATCAGAATAATGTTGTTTGCGTGGCTCTTAGAAGTTAGTGAGAAAATCAGTTTAAAATGGTTCATTGAAGCACATTGGAATATAAAAAAAAAATGGCAATAACAAAAAAAATTTGAAAGAAAAACAATATGCACATAGATGTATCGTCGAATCTAAGACAAAACTTTTCATGTGAAATACAAACTATATTATTAATGTTCTTGGCCCTATTATCAATGCTCGACCCTGCTGGCTGTTGCACGTTAGAGTCTCCACTGTCGAGGATAAACCCAGCTAAATCAGTGCTGGTTAAATTGTGACATTCGTCAGCTCCACACCTATGAGACTCGCAATCAAGCAACTCGTTTGTCCAAGTTAAATCTCGAAATCAATTCGCGACATAAATTCACTCTCGTCCACACTAAATCGCGACGTTAGCACGCAGCCCGTTTTCAGGACCCACTATATGTAGCGAGCAACTGAATGATGAAAAAAATCGCAACATCAGTTGACTGTACATTCATGAAATTTACAATGCGCTGGTGTTGAGAGTTCAGGTGGTCTAGTAATACGGTCGGATCATCGTTCTGGTGTAGAGCTACAAAAGTGTCGTCGACTTTACCCGAAATTTACAATGGAAACAGAAATAGACCGTGAAATACCCTTCCTAGATGTCCAAGTAAAGAGAACCACAGATGGCCTACAAACCACAGTCTATCGCAAAGCAACCCACTCTGACCAGTACATCCACTACAATTCCAACCACCCACCCAAGACTAAGACTGACATCATTTCAACCCTCACTAGGAGAGCCACGCACATCTGCACCAACAACCTAGATGAGGAAATAACACACCTGCGAGCGATCTTCACCCAATACAATGGATACCCAGCAAACAAAGTCAACAAAGCAATCCAGAAAATTATACACCCGCCACCCAACCAACTGACTAGAGTCAGAGATGAAGGCCCTGGAATCCGAATAAGCCTTCCATATATCGGTCCAACCAGCCACAAAATTGCCCGCCTATTAAAACAATCCACAGGAATAGAAACCTTCTTTAAAAACCACACTACACTGAAATCACTGCTCCATGCCACAGGGAAGCGGAGAGCCACTAAGCCCTCACCACCCAAAGGAGTTGTATACCAAATAAAATGCAACTGCAACGCAGCCTACATCGGAGAAACGGGAAGACCTTTAGGAACCCGAATTAAAGAACATAAGTCATCTGTGGAAAAATCTGATTCCAAATCCGCCATTAGTGACTACATCCAAGAAAACCCACACCACAACATCAAATGGAACACAATCAGAACACTAAACTCTAATCAACCCAACTGGAAAAAGCGTAAACTACAAGAAGCCATCCAGATCAAGAGATTAAAGCCTAGCCTCAACAGAGATCAAGGGATTTACCTTCCCTCAGCTTATGACCTATTAATCCTCCAAACTGACCTGGAACCCGATCGAGCCTAATCCCCCTGAATATTGTTCTACATGTTGACACTTGTATCTCTACTTGCTATATTTAAGAGTGTTGATGTCTTGATTTCACTCACTTGATAACGATGTTAGTATCTACATCGAAACGTCGTGATAATAAACCAAGAAGTTGTATATCCGTAAGAAAGACATGTTCCAGTGTACTTTAACATATCGAGTATCACGAAACTCTCAATGTTAAGATTTATCGCAGTCGCTATACAATTTCTCTGTTTGTCTCTGTTCAGTGTAGACGTACATTTGTTCTGTGCATGCGAATATCAAAGCGATTGGCCAAAAATAGTATATATTTATTTTTTCCTTTTTATCGATCCCTCAGCAGAGTAACGGTCTTCACTGAAAAATGAAGGAGGCTGATCTGTATAGTACAGAATTCCAATGTTTCACTGCAGGGATTGACCTGACATGAACTGGAGCTACGGACAATAAGCATGTTATTTGCTATGCGATCAGCGTATCTACTTAAAAGGAAAAGTCTCGGAAAAATGAAATTGTGTTGAGTGAAAAAAACAGTAACAATTGTATCTTTTTTTTCACCAAAGTAAACGCAGTCAAGTGTTTTGTATGGTGGGTTTTATGGACTGTAGTGATAACGTGGTTCACTGGTCACGTCACACAACTTTTCGTACACCTTTATATTCAGCTCTTAATAAAGGTCTTGTGAAGAGTACTCCTGTTTGCCTGTGTATAAAAACGCTGATAGGAAATTAATTTTCTGCTGTACAGCCAAGGAAAGTCGGTGTGACGTCACTGGTGAACCGCGTTATCAATATAGTCCATAAAACTCACCATATTATCGAAACATTTGACAGCGTTTATTTTGGTGAAAAAGAATTGCAGTGAAAGTATTTTCAGATACAGCTTTTAATGATCTTTTCATTCACCATGAGTTAATTTTTACGAGGTCTTTCCCTTTAAAGGAAAATCCGTAATATGCCGCTAATCATCTCGAGTTTAAGATTTTCTGTCTTGTTAGAAATTGTTTTCTAAACGTTGAAAAGTTATAATTTATTTATGACTATAAACATCTATAATTTATTCAAATATGAATATGTCAGTCTATCCTATTTGTCGCTGTGTGATGCCAGGGTACTTGTCGCTGCGTCGCTTGGCGCTCAGTTTTGAGAGGTTAGAACGAGGAAACATGACCGGTCGGCCCAGTGTCTGTATAATGTGACTGAACGAGGTGTCATGGACTCGCCGGGCAACCAGAAGACAAATTATAATATATATTATAATATTCTAAGGATTCCACGTCGTCATATGACTAGTACAACGTAATGACCGAAAAGCCTCTCACCAAAACGGTTGCTGTGAGTTCAGCTCGAATAAAAATCCATCTTTAATGGTAATCCTGCACCAACAAGAATCCACCTCTAAGGAGAATCCAGCACCAACGAGAGGAATCCAACTTCCAACAACAATCCAGTTCTTAAGGGAATCCAACTCCAACAATAATCTGGCTCTGACGAGAATCAAGCTCCAACAAGAATCCAGCTCTTAGGAGAATCCAACTCCAACAAGAATTCAGCTCTAACGAGAATCGCTGGGGACCGTTTGTGAGGTACTTGGCGAAAGCACGGCTGTTTTAACGGACATCATTTAAGCATTAACACCAAACAAATAATTATAACCTCAAAATGTTCACACGATGTCGACATAGTAAGATGGAACGCAATTAATACAGTTTTTTTGCTTGTTCATTGTCTTGAGGATTTAAGTCGCCTTCATCAGTACCGTAGCTTTATCGTGGTAATAATTAAACTAAAAAAGAGGCCCCAATGCCTTGATGAAGCACCACGTAGAGGACCCCAAATTAACGTCATTTTAAAGCCCACTACTACAAGCTTTCAAATCATTTAGTGCTTGTCTTAATTACTCATGTTGTGCGCTACGCAAGTTAGAGAGTATAGGTATTGTCAATTTAAAGAGTTGCGCATGTTACAACATAGAAATCTTGATTGTATTTCAGCGACCAAACTATCAAGAATGAACACTCGATCAAACACGTCAGTCCGTCCTTATATGTCAAGCTGCGTAGCCATAGCGCAAGTCAACGATTGTCGTGAGCGTCTTGAATAAAACTCGATCTAAGATAATCTAAGATCTCAAGAGGCAATACTTCATTGTTTATGTGTCAGGCAATGATCCCTAATTAAATTCTACTCTTTCACAATGTATGTAGTTGATACATTGTTCATCACTTTTTTTTTTAATTTGTGCATGCCTACGATAGTTTCTACAGGTAGCAGAAATAGATTTTCATCAGACGGAAGATTGGTCAAAGATTTGCACTGAGATATTTCTCTGGAGTATTAAGAAGATAACGATGATAAGTGTGACAGGTGATATTATCTTCTTAGCGCACGTTTTTCATTACCCTACATATTAATGGGATTTTTTTCCCCAGGACGGTGTATTCTGCTGGTTTCTAGCACGTTTTTATTTCCGTAGAACAGAAGTGTACCAATGCATTTTGCAGGCGT
The DNA here is from genome assembly GCA_016165875.1 of Acanthopleura granulata. Lineage (NCBI taxonomy): Eukaryota > Metazoa > Mollusca > Polyplacophora > Chitonida > Chitonidae > Acanthopleura > Acanthopleura granulata. The sequence goes on along the minus strand of JABBOT010000080.1, from coordinate 41,054,565 downwards.
CCACAGAGAGCGTGTATATAACGTTATAGTCACCCTACTGGCCATATACCCTGCCATCTCACTCACACAGGCCTATCTAAGCCACGTACATAGTGAACAAAAAACCCTGCCGTACGGTGTAACGTAGCAACATAACAGAACATAAGATGTATGCAAGTTATACTATTCTCGCAATTTTCATTTGTAACGACAAATTCCTCGAGGCATGTTTGAACTATAAAGCTATTTTATATCACATTTTTCATACATTTCAATTTGACCTTTGCACATTTATTCCATCAAATGTTAAGTCTTTATCATGGGTTTGAAAATAGCTCAGAGAAATCATTCATTTATTTATCTGACTGGCGTTACACGCCGTACGCAAGAATTTTTCACTCATATTTGACCCTTGACATGTGGTTTATTTATCGTTGGAGAAAAAAGCTTTGCGCCTTTGGTACTTTCTCAAGGAAATTAATACTGAAATCAGGTGGCCGGGACAGTTAAGTGTCTATTTATTCATTCTGCTGGTGGTAGGGGACTCATAATCATAATGGTACTGTTCCGGTACTATCCCAAAATAACCGGCCATGATCATACCCGAGAGGGCATTCTCCATCCTTATAAACCCTATAGTTAAATCAAATTCTTTCGGCTCTCTGTTAATTCATGTGTATTCCCTTTATCTAACCATTGTTTAATACACTATCGTCTAGTCGAGACAGTATATTAATGTGTTTAATAGTGACACAAAATCACGTATATGGCATTGGTGTCTGAAATGCATGATTTATTGAATTCAGCAAGTACACACTAAGCGTTGTTTAAAACATGACATGACCACGACATGACCGAAAAATTGCCAATGTGGCCTAAAACCTTAATCATTCATTCATTCATTCACATTAAGCCAGAGACTTGTACTGTGTACATTTTCATGGCACATTTTTCGATAAACACATGACAAATTTCGTGTACATTTAATGGCAAGTAAAGTGTGGATTGTCGCCGAGTCCCCGGTAGTATGACTGGAGTGTCGGAGGGTATATCACACGTGGTCTTAGCGACATGAGCTCGATAAAAATAAAACTGTTAATAAGACAGAATAATTCGATTATCAGAATTATCCGATTACCTAACAACTAGGTATTGCTTTCGTTTTGACAAAATCATGCCTTTAGTAAACCGAAAAACGTGGCAGTACAAAAATAAAAATGTTTTGCTAATACTGTTGTTCTTCTTATTCCCTGTTTACTTTGATTGCATAGTGAAAAGAAAATAAGTTTTAAATAAAGTGTCTGGATGAACTAATGAAATAACATACAGCATTTGTTAACGATTTATTTATTCTTTCATTTATGTTAAATGAACCGTACAAAATAATTTTAGCAGAATTATTCTCACTATATCCATTATCTCTTATTTTTGCGAACATGACCTGTCTCTTCTTAACATAATGCTTTCATTTCAAAAAATATTGGTGGGCAATTTCGGCTGGGGCGCCGTACCTACATCGAGAAAAGTCAGAGACAAAGTTGTTGAACAAACCATCATTTAGATTACTGCAGCCATTTCGTAAGCGATAAACGCATATGTTCGAAAGTGTACGTACCTGCATTATACCAGGTTTGGGGTTTGACTTTTGAGTATAACTTCCAAAGTTGCTTTTTGAATTCATATGGTCGGTTATCTGTCTGACAGGGTCAGGTAAGGTATTCCAATATCTGACAGTTGCAGGAAGAATGAATTGCTGAAGGCTGCAGTTCTGCACATAGAAGAAGTGAAGCGGTTATATGAGCGGAAAGGGTACGGGTTTCTCGAGGAGGCTGTTTGGGGCGGGATACGGTGAAGAGAAGAATTTGGTTGAAAATTTTACTTTTAATGAAGAAAACTACTCCTCATACAACAATCTGGTCGCGGAACTATTTGTAAGACCGGTTATTATTCTGAGAAAGCCTTTCTGCAAAGATTTGACAGCAGCAACTCGATACTCAATAACACTGTCCCAGACCACATCTGCGTATTCTAGGCTAGGGCGGATGAAAGTTTTGAACATAATTTCTAAATTTTTGAGGCTAAGAAGATATTTTAGACCGCGAAACATTGATATTTCCTTCATGGCTTTGGTTATTAGGTTTTCTATGTGGGTGTTCCAGTTCCACTGAAGGTTAAACATTACATCGTTTTGGACGAATTAAAGTTTACAAGCCAGGACTCAAACCATTGTTCTATTGAGTTCACGCTGTCTCGGAGAATGATTTCAGAGATCACATAAAGACATGTGTGGTCTGCAAATATTTTATTACATTGTTAATGGCAGATCATTTATGTATATGAGAAACAGGAGGGGTCCCAAAACATAACCGTATGGAACCCGGGACGAAACATTAAGTAGGTCCAACTGTTGTCCTTGTTGCCTATTTTCGAAGTAACCAGTGGACCAATCGAGCAGTTTTCCATTTATACCCAAGAACTATAGTTTTGCTATAAGTCCACGGTGTCAAACTCCATCGAACGCTTTCGAAATATCGAAAAATATAAAAAGTACCTCTTTTCCTTCATCAGGGACTTTTATCAGGTCAAAGTATAGTTCAAGTAATTGTGTGATAGAAGACCTTAATGGCAAAAATCCATGATGGTATGGGGTAATTTCGGTGTGTAAAAAGATCAAATACTGGTGTAAAAACCACATGCTCAAAAACCTTGCTCAGACAGCTGAGTAAAGAGACTGGCATGTAGTTTCTGACACTTGATGCATCTGCAGACATGAAAATGACTGTGACGTTGGCATTTTTCCAAACAGAAGGAAAATACTCAGTTGTAACGTAAGGTTGAAAAGGCGGGACTGTATTGGAGTAATTTCGTTTCTGGTTTTGTACAGGATCTTGGGACTGATTCCATCTGGACGCACAGCTGTATTAGTGCCTAAAGAGTTTAGTACGGCCAGTGCGCTAGAATCTTCGATACTTATAGTCGCCAGATTCGGGCGGTTTTCATTAAGGAGACGTGGGGGCTCAACAGTTGTGTCGTTTATGTTGCGAATGGAAGAAAAGTATTCATTAAGAAGGATTGCTTTTTTAATTTCGTCGTATTCAAAGTTGTTGTTTAGAATATCTAGAAGGGGAGGGACACAAATAAAATTAGAATTATCATCTTTCAGGAAGAACTTGCGCAACTTCCACCAAAAACTTGTTACCTGTATTACCATTTTCATGAGTTCATTTTTTTGTTATTTTGTCGTTATACTCCTGCTTTGCTTTCTTTATTAGTGAATTAAGTTCACTATTTGTTTGTTGCTTTATGCCATTACATTGCATTCTGTGCGATTTCAACGAGATCTTTTAAAAAGTTTGTCCATTTCTTTCATCTCTGTTTCTATATTGGTAGTAATCCAAACATTGTCATTTGGGTTGATTAATACAATTCGATTTGCATAGTGTTGTGTGCAGCTTGAATCAAATGATAATGTCTACGTAATGGGTATCCACTATAGCGTCCCAATCAGTAGAGCTCAACGTTTCTCTGAAAGCGTCCCAATTTGCTCTATTATGGTACTAAATATGTCTTCTGTATTCCAGAAGTTTTGCTTTATTAGAATAGCAAATACAGGACAATGGTCGCTGCAGAAATTACTCAGTATGCCATATCTTTGGACGTAGCCTGGATGGCTACATATTAGTGGGTCTAAAAAAAGTACCGGAATCAGGACGTGTCGGTTCGGCGATAAGTTGAGTCATTCCGAATCCCTCCATGATATTCTGGAGGTAAACATTTCTAGGGTTTAGGAGGTTCTGGTTGAAGTCTCCTGATATGACAACGTTATTGTTAGTTAAACGACATATGGCATTTGCGATGTTGTTTTTAATAGTTTTCACGTCCCAACGATTAAACAAGGTGGTCGATAGAATATTCCAATCAAAATGGAAGGCTTACTAAAAAATTCGACCCAAATCAAATCTAAATCGTTATATTCTAGTTCAGTATGACGCGAAAAGGACACTTTTGTGACGCATTGATACAAACGCTTCATTCTCCCCCTCCCCCCAAGACTCCGCACGATTGCGCCCAGTCGGTTCATGGAAACCGGGTGGAATCAGAGAGCAGTGTTAGGAATTTTTGGTTTAAGATGGCTCTCCTTCACTGCAATTATATCAAAATCCATTAAATTTACAAAAACAGATTCAATTTTAGTCTTAAGATCACGGGCATTTAAATGTACGAAGGAAAGATGTCACTGTGAGTCGGAAGGCCCGGGTTTTGCTCTACGTCATCGGATAATACAAGAAGGCTTTGGGCTAACTCTACGTAAAAAAAGCACATGAAAACTTGAATTGTAAGCCTTGATATGGTAGATTTAAAAGCTCCTGATATTTTTGTGATTAATTTTGACATGGGGCATAGGAGCACGTCAAATACAGGCAAAGATACCTTTGAAAAACTAAAGGATACGCACCCGAAAACACTAATCGCCTCACGATAGTTTTCAGGGCTATTACACATGATCAATGAAGAAAAAACAATGAAGGAGCCGTCCGACAAACACCTGCTGGTACAGAACGACCGATCCAACAATACATTTAAATATGCAATCAATGGAAAGAAACAACAACGTGTATAGTTTGACATATTTACAAGAAACAATAGTAGTAATATATCTACATTCATACTAGTCTAGGCGAGGTGTTATGCGGTGAGATTTTTCGGCTTCATAAGACAGCTACGAGAAATAAGTAGAAAAATTTACATTTACACTTACGAGTTAAGTATGAAGTATATATTCTAATAAAATGTGTGGCATACCTATGCTGTAATTTAATTTGATAGTCATTATACAGTTATATAGCCTAAGTACTGGGCGAATGGCTATGAATCCATCCACAGAGACAATAAACGGTCGAAAATAAACATAAACAAATCTATAACATAGGGCTTTACTGTGGATTCCATGGTAATCTAATTTCAGTGTTCATTATCGTTATGCGTAGATCCAAAGTTTACACTGTTTGTGCAATAAGAAATACCAGTAATGAAATTGGACTTGTAACTGTCACTGTGTCAGTGACTGCCACTCTCTGAAAAAAAAATCACTCAAAGTCCGTGCAACTCTCACACACACTACCTGGTTGAAGGAAGTGCGTGCTCTGCCGAATGCGGTCAAACAACACTGATAAAACGGTGACAAAAACATGAATAATCACGAGTTTCGTGGAGAGTGCATGGAGAAGGCCAGACGGATATATGTCATGGGTTCACATTACCCAATATAAAGATGAAAGCAATTTAACACAACAGTAGCGAAATTTAAGCATGATATTAATGAATTACGGCATCATATATACAAGGCTGTTCTGAGTTGGTTCTTTTATATTTTCAAATGGCAGTATAACGTGGGAAAGTGGCAATGATTGTAGAACAGGTCTGTAAGTTCTGTTTGCCTCTTGACAGGCCTCAAGAAAATGAGGGGCGTCTAGCACAGTTTTGCGGGACAGTAAATGTAACCCAAAGTTGGGCTATTCAGGTATAATGTCAGAAGCCCATTGGACCTGACGGCGTTCCCAGCTTGCTGTTTTCCTGAAATAAATGTTCCCGTCCTGAATCCATACATTATAACACTTGCCATCTTGTTTAGTTGCACAGAACAAATCTGACCGAAAGATATCGACAATTTGTGAGGTCCTCATTTATAAAAAACTTCAGCCAATTCGGAATGGATTTTGAGGGCTTTACGCGCCACAATAAGCTCGTGCCGTTTTCAACAGGAGACAAATTTTACAGTAATCTGCTTTTTTTTCTTTGCCCAAAATGTGACATCGCGACATATCTTCCTTTGTAAGATTGGGTCAGTTTACACACAGCGTCGTCAGTAATCTCATGCTCGGTTACAGTTAGGCTAAAAGCACACAAACTTTCGCGTCGACTGTACTGTTCAGCCCGATGGTGGAGTTTAAGATTCTCTTCTCTGAGCTGGGTTATTTCGTGCTTAGATTTCTCGACACAGCATTTCAAGTGAGAGATTTCAAAGGATAGTTCAGTAATCATACAAGCCAATTTTTGAACAGCAAAACGTCAAATTATTGATTGATTTGTTGTAAGACTTGCAATACACAGGACTCCACAGATGGTGATATGCGTTTGACAGTAAGAGTCCAGATTGATTGGAGTTGATGAGCCCGGGGGGGGGGGGTCCGTCCCTAACGGAGTAATTGTTTAAATACCAGGCATAGTATTCATCCTTTTTCAAGTCCGGCTAGGCAAGGGTAGGTATGACACATGGATTGAGTCAGTTAGAGAATACATAGTATCTCTCCTAGAAGAATATCACTTCGTGTTGATGGTAGGTCATTTGAAAGTACGCGCCTTTCGTCGATATCTGTCCTATCTATTTGTGTGGCAACATGGAGGTACATGATCTTTCACCTACCAGAACTGGACATAGTAAGTGGAATCGCGTGGAAGGGACTGCCCCGGTGGAGGAAGTGCCGTTGTTGTTGATCAGATTATCAAAAATGGCAACTGTCAATGTGACCAATGTTACTAAAATCTTTCAAGTAATTTTAAAGCAGTGAAAACAGTTTGGATTTACACTGTCACGTCAGGCAAGTTAAACAATGGGTACTCTGATCGATGCAGCTGAAAAGTTTCAGGTATTCGGATCAATGTGCATTTACTTACGCAAATGCCTCTGGTAAGCATACCTTGCAAGGGTTTAGCGGACTTACGCTTTGTTTGGGATATTCATGATACTGGAAGATGGCGAAGAAATGTACAGCCCTGTAACACCATTTCGTTCTGACGAGGAAATCTGTAGGAATCCGGGTGGCATGTTGAAGCTCGGCTGCTTGTCGGCTCAACATTATTACCGCTGTTGTTGTATCCAGGAAAATAGAGGAAGGTTACACCAGGCACAAGTTCACACCGATTCCACAATAAACGTCGGCTTTTTTATGTTAGCATTTATTTATCACAGCCAATCCCCGAGAGGTTCAAAACACAGTTAATCCGTCAATTTACGAACATGCTTCAATAGAATTAGCAGTACAGCGGCAAAATCCCAGACGTCAAACTCCCCTCACTCAGGGTCAGCCGCTATTTTTGTTTTTTTGCGCTGGTGGCAGCGATCAAGTCACCAGTATAAGCACAAATGATTGGCAACGTGACATTAAGAGCATCGGATGTTGTTCCCACGTCGACCGTTTCGTTAATCTGTCAGTACTTCCCGAACAGAGAAGTCATCTAATAAACTTAAAAGGTTTCTCTTTTATCTTAGACAATGAAGGCATTGACATCTTGGCTGATTTAAGGGTTAACCAAAGCCTTCAGCGTACACGGTTGATAGGATACCTTTTCGTGCGCGATGGCGATTCGTTCACAAAGCCGACTTGGCTATTGTTCTCTTGCACCGCACGCGTAATATGTTATCAGTTTGCCGACGAAACACCTTGGTAAATGTAGACATGAACAGTAGACTACACAGCTTTCACCCGAATTACCTTTGCCACTAAATGTTCCCCATTTTATCTCCATGTAATAAAACACGTATTTTCACACAAACAATGGTATTTATATTTCTTGGGCGCTAATACGTTGTAAAATGTAATGTTGAGTGTCTAGGCTTTGTGGTTAAGATGCTTAACTTCCAATCGGTAGGTAACCAGAGAAGTTGGTTGAATAGAATCTTCAGTAGAGCAGGGTATCTTCATGATTTCCCTGCCTCCATTATTCTCTGTCCGTAGTAGCAAAAACTCTTATTTTTAACGCAAAGTAGTAGTGTATTTTTAAAAATCTTTTTTGTTTGGATTTGATTTCAGAAAAATCGAAAAATGCTCATCAGACAGATAACGGAAACACATTTCAAGATGCTGTTGGTCACTTTGATAGTTGCCGGAGTCTTCCATGCTAGTGTATGCGGAAATGGAGACATGGAACTTCTACGAATATGCCAAGAACTGAATAGTACAATTCCCATCGACAATACAACAATCCAGGAAGGCATCAACCTTGCCATCCACTGTCAAGTATTAATCAACGTTAGCGGTCAAAACTGGTCATTGTACAACAGGGATCTTCAGAATGGCACCAACGGCTCAATACTTGATGAAGATCGATTAGAAAGCTATGGAGTACTACCATGGAAAATCACATTTGCTAAAGCCCAATACTTCATTACAGGAATATATTTCCCAACAGTAGCTATCTTGGCATTGATTGGGAACGCGATAATATTGTCTGTTCTCCGGAAAAACGTCTTACAATCGAACTCAAACATCTATCTCGTCGGTATAGCCATCTATGATCTGGTGTTTGTCATAAACTATTTTCCCACCACTTTCACAGTGTATGAGAGAATTAAAAACAATTCGATTTTTCAAACTTTTCGCGCCTTTCACTACAGTTACGCGTACCCTCTTGTAAGCATATGCCACACTGCAACAGTCTGGGTGATTATTGCATTTACTGCTGAGCGCTTGTTAGCGGTGGCACTGCCTTTGAAGGCTCAGAGGTACTGCACAAAAACACGCGCAAAGCTTGCAGTGATAGGGGCATTCGTTTTCTCCCTTGCAGTAAATTTTATACGTTTTTTTCGTAAATACCCGATTCCGCAGGTCGACCCTATTACAAAACAAAAGTTTTTTACTCTTGGTGTTACAAACTTAGGGTTAAACGATGACGTTGCCTCGTGGATCTTCTGGTCGTATCTTATTGTGGCAGAACTTGTGCCTTTTATTATTCTCATTTGTTCAAATTCAGCCATAATCGTTTACCTGTGGCAAGCACGTCATAAACGCCTGCAGATGACGGGAGAAATCGGCAGTAACGAGAAATCTCGCGAGGCTCAGATTATGCGCATGCTAATAGCAATCGTGATGGCGTTTCTGCTGTGTAATGTTACAGCAGCAGGCGGTTCGATGTGGGTCGCTGTGAACGGGGTGCGAGCAGCATACACGACGCAGGATCCACTTGTTCACTACTTGTTCGCCACTGGACACGCGCTCTACATCACAAACCCTATGATGAACTGTATCCTGTACGCGACCTGTAGTTCCGATATGAGGAATGGCATCAAGTCTCAGATGTGCATTGGAGGGCAAAAAAGAGACACACCAAATACGTCGGAAACACCTGACGATAAATAACCAAAGGAAAAGTGGACATATAATATTGATAGGACTGTTAGTATGAATGTATTCTTGCCCTGTATACAGTGACCCCTATAGTTCATCTGTGAATTCTGTATTATCTGACCCTTAAGCATGCAATGTTTACCAATATGCTAATATATATTTATTAGTTGTACAAAAGAATTTTCATCTTGTTTGGCAGGCAGACATAAGTATGTTTAGAGATAAAGTTTCTTGTTCCATTGTGTGTCAAAAAGGAGAAAACATAAATAACTGTTCGATGTAGGCAGTTCTATCAGAATCATTTCTCTCCACATGCAGTAATTTAGATGGCCTGATGTGATAACATGGCTGTACTTGGAATTTCTGAATGTGCGCGATTTTGTTTACATTGAACTGCGACATATTGGTTACGCAACATAATAAAAATAGAAAGATATGCCTTTTTAAACTTTATGTGGGATAGTTCATCGATGTATGTGTACATTTGGTCTTGTGCAATTTTTCAAGAGTTACAAATATAGTGTCTTATGAGAACCCAGATTTCTATGTCTTGTATTTTACCACCAAGCATACTCCTGAACTGAACTGCTGGCAACCATAACGACGGGGATGGTTGTGGAAAGATTTTGTGCTTTCCTGCCTTGAGTTCAACACCCTCAGTCAAGCAACCTTATAACCAGGCAGTTGGTAATCACAGGCCACTGTCTGTAGAATCATCTGTCGCCTTCATTGTAGTGGTAGAGTTTTGCAGGCAGCAGATCAAGCGAAATCAAGTAGATCAAGTAAACCATGCACAATGCACACATATTTCAACGAAGAATGTCTGCTACACATCGATACAAATAGCACATAACCATTCCCATCTCTTAATGAGCGTGTGTTAGACGGACCAACAGTCTGTTAGTTAGAACATTCGCTTCTACAGTACAATCATCGTTCGTCTTTTATAGCAATGAGAAGCAGAGGAACAGAATGAGACGGTCAAGTAGACCTGAAATTTTATAAATTATTCTGGTCTTGGGTTTCCCCGGGCTCTGTCCGCTTTCCTCCCAGCATAATGCTGGCCGCCGTCGTATGAGTGAAATATTTTTGAATAAAGCACCAATCAAGTAAATAAATAAATATAAATTATTCATGGTCTTCGAGTTTCAAATTTTAACGGCATGTTATTCTTTTGAAACAGGTGTATTAGGTAGCTTTGGAAATCGGTTTAGCGAGTATCGTCTTTGACCGCACCTTCGTGGTTTTCGAGTGCTGTACGATTGTCGGACTTGACGCTTAGATCTAATCCTACCACATCACATATACAACTTCACTGCCGCAGCAGTAATTCCACATGACACAGATAATTTTACACTTACGATTTCAAACGACAGAGATAATGTCAGTATAAAAGACTACAGCACAGAGAGTAAAAACAGAGTAGCGACGACAGTGTGATAGTTGGCAAGTGGCCACACGTCACAGGGGAAATCCGACCTCTTGTCAATTTACCCCAGATAGGGTTTTGCTGTAATTGTTCACACAAGAGTTTCAGAAGTAACGTCTTACACTCCGCCTAGCAACATGGCTTAAGTAGCATAAAGTGAAAAATTGCAATGATATTAAATGCACTAATACGTCAGCGGTCTAGAATTACCCAAAGTGTTGTGTTATGAGCAGGTTTGACACATGTATGCACAAAAACATGAAAACAATCCAAAGAGACCAGGGTTCTAGGATGCTTAGTCCACCAGCAGAATCCTGGTTTATGGAGATATACAATATATGATAGTATATATCACAGAGAGTAAAACCAGAGCGGCGACGGCAATGTGATGGTTGGCAAATGGTTACACTTTTTTGGTGAAATCTGACCTGTTGTTATTATACCTCCGTTATTGTTTTCCTCTAATTGTTTATTTGAATATTTAAGAAGCAACAACTTACACCTCATTTTTTGGTCAGCTCGGAAGGTATTTGCGTATCTCAAACTCAATATTTAATCAGTTGTGGTTTCTTCACTAAAAATCAGATAGTTAGGAAAATGAACATTAATCTTTCGCAATGCCACTTGTGGAGATTCCGCCTTCGTTCAAAAGGTAGTCCATAATGTCTGTCCAGCGTTTTAACTATTTTGAAATCATTTTATCAAACGGAATGTCTTTTACTGGAGAGCAATCTAAATCTGTCCTCTGTTTCTCAACCTTTGGAAATGATTTGAAATTCCATGAGCGTTTAGCGGATCCACAGTGATCTACTACCAGCTTGAATTCCCCCAGCCCCCCGTACTCATACAAATCTACTGCGTGATCTGGTAAATTTATTGGATAAGGAACATAAAATTACGTAGCTCCTTAAGTAAAGGGCATCCCGTATTTCATCCAAAGGGTCATTAAATACAGCCTTCAAATACCCGTTTTATGTTAACTTCATGAGGCCATGGTTTGCCACGTGCGACTCTGGACTTTTCTGCCCTTTTTAGGCTAAAGACTTTCCTTACAATGACTTGATTATGGCTTTACGACATATCTGCAATTTATCAGCCATATCGTGGTGAACAATGACTGAATATCCAACTTTGTCCCTTTGAATAACATATTTTTCTGCGATGGAAACTTCTCTGTGGTGTCTAGTGCATTTACTTTCCTTTGGTTCAACAAAGAAAGGATTTTCAACTCCATCGTTCATCTTTCTTCTACATTTGGAAGCTTTGATTTTTTAACGAGTTTTTCTTGCAATGTTTTAGCAACAGAGTTAATGGTTGGTAAAACATCTGCAAGAAAAACAGTGCAGGCAAACATATCAGGATGGCAGATTGCATCACGAATTCCTTTGGTGGATAGTTTACATTTATCTGAATGAAGTAAAAGAAAACACAACGAAAAGTATAAAAAGGTATTTCAGAAGTGCTGTCCACCTTTACCATTTCAATCAAAGGTCCCAGGAGAATAACCCCAGACATATTCCTCTAAAGCTTTCTCGTTGAAAATGGCTTTAAAGTGTATCAGATTTCCCTCGAAATCTAAAGGAAAACAACTGATTTAACATTACCTCTGGCAGTGAATGTATTTTCAAGAATATCCTGACGCTTTGAAGAGTTGTGAAGTGCATTCCACAAGTCGAACAGAAAAACTAAAAAACGAGAAGTTGGGATTTCAGATGAACACAAGGCAGTTCAAGATGATGGTTTCTGCATTTACCATACATAAGATGTGTGTGAACTTTACGAAGCAACTTTTGAAGTCCTCCTCTGACCCGAGACATTGCATTTGTAGTGTCCATGGAAATAAACATATATTTGTTGATACTCAGATTATTTGTCTGTAGCCAGTTTATCAACAAATCCTTCATTCGTTTTACAGAACGGGCTGTTGTCGTTATCATGTCTACAAAATCAATTAAATTCACTGTCATCTATAACCCTGAGGTATATTAGCACATGGTCTCTGGCAGCAACATCAAGAAGTATGGTAAACATGGACCGTCCTAGAAAGAAGTTAATAGTTCTTTCTGTCATTCACGGACAGTTTCAAGAATACTTTACAGAGATTCTACTGATGTATATTTTGCGTTCTGCGCAGAAATGTTAAGAAATTCTTTCAACACAGGCTCTTCCAGTGTCTCTTTCGGGAAATGCACTAAATCTTTGTATGATTTTTGTGGCATCTTTCTCTCAACAATGAAAATCCAAATTTGAAGTTCCTTGGTGCGTTTTCATTATTTTCCGCCTGTCTTTTTCTAATGGAAAGAACCCGTTCTTTGATTTGGCTAATACCATATTGTGAACGTAGTTGTCTCTTTAATCGAACTGCATTCTGCTCTTTCTCGCTTTTTTCCCGCTTTTCGATTGTATCCGTTACACTCCTACCCCGGGACATCATGCTTTAAGTTACCCAATATTCTGAATTTTTGCCAACGATGTCACACAAAACATTTCAAAGCCTTTGCATATCCATATTTCCTTGTCTGCTTTATCCGTCAGGGGTGCTTAGAACTCCAAAATCGTAACTGTTCTTGTTCACCTTGACTTAAACAATCAATATTCTTACCTTCCTATGGGCTTTCACGAGGGGCACTCTTGTTTACCTTCAGGACATTGAACTATAGATACGATGCCTTACACCGTGTCGTTTTTAACATATTTGGTTTCCTTTTGGTACATTTTTTAAGTAAAAGACAGCTCATGGCCGAGACACCACACAATTCTCTCTTAAATGCAAAATCCTGCTTGAATTTGTATGAAATCGTTGCTGAATTATCTTCGTTTGAAGTATGGGATATTTTGCTGCCGACTGGGGATCTGAAGGCGTCCATGCTTTAAAGCTTATCAGAGACTGATCGGTCAGAGATCTAGGAGATATCAGCTGTGACGTAAATTTTCCAAATTGACTATCAATGTAACGTGTAATAGCATAGGGACAGGACACTATTTTATTGTTACATGTTTTAATTGTAACAAACATGTGTGTGACCAACACTGGAAAGTATACCCAGACCATTGTGTTGTGGCGTGCGTGGGTATCTTGATCATTTCATGTTATAAATTTAGATATATACGTAAGTTTCATGCTCAACTCTAGCAGTTTACTACAGTCTCAGGTGACAAAAGTGTTCCGCGCGTGGAACAATTACGTCACATTTCTGACAGAATGGCTGCGTTTCATGTTAGTCGACTGCGTACGGTAAAATGTCAGTTTCAGATGTCGTGGTAGGTGTTTACTTTACCGAAGTAAACACAATATTGTCCAACCTTTTTGGCAAACTTAACTTAGACCACACGCATTATTTAACTTTCAACAACATGAACTTTGTTCAAATCATACCACTGGTGAAAGGTCCATGAAACTCCCATGTTTCCAGCCTGCCCTTTAATAATGAAATGTTCTTGGCATGATAGGTTATGTTGATAATGAACAACTTCTGACAAAAGGCCTTCGGTCCCTGGAGAGTAAGGTTGAGATGGCTGAGTTGTCAGGTTATCACACACAAACCAATTATCATCAGACTGAACAAATAACAAAAAATATCCTCAACTGTGTTATAAGAAAGCTTCCAGTATAATATACCTTCACGATAACACAAACATTTACCTCTGTCCAACTAGATACCAAGCTCCAAAAAATAATACATCTTATGTACCGGTATTTATTTTCAAACAGATTATACTCGTGCGCATACAGGACAGGCATCCCCATTAGCTATACTTTTGGCAAGTATATATATTTTGTGTAAAACGCCTTTTTTGTTAATATTCACTGCGCCTGAGCCTTTTGCTACAGGTAAGAAGACATATCTATACAAATTCCTCTTTGAAGATTTGTGTTCAATTAGAGTTGATCCATTGGAAGCTGAACTGTAGCAGTTGATGATTTTGTCAACTTTATTTTCTTCACAGGTATGTTTGTAGGAACCTGTATCGGCTATTCCAATTTGTAACAGACAGTGCCCTATATTTCCATTATACTGTCGCCATCGCATGCGCAATACTCAGCTGGTAATCCAGCTTGGGTTGTTGAAATCTTAGTAAATTCTTGAATTCAAAAGTTGCAATGCTCGATTCACTTCCAGGTTTATCATCTGCAGTCCTGTTGAAAGATTTGGACACATATAACACTTTTTTTGGTAGTCCACCCACACCTTTTCGGCTTCAGGAGTAAGTCTTCCTTTTAGCAGAATATCTGTCCATACTGTTTTAGTAATATAATAAAGTAGATAACATTTGAAAACATTGCAACAGAAGGGCTGCACATCTCCAGAGTCCTTCTAGTCCAGATAAAATACACTTACTACAGACATACTTTACATTGCAATAGTTTAGTCTATATATCTCAAACATTGTTACCCATCAATTACAAAGAAGAAGAGACAGCAGCCCTAGGAGAACGCCAGCAATAGCATCTGAAGGCAAGGACGAAGATAATGCACACGTTATGAATCTAGTTGCAATCAATAAATCCTCCCTATATAATATATACAATGACTATTTGTGATGCAAAATACAATTTATTCATAAGTGGGTTAGTTTTCATCGAATATTGTGAAAATCGCACTAAATGTTTTAAATGTGACTTATACATCCTATAGGATTATGACAGGCCGAAATGCGTGGGAAAATGCAGGTAGGCATAGATGGATGAATTTTATTTGAGACAAAATGGATCTATATTATTGCTGTCTTTTCATAATATTTATTTATTTATTTATTTCATTGGTGTTGTACGCCGTACTCAAGAATATTTCACTTATACGACGGCGGCGAGCATTATGGTGGGAGGAAACCGGGCAGAGGGAAACCCACGACCATTGTCAGGTTGCTAGCAGACCTTCCCACGTAGGGGTCATGATATTTAATGAACAATTGTCTTGTTATGATATTTAATAAACAATGGCAAGAAAACAATGTAGAGGAGCTCATCAGGGATTCTGGGTCAACCAGCGTGGTTAATGAAAGTAAAGTGTGATACAGCGTGGAGAGTAAAGTGTGATACAGCGTGGAGAGTAAAGTGTGATACAGCGTGGAGAGTAAAGTGTGATACAGCGTGGAGAGTAAAAACAGACTAGTGAAGACATCTCTGTATTTGCCAAATACATGTAGCTGCCCGCATCCGGTGAAATCTAGCCACCTGTGAGTTTACCTTATGGTTTTATCACAACGTCTCGTGTAAATTCTTAAATAGTAACAACTTAGACGCCCTATAGCACCATGACCGAAACATTAGGTACAGGGGAAAAATTCAGGCGTGTTAATTTTTAATAACTAGACTAGAATAACTCAAATGCTGCTTTGGCTTAAAATTTGGTAAACAATAACATGAAAACAATGGAAAGCAGCCAGACCTCTAGTACTATTACTCCACCATCAGCAATCCAGCTTTTTTTAACCCCAGGTGGATGAAGAATTTTTGATACGGTTTGCTGAAACATGCAACCGAAATATGCAAACAAATATGTAGCTGAGCGATTGCACTTTGTGACGTTCAGTCGGTGGCCTATTTCTACCTAATTAATTAAGTGGCAGTTCTAGATGTTTTTGAACTGATCAAGACTTTTCGACCCCGATTAATACCCACCCTCAGGCTTGACTATTATGGCCACCTGATTGGTGAAAACATGACTACAGTTTCTAAACCATGTTTTATGTAAAGTTTTTGACAAATAGAAGCCATCAAGAGGTGTTTGATGGCATACCATTCTTGCACGAAAGATAACAAAATTGCTACAGGTATGGTAAAAAAAATCAATGTGCCCATCACCTTACATTCGCTTCAGTGCTAAATATCTCCTCCTGCTCGATTGAACGTTCTGGAATTTTGCTCTGCATAGTTATCTCCCTTCAACTGCCAGCGTGAAGCGATAGACCATTGATTATTACATCAGATATAAAAGGTGTTGTATTTTTATGGCCATACCGGTCGGGTGTGACGACAACATAGCACTTTGAGTAATTCTAGACCAGTAATGTCTAATAAAGTGCATTTAACATCACTGTAACTTATTTGTGCCTAATTCTGCTTAAGCCATGGCACAATGGGCGTACAAGTTATTACTTCTTAAACTCAAGGACATTTAGAATTAAACCCTGAGGTAAATTGACAAGAGACCTGTAATGTGTGACCATTTGCCAACCATCACACTGTCATCGCTGTTCTGGGTTTACTCTCTGTGCTGTAGATTTTTTTATATTGTTATAAAAATGCGCCAAAGGTAAGTGTCCGTACGGAGTTATTAGATTACTAAACAGAACGTAGGGGCACGGTTGTAATAAATATTTCCCTCCAAAAGTAGCTCAGGCCAGCTCGGTGTTTATATAGTCTAATGTTCATGCCTGCCATTGCAATGCCTAGTTGTGGGCTAACTGGTAACGGGAATGTGAATCTGCATTGGAGCCTTAAGGACTACATCACCAAATGTATTACAAGTTCACCGCAATGAATGATCCTGGTCTATACGACAGAGTATGCTTACAGTCAAGCATCTGTAAGAAATTCGGCCGTATCGGGGCTCTCGATCACTGTTATCATGGATTTTATACTGGCGATAAAATACAACCAATTGTAATTTTCGTAAGGACACTTTGTACGACGAAGCCAATGGTAAATAATCCGAGTTTCTGAACCATTTACCATATGAGCCTCATGAGACCCTTGGATTTAATTAATGATATTTGGGTAACTGGCATGGGGGGAGGCGTGTATTATCTCTGTCCTAAGACTGGGTAAGGAACATACTAATCCAAATAATTATCGTCCCATAGCTTTTACCAACTGCGTCTCTAAGACTATGGAACGATTGATAAATGATAGGCTTGTTTGGTTTCTTAAAACCAACAAGTTAATATCAAATATACAGTGTGGTTTACGTCAAGGTCGATGTGCTTTAGATCACCTTATTTCATTCGAAACCTTTGTTAGTGATGGTTTTGTCAATGATGAACATGTGGTGTGGATATTTTTCGACCTTGGAAAGGCCTATAACACCACGTGGAAAATACGGTATTTTAAACGACCTTTCAGATTTGGGTTTAAAAGGTAGCTTACCATTATTTGTCAGAATTTTTTTCTAATTGTCAGTTTAAGGTACGGGTGGGGTCCACTCTTTCTGACTCATGAACAAGAGATGGGTGAACCTCAGGGTTATATTCTTTCTCCTACGTTGCTTAGCTTTAAAATTAATAGCTTAGCTAAAACTCTTACATCAGACACAGAGCTTGAGGATTTCTTAATGTGCAACCGTGGTAAAAATATGAATAATATCAAGCCCCAACTGCAGCTATGTCTCAGTAAAATCAAGAAATAGGCAGTTGCCCACGGTTTTAGATTTTCTACGTATAAAACTGTCGGTATGCATTTTTGTGATAAACGAAAACTTCATCTAGACCCTGAACTGAAATTTCTGGTGAACCAGTGAAGATTGTTGAGGAAAATAAACTTTTCGGAATTATATTTGATTGCAAATTATCGTTTATTCCCCATGTTAAAGTACTTAAAGCTAATTGTACAAAAGCTCTCGTTATAATTAAGATCGTGTCTAGCATCTATTTGGGTGCTGACTGAATTGTTTTATGAAATTTATACCGTTCTCTGGTGAGGTCTAAATTGGACTATGGATCCATTATTTACGGCTCCGCAAGGAAACCATATCTTAAAATGTTGGATCCGGTCCATCACCAAGGTTTGAGGCTGAGCCTTGGTACTTTTAGAGCCTCGTCAGTAGAAAGTTTACACGTTGAGGCTGACGAGTCTTCTTTATATCACCGGTGTACAAAACTGGTTTTCAATATGCTGCAAACCCTGCCTACGACTGAGTTTTAATCTAACAAGATCCCCTCGTTCGACCATCGTGTTAGGGACCATATTATGAAAACAAACATCAAGCTTGAGGACATAGTTCTGGTCTCCTTTCCGGAGTCTCCTCCCTGGTTTCTTCCTGAATTTAAACGGATATTTGATTTACGTAAACAGAATAAATTCAACAAAACCCTCTTATAATTCAGCAAAGTTTCGCTGAAATAAAGGCTAATTATCCGGATAATAAATTTAGATATACTGACGAGTCAAAGGATGGGGACAAAATAGTGTCTGGCTGTCTTGGAAAAGCGAGTCTCTTCTGTTCGTCTTCCGTCCTCATCATCAATATTTTCTGCTGAGGCCAGAGCTATAGGTATAAAAACACCAAAAAATTTTCTTCCTATTTATGTATTGATTTCACAAAAAACACCCAAATGACACATACTGTCAAATAATCAGATATCTGGCCTACAACATATCCAAATATCATTAGGGGTTGACCACCATATTCGGAAAATAAATCAGCTGGAATCCAGGTACTAGCGTCCTATCGCCAAAGAAACAGGGTGTGGGGGGGGGGGCACTTGTTCATTGGATGATATTTTTCTCTGTTTTATTGTAGCCACAAGTAAGGGACTCTTTTCAACCATTATTTGTCAAAGTTGTTATCTGCAAAATCACCTGGCAGTACTTCAACACACTTCAGAGATACAGCCAATCTCTACCCATCCCTACCGTTTTCTGGGGGCCTGAATCTTGGGTACAAAATCGAATTATTGTTTTTATACCTAAAAGTCGCCTGGTCTGACCTTCCGATCTGAGATCGGGTCTGGGTATTTGGCAAAACTACTACTGTTCTACTACCACTGATCTTCTGTATTCAGCGAGCGAAGCAAATATTTGCTGAGTATGGCACACGCAAGACTTTCGATGATGAAAGATTTTACAAGATGGCGGCCGAGCTGTAAGCAGGCGTGGGGCCTGTCTAATGTGTCGTAATGGAGGATTGTGCCGTCGAAACCGAAAGCATCTACTTCATGTACCAAGGGATACTCAGGTGTCGATCTATTAGGCTGAACCACCTGATTTGAAGGTGACTGATGATGCGAGTGTACCAACAGCAATCTCTAGTCCACAGCAGTTGTCACCAGATCAATCTAATGTTGGAGCAACTGATCAAATGTCATCAATTGCACGTCGTATCAAACCGCTCAAGCGATTAGACTTGTGACTGTAATGTGTAGTTTGTAGTCTAACTGATGATAATCAAAGTGGACAGTTAAGGTGTTTTCTTTATGAGTCGTGTTTATCGTGTTCAAGGTTTGAATTTAATGTGTGCTCTGATGATGTATCGCACATTTCATGATAACATTTCTTTCAAAAAATACTTTGTTTTTGTAATTTCAAGTTTCGAATGGACAATTTCTAAGAAAAATGAGTTCTTTGCTATATGATTTGTGCTCGGCTATTTCCTGAGACAAGTGAAGAGTGTCGACAACACTTTGGTACCATCATGGCGAACTGTGCTAAACATGAATGGCACTGACATTGACTTTAAGATAGACTATGGTGCTGATGTAACTGTGTTTTCTGAGAAAATGTTCAAACAGTTACCAGAGAGACCTTCTTTCAGACCAACATCAGTCGTTTGGACAGGTCTGCGGGTCAGTTAAAGTGTCTGGGACAGTTCATCAGTCGTTGTTTTCGTAAACAACAACCCTATTTCCTGAGAGTGTTTGTAGTACAGAGTGGTATTGACAATTTGTTGAGTCGCTCTACATCTGTCAAAATGAATTTGATCGCATGTCTTGACACTGTAACACACCCAGAGGAAAGTGAAGACGTGTTTGGTGAACTAGGACTAATGAAAGACACTATGGCTAAAATCAAGTTGCGAGATGATGCTATTCCGTATTGTGCTACAACAGCTAGGCGAGTGCCTATTCCACAACTTAAGGAAGTTGAGGAAGAGCTCAAGCGCATGGAGCGTCTCGGTGTGGTAACTCCTGTCACAGAACCGACTGATTGGTGTTCACATATGGTCGTTGTACCTAAGCGTGGTGGTAAAGTATGCATTTGCACTGATCTAAAGCCGCTTAATATAGCCGTTAAGCGTGAGTTGTATACTCTACCAACTGTCGATGACATACTTCACAAACTGTCAGGAGTTAAGGTATTTTCTAAGTTAGATGCATCGTCTGGTTATTGGCAGTTGGGTCTTAATGAAGAAAGCAGTAAATTAACAAGTTACATGACACCTATTGGCAGATTCAGATTCTTGAGAATGCCGTTTGGAATTTCAAATGCCAGTGAAATTTTCCAACGTGAAAGGACTAAATTGTTAGATGGTTTAGCCGGGTCAGCGGTATTCCAGGATGACGTCCTGGTATTTGGTTCAGATGTAAAGGAACATGATGGCAATTTGTCCTGTGTTCTTAAGAAAGTGAGTGAATCTGGAATGAAACTCAGTAAGAAGAAATGTGAAATTAGACAGAGTAGTGTTGAGTTCTTAGGGCATTTGGTGAGTAAGGATGGTATTAAGTCTCATCTTGATAAATCAAGCCATAAAGGACCTAAACCCACCTACCGGCGTTAAACAGCTCAGGCTGATAATTGGTATGATGAACTATTTGGGGAGACATGTTCCTCAAATGGCCGAGATAGCAATTCCGCTTAATGACTTGTTGCAAAAACATGCAGTTTGGTTCTGGAATGAACCTCATGAGCGAGCGTTTCAGAAGTTAAAGGACTTGATTTCTGAACCACTGGTCCTAGCTTTTTATAATGTTAATAAGCCAACAACAGTGAATGCTGACGCTAGTCAGTACGGTATTGAAGCTATGTTAATGCAACAACACAGTGATGGGCTGAAACCCGTGGCTTGTTGTTCTCGTCGACTGACCGTCGCTGAAAGACGATACGCCCAGATCGAGAAAGAGTGCTTAGCTAGCACTTGGGCATGTGAAAAGTTCAACAAGTACATTTGTGGACTCGAACATTTCAACTTGTTGACCGGTTCCACTGATCAATGATCGGAACATTGAGAAAGCTCCAGTGAGATGTCAAAGACTCTTACTTAGACTGATGCGGTATAATGCTAAGGTTTAGTATGTGCCGGGGAAGAGTCTAGTCATATTGTCCAGATCTCCCATGAATACAACCTAAGTACCACATACAGAGTCTGAGGTTGTAATTTATGTGCAGTCAGTTGGAGCTAACCTGCAGATCTCGGATCCATTGCTTCACAAAATCAGATTGTCAACTGACAACGATCCCGTCTTGCAGCAAGTGATCGACTGTACCATGATAGGTTAGCCCAGATTCGTGCACAGTATTGATAATGATGGACGTGAGTTTCACAGTATTCGTGGTGAACTTAATGTTAGTGCGTGGGACGCACATTGTTATTCCTGAGTGTATACACTGCAGAAATTTCATCATGGACACCAGGGACTGACTAAATGTCGTAAGCGAGCTAAACAGACAGTCTGATGACCAGGACTTAATGACGCAATTAAATGTGTCGTGAAACACTGCGATCTACACCACTACCAGACCGTCCTTGGCAGACAATTGGTGCAGATTTGTGTAAACTGAATCGCGAGAAGTATCTCGTAGTTCTAGACTACTATTCTAGATATATTGAGACAGCTTATATACCCACTACAAAGGCCAGTGTAGTTATTGGGAAACTGAAGAACATATCTCGTTGGGGTATCCCAGAAACATTGGTAAGTGATAACAGACCTCAGTTCACTTGCAGTGAGTTTTTGTGAATACGTATGGCATCAAGCATGTATCTAGTAGCTCTCACTTCCACCAGTGAAACGGTGAGGCAGAAAGAGGTGTGCAGAGAGCAAAGAACATTATCCATTCCTTGCATTACTGTCGTACACAGACACGCCTATACCTAGCTTAGGCTACAGTCCGAATGAATTGATGTTGTCAAGGAAAGTTAGGACGGCCGTTCCTGCCTTGCCGAGTATGTTACAGCCTAAATGGCCTAACAGAAGCGAGATCCAGCATAATGAGAGCCAAGCCAAATCTGACCAGGCCTATCATTCAACAAGAGGCATAGTGCCACATACAGCCCGGAGAAAAGGTTCGTATGAAGCTTGCCAACGACAAACGGTGGAGTCCTGTCGGTACTGTTGTTAAAGAGTCTGAATATCCGAGATCCTACATAGTACATGGCGAAAATGGTGGATTGTGCCGTCGAAACCGAAAGCATCTACTTCATATACCAGGGGATACTTATGAGTCGATCTATCAGGCTGAACCACCTGATATGAAGGTGACTAATGGTGCGAGTGTACCAACAGCAATCTCTAGTCCACAGCAGTTGTCACCAGATCAATCTAATGTTGGAGCAACTGATCAAATGTCATCAATTGCACGTCGTATCAAACCGCTCAAGCGATTAGACTTGTGACTGTAATGTGTAGTTTGTAGTCTAACTGATGATAATCAAAGTGGACAGTTAAGGTGTTTTCTTTATGAGTCGTGTTTATCGTGTTCAAGGTTTGAATTTAATGTGTGCTCTGATGATGTATCGCACATTTCATGATAACATTTCTTTCAAAAAATACTTTGTTTTTGTAAATTCAAGTTTTGGATGGACAATTTCTAAGAAAAATGAACTGAGTTCTTTGCTATATCACTTGTATTTTTTGGCTGGAAAACCTCCCGAGCTTGACTGAATCTGAACTGTAAACTTAAACAGGGGAGATGTCTTAATGTGTCATTGCAGTGTACATGGAACAAGGGAGACTACTCTAGTTGTCACGACAATTTACGACACTATACCGCTTGTTGTTAATAAACACTTCTATGTCACCCCACTGACGAGTCTATGTGGTCATGACAGGGCCCGTGAAGATCGAAAGCAACACACAAAAAAAACAAAACAAAACGAAAGCCATCACACCTCTAACACACTCTAACAAAACTATGAAAATGACGCTGTTTTTTTATTTACATGTCCTGATAAAGATTTGTCTTCTGAATCCCTTACCTCTCATAAACTGACAGGTCTGACATTGTAGCCCAAAAGACCCTCACAACAACAACAAAATATTCCTGCACGAGAGGGAAAAAATGACATTTTCAAATGTTCAATTCATTTTACTGAATTGTTACTTCACATCTCCTCCCTAAAAAAATCATGTAGCAAAACTGGACAACAGAAAAGTTGAACCTGGGCATCATCTTTAGAACTATTCGTTACTGGTTGGATTTTTGTCAGCAACTTCCAATCTGAGAGTTGGGAAATTGTCATGACTATATAGCACTGCTATGCGTTCACATAGAATACATAAAAAACATCAGTCCCATTTCTCATGGTCAAGTAATGTAACTAGTCAAGTATCCATAAATATTATCTAAATGTATCAACTGTAGGAACCGGGGAAAAAATCATTCCATTTCAATCACTTTCAGCCATCAATATCTGTCACGGTGACATCTTCTCGCAGGTTGTTTGCTGAATTGTACACCGGGTGTCTGCTGCCTCTGTCAGAGAAAAACCAGTTGTTGATGGCCCTCTGTGGGGACAAGTGCTGAACATCTACTTAAGTAGCTGACAGACACAGGAGGTCATTCAACGTTTCTGCCTTCAGATCAATACGGTTTTCACCCTGTTCATGCAAGAAAATCCGCTTTCATAAATGGCAGTGGATGGACTGAGTGTGAGAAAGAGTGAAATTAGGACCAAGACATGAACTACATGGACTGGTTTCTCATCCAACATGTCTCTGTACAGCATGTGTATTTTCTGTCTTCTCTGACCAGCCAGCGACACCTTCATGTCTGGGGCATTTCCTCTCTTCCCTCCTCGGCGAGGACATCTGAGAGGTGTCGCTCCACATATTCTATGTTATCACAACCATACGTTGCCAAGTCTCCCCGATTTAGGGGTCAAAAATAGGGGTCAAATACACTGAAACAGGATAAAGATTTATTTTATAAGTTTTGGAATCTCTTATTCAAGTACTTTATCGTATTATCTATCAGTGTTGTCAAACCAGGCCGCGTGGGTTGTCAGCTGACATGATTTCTTCACCTCGTTTAGACCGCTTGTGTTTGGTTAAAGGTATTTCTTCGTAGATAATTCGAGGACTACCATCATCTGAAAAACATAAAGTGAACATAAAAGTAATACAAGCTTTGGTTAACATAACTTTAAGAATCCTAATGGGAAAAAAGGTATGGTATTTAGAATTACCTTCCATTAAATCTTGCCATCATTTCCATTATTTGATAGATTGATAGGCCCTTAATACCAAACTAATAAAACAATGAGCTTTCACCCATTTGATAATTTGCAAAGTTTATGGGTAGAGGAAAACAGAATGCACAGAGCAAACCACAATCATGCGTGAGGTATTCCACAACATCATAATAAAGTGACAGCTGGAACATGCGAAAACACCCTTCAGCTATTTCAGCCATTCCATAATATGAAACGCAATATTTTACTTCAGCAAGGCATTTATATATTTCCCCCACTCTCCCCCCCACCCCATGAATCCGGAAATTGATATTATTTTGATATTAAATTGATATTATTCAACAAACTGCCATTTTATATTTATCAACTTTTTACCTCTTGATTAAAATGTAGAACTGTATGAAGCACGAAGGAGAGAAATCGAAGTTCTCCGTCTTCATCTCTTGAACCATGCCATTTGCTTTAGCTGTATCTCCTGGGCTGTTTGACGACACCAGGTTTTCTGGGTGTGTCACTTTCTGTCTGTAGTTCTTCAAAATGACTCGTTAACATCGAGGTCGGCTGGGCAATCATCCAGTAGACTTGAGTCCCGAGAAATGAGCAGTGTCCAAATTTAGTTACTCACCTACTGCAGACAATTCACGTCTTTTGTTCACGTGCTCCTGCGTTTTGAACATAATATAGTTTAAACACTGATCTGTGCTTGTCTTCAAATGTATTTGAAATAAGGAGACTTTGTAACGAGTTCTAATCTGTGAGCACCACAATGTACACTCTTCATTTAACTCAACTCCATTAACAGCTTGCATAGGATTCTGAATTTCTTCATTGGGAGTTCTTCCTATGCTATTTTCCTAGGCTGTTCTGAAAAGGCTGGTGATCACAGGAAAATGTGAATGAGGGCCCCGTGGCTCAGTTGGTGAGCGCGCTAGCGCAGCGTACCAATACGGTCGCTGTGAGTTCAAGACCAGCTCGTGCTGTGTTCCTCTCCGGCCGTACGTGGGAAGGTCTACCGGCAACCTGACAATGGTCGTGGGTTTCCCCCGGGCTCTGTCCGGTTTCCTCCCACAATAACGGCGACCGTTGTATAAATGAAATAATCTTGAGTAATCAAATAAATAAATAAATGAAGATGTGATTCAAACATATTTGTCAAAGTTCTCTCCAAAGGAGTTTCACTTAGATTCGGGAGCTGTCTGGATTTCAACACAACATTTGTGAAACCTGGATCTATCAGGTATGGTGACTGACAGCATCCATTGCAGACAGCTCTTTCGGCGACCCCACAAGGGGCATGGCTAAAAAAAAACAACAAAAAAACGCGACCTTCGCGCCCTCGCGGAATACACGGAAAGCGCGGAGGGCATGGATCAGTGACTCCCCTGAAGGCCCCCTTCGAGACCTTTCGACCCTGCAGAGAGCGCGGATGCACGTCCCAAACGACTTCTGTGCGTTCCGGGGGGGGGGGAGGTCGCGGTTTAATCAAAACTCCAAAAGTCCAAATCTGTTGAAATTCTCTCCTTCGTTTCTCATACGAATTGGTTTCATTGCTACTGATCTCTACATTATTACGTTTAGACCACCCATAAATTCACGAATATCCATTACATCTCACATTCAACACACAACCACAGCAGTGCCAGCCGAAACCACTAATACGCAACACGATTGGTTGCTAGGATACCTTGCAAAGCAACGGACGAGTCCGGCATTGGCTTGCGATGTTCACTTTTCTGATTTTACTATTAATGGAAAACCTGTTTATGCAAATGCTTAAATAGTAGTAGGCACAATTACCGGTACAACGATTGTCCTCCACAAACTTGTAAGATCCGATCTTATTTCAGCAGCAAGTGGAAAACTATACAACAAATTTCAGGTACTTAATGTTCAAGACTTACCACTATTTTAAACGCTAATGCTTTAACTGTCGATATTTAATGTCTTTCACAAAAGACACTAAAGAGGCCACCGGGAGTTAAGACAAATCACCAACCAAAAGTAAAAACCTTTATTTCATAATTAGTTTTCATATCACAAAAGGGAATTTGAACCAAAATCTGTTGTTTTTCTTTTACATAAAGTTAAATGCCTTTTCTTTAAAATTAAACCTTACTAGGCCTGATTTTGCCTAAACTATCCCTAAAGTTTGAAGGATATGTTTACGGGGATGGGAGGGGGCGTAATCCTGCACCAGGCACCTTCATTCTTAATAATTAACTCCCACAACAGTACGGAAAAAACTTTCGTTTTTGTTTCAGAAGAAGTTCCGTTCAATAGTCGTGTCTGATTCCGTTTATCCAGAAGAGAAGCAAACGTGTAAGCATCAGTGGGTTTACTTCAACTTGGTTCGTACATGTACAGTGGGAATTATATCGCGACTGAGATAAAATCTGCGCATATGCAAATTAGAACCTCGAAATAGAAACCCAATTATCATTTCAGCAATACTATTCAGTTTTATTCTGACACCGTTGCAAACTAATGACTTGACCTTTGCTGGTCATTATTCTGTTATGTTTTTAGCACATGGTGAATCAGTGTTAATGCTTGTATCGTAATTGGAATCATCTACTGTGAAATTTCGTATGAGCAGGAAATATAAGCAAGGCGAAATTAGTTGTTGTTAAATCAAGACTTGCATGTTATATAAGATTCACACCAAATAAAAGTGTTATTATAAAAACACATATCTAACATAACACTTTAATGTGTTAAAATAAATGCTGACAATGCCTACACATTAAGATATCAACTAAATGTAAGTGTAAAACGATAGTAGATTTTCACGTGAAAATAGAACTATGGTAAATCTCTCTCGTATGATATATTAGGGGTGGATTTTAGTTCAAAATATACCTCTGCAAACAGCCAAACACATCGTGAAGAACGTGTTCAAGTGTTAATGACCAGAATGACACACCAAATAAATGTGTTAATGGTTTACGTGCTAATGCGTTAAGTCAGTAACATCGGTGTCGATATAACAACACACAGCTGTTAATACGTTAACGCATGTGTTAATTACAAGAGAGAGAAATCCAAAATTCCGGTAATATATGATACAGGGATAAATTTGTCTAATTATAAGTTCATGATTTCTCTAATGCCGTCTTACACTTACAATTAGTTCGTATTTTACTGTGTGGGCCTAAATTGTCAGGGTTTATTTTAACGCATGAACTCATTAACGTGTTAATAAAGTGTTACAGATAAGTGTTACTTTAATAACACTTTTGTTTGTTGTGTTTGCATCACATTTATTCAGTCCTATTGAGGATTGTTATCGACAGCAGCAGAATTCTTATCCGCTGGTTAAAGAGAATCATCAAATGAGAATGTTTACGAATTCATCAGTTGCTAAACATTCTGGCTACTGTTCCTCATGTTACAATCCAAGCCCGTGTGCCAAAGGCACCTGGAAATGTCACCAACTGAAATTTGATAATGTAGTGAAAGCAGTTTGCTCATGCTCCATTTCTATTTATTTTAGGGGCTTCACAGATTCGATACGATAAACTCCGTATATTTTCCGTTCCTGTTGTTTTGTGGTTCTATTCAATGGAGAGTGCAGAGTGGTCCGGTATTAACAATCTGGAAACGGTTATAACAAGGACCCATGCCACGAAAAGGCCGGATGTCCATCCGGATTTCTCATGTCGATGCGGATCGAATTCAAGTTAATAAGTCTGTGACTTTATTCAGCTGCCAGTCCTAATCGGAAGGCGCCTTATAGCTCGGGACGTCTGAGGACACGGAATGAATGTCCGGATTAACAGAAAACCTTTCAGAGTTATCGGAATAAAGTTTCTTTTCATTACTTTGCTAATTCTGTTGAGAACTTTGATTTAACTTGGTAAAAGGCGGTATTCAGGGTTACGATCACTGCTGTTTGATGTCTCAGATCTGCCCGTGCCATTTGGGGATTTTTTTTAATTTATCAAGGAGCTATTCCGGTAAAAATCCGGCATTGCCTGTCTTCATGAAATCTGAAAATATCTTTTGATGAACTGAAGCTTGTCTGCTTCTTTTCCGGTTTCGAGCTCTAAGAATAAAAGAGTGGGACGATTGAAGTGGGCACTCTTACTGACATGTATCCATAGTCGCCCTAATTTTTTTCAACCTTCTGTTTGTTAGTTCGACAAATGGAGGGTTAGTCTGTGAAATTTCGTTGACAATGATATAAAATTAAACACCTGTTGGCTTTATTTTGGTGTTGGCCTCACGCTAGTGTTCGATGTGTTCCTGCACGTCTTATATAAGGCAAAAATAGAGTATGAAAATCAGCGTGCTTCGCGGTCACGTGTATAGCTTCATGTAGAGTTCAATATTTATGTGTTCAATAAATTTGTCAGTCTCAAGGCCACAGTAGGATATGAGGACGAAGAAA
Organism: Acanthopleura granulata; assembly: GCA_016165875.1. Taxonomy (NCBI): domain Eukaryota; kingdom Metazoa; phylum Mollusca; class Polyplacophora; order Chitonida; family Chitonidae; genus Acanthopleura; species Acanthopleura granulata. The sequence goes on along the minus strand of JABBOT010000080.1, from coordinate 41,025,573 downwards.
ACGCAAAATGTATATCTGACATGTTTATTGATTTATATAGACTTAAAATAAAATGTTTAAGTGAGTGTTCAGTAAATTTCTCAAAGATTGAAACTGGGAGGATGGTGATGAATAAAGATGAAACAACAAGTGGAATGTCCATTTTTATAATATTATAGTCTTTAATATTAAAATGTTCCAAAAGTTTCTCAGAATCTTAAGGTCATTGCGGGACAAGAGGATAACGAGGCAAGAAGTGAATCTGAAGACAACATTATATCGTCTTTCATATTAAAGTGTGTGCAAAATGTTTCTTCAAGTCCCAATGCCACACATGGGCATGGGGGTAAAGAACAAATATCCTCCACAGCGGATGACACAGAACTTCTTGAACATTGTGGATAACCATACTTGCTCAGTTTAAGTACACGACAGTCTGCCCACTATGAACATGGAAGCACTGAAACTCAGTCATAACAGCGAAAATCAATGAAACATACTAGTCCAAAAGTAATTAAAGTGTCAAGTGACACACTCTGAAAATATCTCTACCCTTTAAACTCACTCTTTATATCTTACAGTTCAATGGAAAAAGTAAAAATTGAACATTAGATTGAAAATATTGCATATTGTATGTTTATCTAAGGTTCATAGACATACGTGACTGATTTGCACATGCCGTACCAACGCGGTTATTTCCCTTTAGTCGCAATTGCAAATGAAGTGGGCATCTTGTTGCTATATCCACTGTATCGATAGTCACTGGAGATTTCCTACTTCTGATCCATGGAAATTGAGATAGGATAGAGGCTAAGCGTTCTGGAAGCCCGGTTAGCAGACTTTTTGGAAATGGTCCATACTTAGCAACGAGAGGTTTTATATCCTCCGTGAGAAGTCCAGGTAATTCCTATTGACTGCTCAGTCTAATATGTCTGATGGCCAAGGCGTGAAATCAGGAATACAGAATATAAAATAATCACAATAATAATTAATAAATGTGGACCGTACTTCTTCAGTACGAGATTAGTGCTAGGACGTGTCTCATATTGCCGTCTGACAGGTGTTTTCTTTATTTTTACCCAGTGTTATTATGCTATCCAACATTGTCTTCATCTGGTGCTTATTGGCTTTGTGTTGCCAGTAGCAATGTGTGTCTCATCTCGCGGACTCATCGTCTTTATGTTATCAACCCCAACTCTTATCTCGCGCCTAGTGTCTTCGTGTTAGCTATTATCAGCAGCATTATCTTTATCATCCCAAGCTAAATATATTGATTGTGTTACTTTCAATGAAATTTTCTGATGTTCTTTCCACGCCTCATTCATTTGCTGTATTGTGCCAGCTTAAGCTCTCTTTTTTTCTCAACTTCGAAATAACTCTTGATCTCACGTGTGACATTTAGTAATCTCAAGAATCGAAAGATTTCGTTCAAAATTCAAATTAATATTTTAATTTGCCATATAAAAGACTACAGCACAGAAAGTAAAAAAAGAGTAGTGTGACGATTGGAATATGGTCACAGGTTATCAGTGAAATCCGGCCTCTTGTCATTTTACCTCAGTTGGGTTTTATTCTTACTGTTCATGGAAGTGTTTAAGAAGTAACGAACTACACACCCTCTAGCACTATGGCTTATCACTTGTACGGCTTCCTCATTGATTCAGTGCCCAGAATAAATGTGCTTTGCGGCTTGCAGACATATGTCTGCTATTCACCCAACACAATGTTATTCCCGTGTCATGAATCATTGATACCTCTGTTTTTCTCGCGATATTGCCTCAGCCTGAAATTGTATACCATAAAGGCTTGTAAGCTTGTAGCTTCATTGTATTTCGTCAGTCGATGAAAACAGGCTGATGGTTGGTAATGTGGCCTCGACGGGAGTTCGGCAGTGAGCAATCCGTCAAACAGAAATGTCGTGAGTATTCTTGCAAGCAGACCCACTGTAGTATAAAACAAGTATGGTTCAGTCGAGAGTTTAATGCCCTGCAAAACAACTGTGTACAAGTTTGCGCATCCTCGATGTATATGTATCAGTGATACACAGAGGGTGTATGGCTGACACACACGACATTATGGACGTATTACACAAATTACACTAATTGTGTACTACTGGTACACAAAAAGTATTTGGATGAGCATATTTGCCAAAATAATGTGTACCATTCGTACACAGTAGTTTTTAAGAGAGTGTGTTGCTAAATAATATTTATTTAGGACAAACTTACAGAGCTCCCCAAGTGACGAAAGTAGATCGGGTCCATCAGTGGTTGTGTGTCTGGGACATGTTTATGGGGTAACAATGACGAACTTTAAGGCATAAAGGTAACTACGGAAAACCCTTCCGCTGTGGTACTAGATTAACCTTACTGACGTTCTTACTAACATGCAGGAATTTGAAAGCTCCGAAACGGCCAGTAAAGTCTATAAAATACGGACAAACGGACTGGTGTAATTTTACTGTTGGCCCCAAAACAGAGAGGACAGACGCTCAAACTGGGCTGTAAACTTTCTATATGGGGCTTGAAGTACGTGCTAAACTGGTGCCGTACCGGGAGAAAGAATGCACCCTGGGTCATATAAACTACACCAAATGAACTTCCTGACAGTAAATGGTAGAGAATCTCAGAGTTAAAGCCAGACGAATATCTTGTGATGATCATTACCAGTGAAGTAAGTGGGCTCTGAATAGGGGATCATCTATGGTATTAGTCCAGCAAAAGTCACTCAGAAATTCACCCTGTTTGAGAGGAAAACCCCAAGTGGAAATGTTACAAAATCAATGAAAGACTAATTTCACTTTGACCAGCTCGAGTTATGCGACATATGTAAGAAACACAAAGGATTGACAAAGAGTTTTTAAATTACTAAATCAAACAACCAATCAGTTAATCAAGTCATTCAATTAAATCATTCCTTCATGAGTTAAAAAATCGCAGTTTATTAATGAATTCATCAATCAGCCCGATTGTTAATAAGGTGTACTCATTTTAGAATTCTTTGGGACATGATTTCCCCGTGAAATTTATCGATAGGACGAACAAGTGAAAAGATTACACACCATACAGGAAGTAGTTTTAATTTCTCTACTAGAGCCTTTTTGCATGACAATTATAACATATCACGTGTTCATATCTCCATAAATATTTCTCTCAACATGTTTAGTTTGTTTTAGTTCCAAAATAATTTACAACGCGTTTTGTCGAATCATAATGTAAACATACGCATATATATCAACGAATGAATGGTACGTAAAGTCAACCCGTGCGTGGTTGTAGTACGTAAACAACTTGCACAAGCTTTTGTGCCACCAGGTGGCGTCAGTTGATATGGGTAATTAGTTTTTCGCATTTCCCCTTTGGACTCTGCAAACCGGGCGTGTGTTTAGCGCTCTGTAGCGCAAAATACAACGGCGCTTAGTCCATGAGATCGCTTGGGATGTGTGTAATTAAGCCCTGCACACCTTACCGCTCACGTGAAGTCGCTCTGATCGCCTGATATACTGGAGACTTCGGTATTAAACAACCTTCCAAGAGCCCCGTCCGTCATGACCTCATGGGAGAGTAGTCCCCAGGGGTGAAGATTTACGAGCTTTCCAGACAGTTCCTTCGGACTTGTAGATAACGTGCTGGTTTGTCTAATATCACAAGACATCCTTCCCGCTAGGATATCTGCCACATTAAATGAAAGGCTCTTGGCTCTTTTTCACAGTTTTTCTGCTGAATTGACAGGGTCACAAACGTTCTGTGGCAGACTACCCAGACGGTTAAGTGGTGGACCTCCAAGTACATCTTTTGGCAAAAGTCCCTTCAGTTTTCCAGTTATAGTTAGTAGTCAGTTAGCGACGTTCCAGCCTGTTTAGTTGAGATTAAGGGACAATGCAGCGATACCCACTTCTGGTCGCGAAGACCATGTAATTTGTTGGTTTGCTCGCTTGAGGTTTGGGTCTTTTTGATATTACTTCTACCACTTCACAACACCTGCCACGATATGACCTCAGTAGTGCCGAAGAGGCGTTAAGGGTACTAGAACCCAAGAGGGGTAAAATTTGGTCATATTTGTTTTATTTCACATTCTTATCATCCATTCTTCTATCTTTCCTCTCATCTAAAGATGAAAGCCAAAATCAATTTGTAAAAACCTTAATTTTGACAAAAAGTATAAAATTTTGTGAACCAAGGCAGATGTGTTTTCTTAGGTCTCCCTGATTAGGGGTATTAGGTCACAGAAGGGGGCTACCTGCCGTGAATAGACATGCCTCTAATCCCTGTATTCCCTCCTGCATGGTTGCCTGTGCAGACTACTCAAGGAGGCCTGTTAACTAGAACAACAGCCTTAATCATCCAACCGAGGTGCCATTGAGAGAGGAGTTTATACACAGGTTTTCTCAGAAATGTCAAGATAAAATACTAACTTACGCTTTCATGCACCAGGATAAGTTTTAAAATTTAACACAAGTAGGTTGATATAATCACATTAATGACGAATTTTGTCACACATAATGCTCCTCTAGAGATTTTGGTCTTTTTCTCCCCCTTTTTTTGAGATGGTTGTGTGATGAAATACTTTTATTTTCGCTTATTTTTAACATAATGCTATGAAACTTGGCATTCTTGTAGCTAAATACTTCAGCTAAAAATTATTGACGAATTTTATCACACATAATGCTCCTCCAAACATTTTTGTCCTTGTCCCTTTCTGCTTTTGAGATGGTTGTGTGGTGAAACACTTTTCATTTCTCTATTATTTCTGGCTTATTTTTCAATATAATGCTTTGGAACTTGTCACACATGTAACTAAATACTTAAGGTAAGAAATGTCCCACAGATTTTTTTTTATATCTTTTCTGGTTTTAAGGATATTAGTAAAAGAACATCAAATTTTCAAAAAAATTTTGAAAAAAAAAGTATTAACTTTAAATGATCAATCAGAACAATTTAAGATGAACTTAAAAAATGTGAAACCCGTTTTTCAGATTAAATATATTAAGTAAATTTTCCATTTAGGCAAGAAAAGATTGAAAACAGGCCAGAAAATAGCATTTTGAAAATCAGTTCTGAAACTCTCAAACTTTCTCTTTATTTTGATTAATATTAAAGTTAGGTAAATTTTAAAAGTGTGTTTTAAATCAGCAGTCGTCTACCTTTCAGAATATATGTACATATCGCAACATTTGATCAATAGTTTGGGCTAGACGAGGCAAAATGTGAAATTTTGCTCACGAGGGGTTCTAGTATCTTCAAGCCGTCTGCGTTCATTCATCATCCTGACCCCGCCAAGTGCTTCATCACCCCATGTACTCATTCATGCTGATCACCAAGCAATGGCTGCCATTAACTTTCAACCAGGCCTCAGATCTTGGCATATATGGTAAACAGATACTTAAGAACTGGCATGAATGTTTCCAATAAACAAACTGTTGAGTCTAACTTTCGTGTAACTCTGGATCTAAGGAGAACAGCATGTTTCAAAAAAGTAGGATTTCTAGTACTGTACAACAGACATTTTAAGGTTATTTAAAAAGCCCAATACTTTTTCCCGCTTTCAAAATTGCATAATACACAACATACCATGTCATTTGTGATCGTGTTTGGCACTCAACCATAAACCTGCTATGGTTATTGATATCAACCATATAGTTCTGGTCTTTCTGAACCTACAAGTTTTGGTAACGTTTATCATGAAATGTTTTGGTTGAAGTCATTTAACTGATTGGTTTGTATAGTCACAGCAGTTACAAACTACATCAATCATATGCTTGCAATACCAAGCTGTTCTTTGTTGATCTTTTCCGAATACAATTTAAGTAGGAGTTAATACACATAACCTTTCACAGACGTTATGAACTATGGAAATGTTGCATTGAGTCAGAGTGAGAATTACCAAAAGAAAATCAAAGAAGACACAGGCTCTCATGAGCATTTCCTATTTTCTCACCAGAAAGGAACGGTTCACTCGTCACGCGCTGAATAATGGACGTGGTCTTTGAAGCTTAGCAAAATAGCTGCTCGCTGGTTCTCGTAGAGGGAATATTTCCATTCGTTATGTGAAGATGATTCCAGTGGTAATTTTACTGTGGTTTCGCTACAATAAAGCAATTAAAAGCTCTCAATTTAGCCACTAGTTAAAAACTAACTACCCTCGTTCCTATAGCCCGGGTGGTGAATTGACTTCACCTGACCTCATGTGTCGACCTAAGCCAGGTCATGTCATTTCACAGGCCAGGGAAAGCGGGCTTTATTTATAATTAGTGACCTCGCGTGAAGTATTAACCGTGTAATATTTCTGTGTTTGTTTGCCCGTGAAATTCGGAAGATTTGTCCTTTCCTTGGAACTTTGGTAGAGGAGATTGTCTTCAGTCCGAAGCAAAGATTCACACGGCGATTAAGCCAGAGGAGGCTCCTTGCAGTACAAAAAATGGGCACCTTATTTCCTTACAACTTTCACTTGGAGGATTGAGTCGGTGATAAAAGTTGGACAACACCGACCATTACTCTAGAGCTACTTACAGGTTAAGATCTTTAAAGCTAGCAGATAAAAATATGGCACAAAAAAGGGACACCTTACTTACATCTGTTCGGAATTCCACCACTCCATCACATACGAAGGGGGTCAGCTCAATATGGCAGGAGGAGATCTGACCGTCGGAAGTAAACCACGGACGAACTGACGAACTTTCTGACGCATAGATATCCTCACCATACAGCCTGTGGTACAGATATGGTCATCATATAGTCTGACGCACAGATATGCTCACCATATAGTCGGACGAACAGATATGGTCATCATATAATCTGACGCACAGATATGCTCACTATACAGCCTTTGGCACAGATACTCTCACCATTTAGTCTGACGCACAGATATGCTCACCATATAGGTGGAAGACAAATCGTTAGGGTGCGCATTCGGTCACGGGAGCGTCGTCGATCGCTTATTGACACCACTTACAGTGATAGTGGGGCTCAGTGAAAGTAGACAAAGAATTAAATGGTGGTGTAAGCTAACGGATCTGACTCTAGCTGAACTATTGCTGAACTGATATATCAGGAAATATCTAGCCTTGGGGACAAAGTCGCAGCGAGGCCGATTGTACAAGCCATATCTGACTTAGTTCAAAGTAGAAGTTTGAATATTTGTTTGGATTCGGGGTTTTATAAATGATAACATAAATATTCTATACCTGTATTAAGAATAATCTAACTCAAATTTATTATCAGAAATGATAACTTAGACATTAGCATACTATTAGAATGTAAACTATATACTACAAGTATATATATCTGTGTGAGAAATTATTCGAGAAAGTAAATGCGAATGAATCCTACTGTACTCGAAACAGTGATGCGGAGAGATCTTCCATTATGCAGACGACATCCTGAGAAGTCACGTGACCATGATCTGGGTCAGATTGGGAGGAATTGAAGGATCTTGTGGATACCATAATTCTAGCAGCCCGAGGTCAACCATGGCTAAGACGGCAAATTTCTCGCCTGAGTAATTCATTCAAGGACTTCTGGTTAATCTAGTCACAGTGCATCTTGCGGGTTGAACTTGAGGCTGTCAAATTCTCGGTCAGCGGAAGCCCCTTGGTGACAAGAGAGCGAAGACGGAATAAAACCATGTATACCCAGTAATTAGGGACAAAGGAGATACATTTTCTTGGCGTCTTCCGCTGTCGCAGAGACTTAAGCCGCCTCAAGATTCTTCGACATCTTAGCATTACACGTCAGTGCAAGTTTTTAGCCAGATCCGTGGGCCGTGTAGACTGGTATAAACATGCAAAGATGATTCGTGATGGCTTGAACTGTGGCATTAGCAATTACCCTCGAATAATTATTGTATCTCAACTAAGCCATTTATAAATGGTGGAGCCTGAAAGTAAATGGGAAATATAGATTTTATCTCTCTGCGGCATATTCGGTGAGTGGTCTTAAAATATCACACACAGACGATGCTGAAATCCTTTTTTTTTCTTCATTTTTATGCAACATTTTAGAAATTCGTTGACAGCGTAGAGTTCGCTTATATAAGGTTTCCCATCACAGGGCAGCGTAGGTATGGATTCCCAAGTTATTTACTTCAACTGGAATGTGTTTCAACTTATGTCTACTCATGTGTTATTCACCAATACACCAGTTGTTATATAAAACAACCAAGCTCTCTGCAGTAAGTGGCCTAACTGTTCGCCCATGTCTAGCCAAAGTTGCACATTTCCACTGAAGGCTATTTTGAGGCAGGAATTTGTGAGATTATGACAGTTCTGTGGGAGCAAGATATACATTAAGACGTTTTGTGTCCTGTCTTCTGTGACACCGATGCCTGTCTTCCACTAACTTGTCTCATCTCTTAGCCTTTCAAGTGTTTTGTCCCCATCATTCACACGCAATCTTTATATACACTTTGCCTCAATCCGCCAAGAAGACAGTTAGAATTTGACTGCACAGTAATTTGCCTTTGAATTTAAGATATTTTAAAGATTGTTGACAGATGCACATGATATTTATGAAAACAGAGTGAGATATTTTATTTTTATGTTCTTGGTTTTCGACGTGTTTTCTGAAAACGTAGCAATTCCATCATCAGTCTAGTAATTGTGATAGTCGTGTATTTAATCACTCGGTGTTATTGAGAAAGGTTTCAATCCTACAAATATTTCTGTTTCTGCGGTGGCAAAGACTAACTCCAGAATTAGTATTTGTCAACAATGAACAATATTTGTGTACATAATGGCTGGTTTTATTGAAATCTCAAACTGTTACCGTTTGTTTGTCGGTTTACTGGGTTTTCGGTATTGTTTTGGTCAAGTCACTGTTGTGTGTCTATTTCAGAATAAGTGCATTCTTTGACTGAAAGACTGACGTCCATATCAGCATGAATGTGGGTATGTATCAAATTATATTCACGATATTTTAATCGACATAATTATGATTATCATATTTTACCATGCAGGACTTAAAAGTGAGGGTTTTAATGGTTTTGCCTACGAGAGAGCATATTGTTCAAAGTGTTAAACTTTTAAAAAAAAACACCAACAGCTCGACAAAGGCATATTTTTCCTTTTTCTCGTTTTATGTTATATAAGTCTTATTAATATTTTTACCTTTCCACCTCTTCTGTACGTTGGACTAATAACTTTCGGCTAACGTTCTCTTTATACAAAACTTTCTACCAGACAGATGGGGGAACCACTCGGCCAACGCGAAATCTGGCGTTGTCTTTCACATAACTGAACACCATGAAATACATTTAGCTAGGTAAGCTTTTAAAGCTGAAAATGTCAATGTCCGTTATGCGTTTCACGTTAACAAGAACAACCCGTGATCAATCGATATTCCTTGGCCTGCCTATAATTGTGCCGAAGCCGTGTCTGATTCCTCACTTTCTATGATCAGTTTTGTTGCCAACGAAAAAAAATGAGAAACTGTTTAGAAAGAGGTGTTTACAAAGGTCTGTCAAATGGACATCATGGGTGAAGAGTCTATGTCGTGTGCAAAGAGGACGGGGAGAGGGAGGGGGCATTCCATCCGGTGTAGTCGTGTCTGACCGAGAATCGACTTGTGGGCCGGTATTTCACCCAACACCTCGAATCGATCAGTCAAAACTGTAAGTGAAATGTAGTTGACATGGTGAGCATTGCCACAGCGCGCTGTGCGTCATTATTCAAACGTAATCCAGCCAACCACGATGGCAATTTCCGCCAGCATGGCGGTGACCCGTACCGTTTCAGCGGTGGTCCAATTCCCTATGTAAATGTATCTCTACCTCATCTCGAACAACTCGCTTGGAATCCTGGGCACGCTTGCCAATTGGCGGACTTCATTTTTTAGGCTGGTCAGTTTCAGCGGAACACCTCCTAAGGTTACTGGATGACTTTGGTCGACCTTATATGTCCCGAGGAAACTTCGGAATCGACAACGATTTCTCACAAGTTCTCTACAACTTTTAGTGTTGACAAACTGATTGAGGTCAATTGAAAAATATTCAAAGTCATTTCTTTATTGCTACATTTATACTTTCTTGCTCCACAGAGGTTCATCATGACAGATATTATGTTTTTGTAGGTTTATTGGCCCTTTCAACCCTCATTTTCTCAACTAATGGACCTTTATGTTTAATTTCTTACTAAATGTAACGTATTTGTGCGCTGAAATTCTAATTACCAAATGTTATCAATGACATATTGTTCTAATGGAACACCTGAACGAGTATGTTCGCAGACAGTTTTGAAACCAGGTGTAGGAATGTATCTCGCAGTGTCGAACGTATGTACTGGGTTTGTTCATGGTTCTATTAGAGGGCGGTTGTTTTATCCTCGTGTTGGGTCCTTTGACTTCTTAGACACAGCACAAATTACATCAGACAGGAATATCTCTGTATTTATATAACAGGCTTTGCTCAGATGTGTAGTGAAGAATGGCTGTTAAACTGATGTTAACCACTTGAACAGTTCACCTTCAAAGTTCTACTTAGCTGCCCATGTCATTCGTTGTTTTTAGCCTACGTGGGTCCCATCACTGCCAATATTTCAGTTTTGTTACTATTTCGGGTGTTCAAGACTATATGTCGGAGAATTGAAAAAGGCCAGAACCTTTTGATCACCCGCTGTTAGCGGGGCTCAAGGCGGATATTAGAGTGGTGAAATGAGCACCAATCGCAAAGGCAATATCCGATGAGGCAGGGTCGAAGCTGGGACAAAGGACAAAGTTCATTTCCGTTCACCCCCAGTGTTGGCTAATATTTCCCGCAGTTTTATGTTTTAATCTTCGTTGTTAATGGGCTTATATCTGAATAAAAACCCTGTATTGCAATCTGTCGAAATGTTTATATTATCTTCCCCGTGGAGAGTGAACTGAAAATCCTTGCCGTATAAAGGACAGATTCTTGCTTGCTCTCACATCTAAACTGACCTATCGACTCTTGCAGGATTCCACACTCTTTGACAAATAAGCCCATACGAAGCTGATACGGCTCATCCAGAACGATTAAGATCAATCAGAATTTATGTAAATCGCGGCTGATCATAGCGGATTTTTAACCACGCGCAAAAACCACATGCAACTAGTACGACCGCCTCGCGATCGCTGGGGATATCATCAGATGCTTCAATGTTCCAGAAGACCTTTCACGAAATATCATAAAATCAGCCCGAAATTTGCGACGGTATCCCGTGATTTTTAGGCCGAAGGTTGTTCCTAGAGCTTTAAAGGTATAACATCGAATTCACCGCTATTTCGTTCATGTCACAAAGGTGTCTTCATAGTCAAGGATAACCCGTATTGGAAGGCCATAGCGAGAACAACAGTGAGACGCCCTACTCAGGTCCAGTACTTGGCAGAGCACTAGACAAGGAAGTATTAAGAATGACAATTTATCTTGTAGCATCCCGAATCGAACTGGGGTCTCGTCTACTTCGCAGATGTGCTCACTGCTCGACCAACACCTTGTGGTCAAGTCTAACTGTATTGATTAAATACAATGTAAATCCAGTGAGTTCTTGACTTGAGGATATTTCTTTTAATGTCCGCAAATCAAATCAAAACACCCAGTCAAAACCAGGACTTGCCCGACAACCTTTGTCATCATACAAACCCATATGCAAACAATCAAGGAAGTAATGGTGAATGTCTAATCATCGGATGGGAATGTAAACAATTCTGGAGTAATTGTTTGATTACACAACTGTCAAACGCTTGACACAGACTCTATTCCCAGAGCCTAACTACTAATTAATGATGTAACTACTTCCCGTTGAGACAAGTACACGTATGTGTGAAACAGGTAGCAATTTGGAATACCCGCATGAAGTGAGGGGTTTGCACAAATACTGGTCATTAGGCTTAAGCGTTTAAGTGCATTAGAAATTGTTACCCAAGGCTTTTAAAGGCATGGTATGTTTTCTCATCATTGGCCCACAAATCATATACACAACAAATCAGACTCTGATTTATCTTGATGCCATAGCAGTACAGCCCATAGTTAATGTATTAATAACTGTGTGACAAACGCACTTTCTGTACATGACATACAAAAATATCACAATACATTGGTATTGTCAAATGTGTAACCCCATCCCACCCCAGACATGTAAAATGCCAATTCTTTTATTACGAAGGTCGATAAGAAATATTTTGAAAACATTTTGATAGTAAAACAGGAAGTGTGATGAGTACCGTATACTTTTGAGGACCTCTGTTCAGCTTGCATGGGTAACCTGTTTTAGAGGCAACTAGCATCCAAAAGATTGGTGTCTCTTAAGGCACGTCAAGAGTTTCTTTGTTTTTTCACGACATGAACCTAGAGGGTGTAAAACGAGCGGCTGAAAGGTTTCATATCAGTAATTCAGAGTAAAGATCGTCCTTTTAATAGTGCAAATATCTCAGAATAATACCTCGATCATGGCTGTTAAAACACCGTTCGCTTTAATTCCTGTAAATTACGGTAGAGACGTACGTACATATAAGCTTTCTGTACAACACTGTTGTTTGTGATTCCTAAGTGGCATCAAATATAGATCCGTGCTTGCTGTGCAGACCTTGCTCTTCGGCAAAGGTTCTACACAGTCGACACCATATCTGAGTTATTTGACGGCATCGCTTGCAATGAGGTCATTAAACACTACAAAAAGTATAAGTTTTTGTACGTATATAGGATTTCCTACCTTAGATATTTTAACTTCGCGTTCTAATTTTTTATCGCGGTTGTGCGGTTTTAGCTGGTTTTAAAAATGCTGATCTATTTATGTTTGATTTTGGACATTCTAATTCTCGTTTAGAACACCGTTTCTTGTCTCCTGATTTAAATATATACTTGCTACAATTCGCGCAATATTGCTAAAGCTGTGTTAAGCCACGATCACTGATTCCCCGTCTAAAATACATGCAAACAAATGACTACATGGTCACCTAATTATGAACATTTCTAAACTCTTCATAAACCGTTTATGGCAAACACTGGGGGAAAACAGTAGGCTTCGAGGTTTTCCATCAGTGGAATGATACCTGTGTACAAGACATCCTATTTTTTCATTTTATTCGTGCTTCTATGTGTGGTGAAGATTATTTCCCCTATGCCCCCAGGGTAGAGGCTTTTTCATCAGAAGGACCGGGCCCTTTTATAGACCCTTTATACCGCCAGAATCAAACAAGGCCAAAAGGCACTTTCTTTACTTTGTCACAGAATCATTTTTTTTAGCATCAGATGGCTACTGCAAGCCTCTACCCTTCAGCTGCTAATTAAAACAAACCACACCAGGTCGTTTTATTTCCTCTTACTTTTTTGTTCCCAAGTTCTTCTTTTTTTTTTTAGCCTGGGGGATTTTGAAGAAGGGCGCATTTACTTGGGTGACCTTTATACATATTTCCCTCGGCTATAAATGTACATTTTGACAAAAAAGACCCAAACAAAACAGTTTGTTAACATGATATTCATCGTGTAAAACGGTGTGCTATTGCACTGAAAAAGAGAAAAAAGCCTATGTGTAAAAAGAGAAAAAAACGAACAACTTTAACTTTCAAATTATTATGGAAAACGTCTTAGTTTTCTGAATACTTTATGTGTTGTTGACATAATCAATGTCAACAACTGGGACACTTGGAATCTATTTTGAACACTTGATATATATTATTACAAAAACATGACAATGGCGTAGTGTACACAGTTAGACTTTGTGGACACTAAGGCACTTCCGGTAATGGCGCGTGCCTAGTTAGAGTGTGGTCTGTGTTCATCCGATAGACAATCCTTTTGCCATACTCTTTTGGATACCCATCCGACTTGAATTTACGACTGGAGAGCTAATTCACTGAGACTGTGATTGCATTTCATAGTTATGTCTTCAAAAAAGGTACTAGTGAAGCCATGATTGTGGACTCTGAGAAACGCATAACTAACAGGGCGACTTTGTCAGCAACAAAGCTTACTCAAACTGGAATTTCTTCTCCACAGATGTACAGTATACAAGCTCTATACGAAGTTAACTTGTTAAATTAAGCTGACATGTTAACTTCGGTCAACAGCTTGAGGCTTGAGAGTAAAGTATAATCTGCTTCCAATGTTATTTTTCAACTGTGTTGTGTTGTATAGGTATATTTTTTTCTATCTGTTTCCAGAATTATATACCAAGTTATTGATTCACCTTATTTGGAAGGATCTGAAGAATGGCTTTTACATCCTCTTAAACCTAACGAAGAAGTTAGTTGTAATTTACACGTAACTGATGACATTGAGTATAAACACTGGAAACGTATTAGCAGTCGGGCTTGTAATTATTATTAAGAGGAGTGTTTCCATCAATTTGTCACTGACAGCAACATTTTGTTCTTCCAGGTCTTACGTTTCTACCATCCATTTTAATGCTCGCAGCCAAAGGAAAAATTTCACTGAAACATGTACCATGTAACATGTAAACATGTAACAACCTCATTTAAATTCACAGTCAAAAGAATATCAGAAAGCTGGCTTGATCCTTCCACTGAACACATATATGATATTCCCGGCTACTATCCTATCAGTCAGTCTAGATCAAATAAGAAAGGTTGCGGTCTAGTACTATATATAAATAACATCATCGCTAACTGTACAATTAGGGAAGACTGATCTCAAATCGAATCTAATGGCTATTACGAATCATTCTTTGTGGATATTACTTTGAACAGAGATAATTATACTGTAGGAATAATTTACAGACCCACTGGAAAGAGCGTACAAAGTATTAATCTTAGTTGGCAATCCGTTATTTAGGCTTGAAACCTGAAACACGCAAATGTTGCATTATGGGTGATTTTAATGTCGATCGGTTCAAGGTAGAACGTCATACTCCCTCAAAAGTATTTTTTGACACGATGAAGATCAAGTATTTTCCCCCAGAATAACTAAGCAATCTAGAGTTACATCTAGAAATGCAACTTATATAGCTAATATTCACCAAAACTTTCACGAAGACGACACCCTTTCAGGAATTTTGCTTTCAAAAGTTTCAGATCATTTTCCAATTTTTCATACTAACAAATGCTTATCAGCTTGTGATCGGCGTCATAATATCTACACATATCGTTGCATCACTGAACATCAGCAGATGGCATTCAGATCAGAACTAGAAAATGCTGACTGAGGATCAGTAATGTCCGAAACAAATGATCCAAACAATGCTCTGAATCGTATTCAGGAAGATTTTAATACTATTTACAACAAATACTTTTCTGTTATGCTTTCCACAGAACTACAACGGCATATCCATAAACCATGGATAACATACGCCATTTTGAATTCTATACATGAAGGGAATAGGCTTTTTCGTTTGAAACTGAAAGAAAAGAAACATAAAAAGATTAGCTGAATGCAAGCCTTACCGTAACAGATTAAATTATCTTATTAGATCCACCAAGAAAAAATACTATGAAATTAACTTTAATATATGTAACAATGATATTAAAGGTACATGGAAAATATTATCTAAACTGTTAAACCAAAAAATCGCATACTTCGCTGTTATCAAATTTTAAGCATAACAACACATATATAACGGATCCAGATCCATATAGCTAATGGTTTTAATGAATATTTTGCGTCATTTGCTCCCAAGCTTGAATCTGCAATGCCCCGTGTTCCCACTCATTTTTCAGAACTTTTAACCAACCCGTGCCGTATTTTTGTTACCTTGCCCAGTGCATGCCCTCTGAAATAAAAGAAGCCACCAACTGTTTTAAAAATACTGCTCCCGGCTTCCACGGTATACGAATCTCACTTGTAAAACCATTGTTTGGATTTGATATTAGAACCACTGTGCCATGTTATTAATTTATCGTTTGTTGCAGGTGTGGTTTCTAAATGTCTAAAATTGCTTAAGTAACACTTCTGTTTCAAACTGGTGATAGGGACCTATTTGATTACAGATCAATTTTGGTGTTACCCTGTTTTAGCAAAAATGTTTAAATTTTTAAAAACACATACTTTAATTTTTTTTCAAACCAGTATGACTTTCGTGCGAATCATTTAACTTTTATGGCAATTCTTTCCCTACACGATAAGTTTGTGTCATTAAGAGAAAATAAAAATTACGCCATCACTGTTTTCTTTTAGATTTTTCGAAAGCTTTTGACACTGTAAACCACGAAATCTTACACTCAAAGTTAAATCATTTCGGTTTTCGAGGGAACACTAATAAATGGTCCCAAAGCTGTACTTGTCATTCAGAACGCAATGCACGCAATATAACAACCTGGTATCAACTTTTCAAACCATGTCTAATGGAGTTCCCCAAGGGTCAGTTCTTGGACCTATTCTTTTTCTACTTTACATATATGATGTCACCTCTGTTAGGCGTATCTTAGAACTCTTACACTGATTACACGTCTGATTACATGTCTGCAGCGGTGTCCAAGAGCAACCCCAAGAGGCTTTTCCAAACCATGTCAATTAATCTTGCAAAACTGTATAACTGGTTCTCGTGTAATAAAAAAATTTCGGTCAATACCATTGAAATCAAATAAATGTTTAAAAAAGACTTCGAAACGATGCAAAATAAGAAAATTTCCAGAACTAAGCTTTAATAACATACATATCGGACAAGTGGACGAATTTGTTTTTAGGCGTTTTTTAACTATAAGTTAAACTGGAAGACCCCCGGAGATGATATGTCCTAAAAATTAATATTCGAAATATTGGTCCTTTACATCATATTAAGAACTGTTTAAATAAAAAGATAATATACAATCTTTACTTCCCGTTAGTTTATCCATACCAATCCTACTGCAATTTAAACTGGGCGAATACATATCCCTCCCATCTAAGAACACAGCAAATATTGCAAAAGAAAGCGATAAGGCTGATAACACACTCCGAAAATTTCGACCATACTACTCCACTCTTTGCAGAATTAAAATTTTTATCAATTAGACAGCTCAATGATTTCTTAGCACTTCAGTTTGCAAATAAGTTCTTAAATCATCCCAACTCCCTTCCCAAAACTTTTCACTACAACTTCATACACTTGTCCAAAGTTCACCGATACCTCACAAGTCATTCTGCGCTAAATTTATATAGTATTAATTATTATTCAGATTTATCTCTACACAGTCCACAGGAAAGGCACCTAAGCTGTAAGACAGTTTGCCCACAAATCTTAAATGCATCAATTCGATGTCACTTTTCAAGTCGTTAATTAAAATTCAAAGTGAAAAGTGCGCCATCTTTATTTAGTGCCTGTTTCCTCTCACCTGCACAAACAGTCTCTTTTCAATGTACTGTTATAATTATTGTTCTTTTTTTGTATTTGTGTTTTACTACTCTAAGTACTTTTTACATTTGCATTTAATAGTCACCGGATTGTTTTCAATGCATGTTTACGTTATACATAGAACAAGTCTCATGGGATTTTATTTATGTCAATCGTGCCCACGTATATCTGCACAACAAAATCTGCCTTCTATTGAATAAATGAAATGAAATGAAATATGGTTTAAGCGATTGCATTTGTGAAGAAATCGACAGGAAATGCGAAAATGTGTTCCAGACTGCTGATAATGACACTGTTTGTTGTCAAAGGTTATAATTTATCTGCATCCCTTCTTACACAACTGTGTTTGTCATAAGATTCCCAGAGACATCCTTCAAGTCAAAAAAGTGTACTTCATATGCTCATTACGGTTTTCGTTGTAATTTCATTTTTTATTCTTGTGTGTTATTTTACTTTTGTTAATTATCCTATCGAGTTCAGATTTCCTTAGCCTTGAATTATAGTTTTCCACCTTTGACGCAAAATCAATCCAATGGAATAGTGAAATGTCAAGAATTTTGAAATAATTCTGCCTTTTTGTATGTCTGACTGGATTATATGTCATGAAACAAGCGCGATTAAAGAAAGATATTTGATATCCACGTTCCAGAGCTAGTTTCAGAAGGAGAAAGTCGAGCACAATCCTCTGTGTATATCGTGAACTCACTAAAAATATAATGCCACAGCTGGGGCTTAAGATTTAATTTTACCTCCTTATTATGAAGGGATTTGTCGGCTTCAGGGTGGATATAGAAGTGAGTTAAGGCAATGATGACATTGGATAATATCATGTGAAGATTACATAAAATGCCATCTACTGTGACAAAGAATGTGTCCATGGCTCTATATATAGCACGATCACACGCGAACTTTGTTGAAAAAAGGCAGGATCTTTAATAAGGGATTGAAAGGGGCTCTTTAGGGGCTCTGTAAAAGAAGGCTGCATAGAACAGTTCGGTGTCGTTGAAAATTGTGTTTTTAAACCTACCGACCTCAAGACTAGCAAAAACATTGAGAAACTTTGAACGTAAACTTCAGTCGGACTACACTTTCAAGAGCACAGCAGAGACAGCTTTGTAAGAATCAATTCGAAGTATTGCCGTTTAAAACGTAAGTTACTATTTAGCTAAGAACAGACTTGCGTTGTTTTGTGAGGAAATACAGGGATCCAAGATAATTTGGGATTACGCGAGTCGTGCATAGATGAGTGGTTTAACGGGTCCACCAACTCTCAGTGAATGAAGACGTGTGTTTGATTCCAACCTGTATCCCCCTCCGCAGCATACATACCAATCATTGCCGATGTGCATTACGTGAACTATCCTTGTTTTATATGGCTTAGCACATCAACTGAGGGCAACATAAAGTTGAAAACCAACTGAGGTTACATTACATAACGTTAAAACCACTTGAGGCTACTTTACATAATGCTGATAATGCACCACATGATGCTGAAAACCAGCTGAGACTACACTGCATAATACTGAAAGACAACTGAGGCTGCTAAAATCCTTTTTCAAACATGGTAATGCTACATTATATAACGCTTAAAACCAGTTGAGCCTTCACTACATAATGCTGAAAACCAGCTGATCCTACATGACATAACGCTAAAAACCATCAGAGGCTATATTACATAACGCTGAAAACCAGCTAAGGCTACTTTACACAATGCTGAAAACAATCTGAGGCTATATTACACAACGCTGAAAACCAGCTAAGGCTACTTTACATAATATTGAAAACCAGCCGAGGCTACATTACATAAGACTGAAAACCAACTGAGAGTGCTATAGTCCTTTTTCAAACAAAACTTGAATATACAACTAGGATAATCGTAAAGTAACCCAATTTATGAGGAAGAAAATCGTAAAATAATATTTAACTGGCATGTTCCTGTGGTTGTCATCACAAACAAATTGATGCTTGTTTTCCAACAATCTTAATGGGCTCGCCCATGTATTAAGATGTTTAAAACTTTAGTTTGATAGTGTTCTGTTAGTTTTTGCCGAAATATAGTAATTTGGCAAATTCTGCAAATATAAATGTATGTATTTTGCCGAATCTTTCCGGCATAGCCTTATAAATCGTTTCCAGGCTATCGCAAGGCAACACGTAAATACATAAAATTTGCAGCAGTCGAGATGAATCCCGTTTCCGTTTCTAAGAAAAAAAATGGCAGAGAGATGTCATATTCCACACAAATTGCGTGTATTTGTCCAGAATAAATATTTTAAATATTACATAGGGCGCAGATGAAGATTGATACATTTATGTTGTGCCCCCTTGTGGTGAAACGTTGAGGCTCGAACACGGGCGTCTTCATAACGATCCATCAGGGGATGAAAAACAAATGCATCGTACGTCTCGCTCTACACCGGAAACTAACGTCTGGGCAAAGGTTGACCTGACAACAAACTTTTTACTGACTTAATTTAGGTGTATGTCCTTCGCTGAGAATGACTGAGCCCTGTCGGGTAAAAGTGAAGAGCATTTTGAGTTCTATTTTGGTAATGTTGGACTTGATCTGCTTATATAATTAAATGTTTTCCTTTTTTGGCCTCTTGCGGCTATGGAACTCATTCGTCTAAACAGACAGTGTCAGTTCCATTTGTGGCTTTATTAATTTCTTTGAGATTCCTGACGAATCCAGAGCCCTACTGAATGGAATGTTGGTGTAGGGTTTTGTTTGACCCATTGGCCGCCAGCGAGTGAATTAAGTCTTCCGCTTGTGTTGACTCGGCGTTGATATATCATAGGCTATTACTGAAAGCTATACGTAACACATTTACTTACTGTGTATGGTTGGCTGTATTCACTGTAAATATATGACTGCTAAACAATTAGCAAGGGGTCAGCATGTGCTTATGAGTGGTAACATGTTCGTCTCTTAACTGCTGCTACTCTAGATGAGAGTTCAACCCTGGCACTGGGTAACAATGTCTAGAATTTTTCCATCTCGATAGTCACAGCGAGCCACCTCTTTAACCCCCTGAACCATGCAACGACAGCTCTCTTCCAAATGTTGTTTCGCATAGTTGCCTGGAAGAATTACATGGCACTAAGATTATTTCCTTAATGGAGAGGTTTGCTTTTGTGTTATAAAATGGCCCATACTGACAATCGGATTTATCAATATATGTGGACCTCCACATTTGCTGTATCACGTTTAGACCGTGTGTAGCGCTGATCAAGAGCCTCAGTTTGACAGCCTGCAATAGTATGTGCTACAAAAAGCTACTGCAAAAGGCCACCTCTAAAGATAGAGTTTATATAATGTATTTGGCTGAAATGAAAATGGCTTAACCGAACGCTTTGAGAAATGTGACGAAAGAGATGTTTCTGAATTTAGAGAATCACTTGATAAGTTCATGCATATTTAACATTGATCTTCAAAGCGCCATTTTCGGTCATCGCTCTAAAGTAAGGGAAACGAAGGCAAGACCAACCTAGTAACGGACCATTTTTTGTTTTCGTCTGACGCAGATATTTGCTTGGGTCTTAAAAAGACGTAATTCTCAGCGAAAAAGTCAGGGCCGCGTGCAATATCTGTAAGGATCTCAAATATTGACACCCGATCTATAGGACTGTTAACAGAGAATTTGTTTTGTCAGATTTGAAATCCCTTGACGGCATGTTGTGATTCTATCAACTTCGCAATCGTGGCCTCGCTTCACCTAGTTATACAATGACACATATGATGGAAGAGACTCGCGGGTGACATCCGCTGGTTTGGAAACATTTAAATTGTTGACGGATTGCGCACCGCGAACATTGCGGACAGCTAATCAGATATTGTGTAATTGTGCGACTTTATACAAAAAATGGACAATAATCGTGTTCGGGTGAAGTCCTGTAGAATCTGACAGCGGGGTGATCTCTGCGGACTTCAGTTCGGGACAGGCCATTGATAATTGGATGGGAACTGTGCAGAAGAGTGAGAGTGGGCAATCAAAATAGACATTCAGCAATCTCTCGATGATCTAGTCACTTGATTTGAAAAAAAATATAAAGCAAAAAATAGCAAATTGATAAACTGAAAATATTCACATGCCAATAGCAAATGTTCCTTTTCTCAGACAGTTAATTACTTTTGTTCATTTGGCCTGTAATATGATGTCAATCTAAACACGCCGAGTTGTAATCACTCTTTGCTCTGCTGTTTAATTATTTTCATTGTTACTGTTATTTACACGATATTACATTAGCCTCACTGGGAACGTCAGCATCAGCGTAATCTGTTATAGGCTGAATCTTTCACTCACTAATCCAGTCTCATAGTGAGTCAGTGAAACTGTTAGTCACTGCACACCTACTAAAACCCACCACGCGATCTGAGATGAACGTTTTCTCCATAATCTTTAACAAATGTTCAAAAAATCTTTAAGAATATTAGTAAACATATTTTCATATATACTTTTTTGTTAATAAACTCTCCGAACCGGTAGCGTCTAATAAGTTAGAACAGTTAGAATAAATATCTAAGTGAGGTAAACTTTCAACAGATTTGCCAACAACCACACTGATGTAACTGGTCTAGATTTTCCTCTCTGTATGCTGTGGTCTTTTATATTATACTTTGGAGATTTTTATCTTATTTGTTTTGTTTCCTTAACCTTTAACCGTTTAGGGCACTCAGTGACCCAGTCTAGGAGCATTAAACTCGCCGTTGCCCGAATCGGCGGAGGTTTGAAGCCTTTTGTCACTGTTTTACCTACGGCTACAAACCAGAAAGCTTGTCAGCTGTCTGGCGAAGCTGTTGGCTTACTAATTCTTGGTTTCTTCACTCATAAATCCCAGTGATATAAGTGAGCTTTCATATATAAGTGAGCAGGCATGTGTACTGGGAAAGGAATACCAATGAAATCAATAGTTCAACTCTAAATAGTTAATCGTTTAATCAGTCATTCAGTCAAGCATTCAGTAACATAAACAATAGATCCAGGCCTTTTTGAGGTATCCAACAAACACCCAAAGAGAGGAACAACATTCAAAATGCGCAATTTGACCTCACTATAATTGTATCTCTTTTCATAATTCTAAAACAAAGGCACATATATGGTGGAGATCTGGTAAATATATTGGCAATAACAACTAGTTAATCTGAACATTCCATCCTGTCAAGTCCCACTGGGCTTCATGAAACAGAAAAAGACTCAATATGTTTTATTCTAATATGAAGTGAGAACATGTCTTTGACATCATTTAAACGTTTTCTGGTAAGTAATTATGGACGGAGTGTCCGGAATCTCTGGGGCTGTTTCGTAATTTTATTCCGCTTAACCCAGTGCAAGGGGCCGTGTGTTGATGGTGTTCAATAGGAACGCCAGGTTGGATAGGCCCTATATGTGCATAAACAGTTTCATTCAGAGTGCAACTGAGCAACATATTTTGATACAGGACAACTTTCAAACTAACATGTTTTGGTTACTTATTTAAACATTCCCTGCGAATTTGAGTAGGCATTGAAAGCTGTTAACGGCGTCTCCTTGCGTACACCCATGCATCCTAATTTCTTACTTTATATATACTTTCTTAGTGCTTTGATAGCTTGTGTTTAACATTGTTTTGGAAATTGATCTTGTCATTATTGACCGGGAACGCTCATTTTCGTTCACAGTTTGTTGAATGTCTGTTTCGACGCATAGGCTGAATAAGGAGCCAGCCTACACACAAAAAGGTGGAACAATACAGTTTAAACCAAGCCCACCCACACAGTCCGGAAGCCATACCGAACAGAAGATGCGTGCCGTCGTGTACTGTCTGTCAATGATAATGTACTTGCATCATCTGACCTAATAATAAGAAGCTATTTCTAGTGTACTGACTAAAAGGTTAATAAACATCAAGATATCCTTGCTTGTCTCGGTGAAATATTCTTATGGAGGTGGTGATTAAAATAATCCACTGGACTGTAACTCTATAGTCGCCAATCCCTTTAAGTGGATGTCAGTCGTGGAATTGCAGTTTTCTGCACACGCAGGAGACGGAATCGGGGGTCACGTATTTGATCACAATAGATAATATACCATAAAATTCATCACTGACATACCACGAAGAAATGTGAAATTGCAAAAGCCACAAACAGAGTGACGAAAAAGATATCTCAGATGTCATCAGTACACGGTGATGCTGAGCGTTTGATAACACGGTATTGACCTCCCATTCAGCATAAGCTGCCGTGGAATTATGGTGTGCCTCGAGACAAATTGCTTCCAGTCTTAACTTGGTGTTTAGTAATCAAGACAGGCCTTAACTTCATTTGTCAATGTCTTCGCTATAAGTTTTCCTACCCTTTCGAAATTGAACACGGGCAATTTTGATTGGCTCACGTTTTGAGCAGACAGAAAACATGTGTTTCGCTCGGTCCCTGAAGAATTGACTGGCAATTGGCTGTCGCTTAAGTTAAAATGATTGAGTTTTCCCTTCCCTTCCTTAAAGTCCGCTATTAAATGATTTAGTCTTTTGTAGTATAACTGATATAAAGTTTACGATGGCTTGCATGCCTTTGTCGTGAGCTCCTCTCTTTCTTAGTAATGGTGGTTGGACCCCAAAAAATGCGAAATTGCGGTTATTCTGTTTTCATGTAATAGAGACATTTAAGGCTCTCGCTTTTAATACTGGACCAAGAGTCAAGATAATTTAGGGCCTCGCATCGCATTCACAGACAGCTTTACATCAAGACGATCCGCCAAAACATGTGTAGCATTGAAGTATTCACGCATTTTGGTTGATACCCCAGCCAAAATATGTCGTCCTTGGTTCTGGTCTGCTAGAAGGGGACAACGTCCTGATAAGGACGAAATGTTGTTGAGAGCGACGTAAGGTCCAAGTGAAGATAAATGTATAAACCAGGACGTTTCTTATATTTTGGAGCATTCTGGAATTTCACGAGGACTACGGTCCTCTTGTAAGTGAATATGGACGCAGTGTCAAGAGTTTCTAACGCTCTGCTTCATCATTGTGCTTAAATATCTTATATATATTATATTACTTTGAATAAAATCGCCAAGTTTGATTAGAATTACCTGTTGCAATCAAAGGGCAGCTGGTTTTTATATTTTGATTAACGACAACAAATATAATGCACCATATTTAAATTTACAGCTCTACATCAAGGCGACACGCCAAAGCAAGTATAACAGACAGGCACTCTTGCATTTTGGTTGATACGCCAACCTGAACGGTCAAAATCAACTTTCTTCCTCCTGGACAACTTAAACTGTTCCGGCCTTCCATGTTCCTGCTGGATAAATTGGGCTATCACTACTCTGCTCGTCAATTTGAGCTGTCACGATCCACCCTCTTGCTCCTGGACAACCTGAGCTGTCACGATCCACCCTCTTCCTCCTGGACAACTTGAGCTGTCACGACCCACCCTCTTTTCCTGGACAACTTCGGCTGCCACGATCCACCCTTTTCCTCTTGCCCAACTCGAATTGTCACGATCTGCCTTCTTCCCTCTAGACAAATTCATCGGTCACGATTCACCTTCATCCCCATCGACAACTTAACTGCCATGGCCCACCCTCTTGCTCTTGGGCACCTTGAGCGATCACGATCCACAATCGTTTTCCTTTCCGGTGCCGGACAACTTGAGCTATCACAATCTTCCTTCTTACCCCTAAAAAATTATGAGGTGTCACGATCCTCTTGTCACCATCTTCCTCTTGAACTTGTCTTGGGTTGTCAGGATCAGCCCTCTTTCTCCTGAATACCTTCAGCTGTCGCGATCTGCCCTCTGTCTCCTGGGTAGCTTCAACTCTCACTATATGCCTTTTTCCTCCTGAACAACATGAGCTATCACGTCTCTCCTTCTTCCGTTTGGACAACTTCATCGGTCACGTTTTCACCCGCAGGAATTCTTTTCTCTGTAGACCAAGAACATGTTCCATCCCGGACATAGATCCATTGGAAGTCCATGTAACTTCCTGTTTGGTACTCTCTTGTCCCTCAGCGACACCAGGGCCCTTGATTAACATGTCCTGTTACAGTGAGATGGAAACGACGCGTAGTGGGGACTAATGACAATGCACTGATGCTGATCTCCAGCTGGGTATGCAAGTAACCCCAGCAACCTTAAATTGAATCATTTAATGCTTGACATAACTGACCAACAAGTAATACACTTCCGCTGAAATAAGTATGGACTATTATTTAATTTGACGCTAACAAACCATGGGGTTAAAGCATAGAAATCAGGTGCCTTTTTATTTTTTCCTTTATTTTCTTTTCATCTAGCTGGTTTGTTCTTTTACAATCTGCTTACCCATATTGGTAAAAGCCCCGGGGCTCTTCCGAGGTTTCCGAAAACGAAGGATACTGACTATAGTTAGGTTACATAAAATAGAAAATAATTCCAAATATTCTGGGAAATTTGTCTCTTGTGCAAAAGTGAAATAATGTACGAACTAGAACAAAAAATCGAAACTAAATTTAACCTGCCTGATACAGTCGTAAAAATTTCTTCACATCAATTACTCCCTTTGTCATTTTTTTCTACTCATTTTTGTATGCCTTTAACTGTTACCTTGAAACTACACAATTCAGATTATGAATAATGTGTCAAAATCAGAATGCTAACTGTATTCGAACGAACTAATAATCATTCAGTTCAAATGGTTGATGAAACAGTGATGCATTCAAAGGATGCATCGCCGTAATATGGTTGTGGTGGTTTTGAAATGTACCTTAATCATTGATTCATTCTACGAACATAGAACAATTTTTTGATCTCAGTCATTTGATCATTGCAAAGCAAAAGCGAATTAAATTTCTTTTTTACGAAGAAATCTTTTCAACGTTCACCATATAGTTCACTAGTAAACTTATCCAATTAAAATGTACAAACGGCCACGCTTTTCCTTTTGGCTTCCAACGTCCGTTGTACAAAGAACTTAACGGTAAATAGATCGTGTTTTCCCTCAAACAGGCGGACGACGAGAAATTGTGTAAAAAAATTTTCAAGTTCGAACAAAAAAGTCAGAGAAGGGTAGAAACCTTATCTGCACGCAATCTTTTTTTGTTTTCAGTGCCAACTTATACTCGTGAATGAAATTTTATCTTGCAACGTTTGGCAATGGCGGCCTGAAAATTGCTAACCATTGAGAAAGGGAATTATGCAAAAGAACAAATTTGATAGCCTACGTTCGATAGTTGGCTGAATTAGAGAGTTCAACCGGTTTCGGTGGTGCACAGAACGTCGGGTTCGTCATCCCTAGATCATGGGTTCCATCCCGAATCGAGTTATATCTAAAACCTTTAAATCGATACCCTTGAAATTACACGTGTATATAGTTACATCACTTCCCACCCAACAAGGGAGGAACAGACCAAATACTGGTCAGCCAGACCGGGGTCTGTCTCCGGCATAGCGTTCCAGTGAGGCAACACCACAAATATGTCTGCACTGGGTCCTGTCTGTTAAAACGAGACATTGCCCTGATATGAATTTTACAAGGACTACAATTCTCTTGTAAGTGAACCTTAACGGTGAGTCCAGAATCTCTAGCGTTCTGCTTCATGATTGTGTCCAATTATCATATCATAACTGCTAAATTATGTTGTATCATGGATTCGTCTTAATGTCTTACTTTATATTTAATTTCTAGTTATTTTTGTCCCTATGGATTGAGCATTGTATGGGAAAATGTGGCTGCGACTATTAATCCAGAAAGTCCATTATGTTTAGGGGCTGATATGGAAATGTCTGTTTCAGTCCCTATATATGCAGAGCTGCCTCGGCGGAACGCTAGGTCGTTGACAGGACTCACTATATACATTACAGACAGTCACACTAAGCCGACACCGGGTGGACAAGTTCTTTGTCTATCCTTTGATACCTACCACCATGGCAAACGGTAATAAGACTGGCAATTGTTAGGATTTAATCAGCAAGCGATTCGGGGTTGAAATCGCGTCTCTTGCATGCGTATGACGAAATGGTGGAGTCTGTCGAAAGTGTGTTTCTGGACAATAAGAATTAACTCCATATTACAGGTATGCTCAAGAATTTTTACGTATGAGATGGCTGTTAACTATTTGGGGTGAAGGAAACCGAACTGTCCGGTAAAAACCTCCAACGTTTGTTAAGTTATTGACAAACTTTTCCATGTGTGACGTGCAACGTTTGGGGTAATATAAGTGGTCTTAGACAAACATTAAACTGTACGGACGGTCACATGAGCGTCGTCGACTTCTTGTAAGAGTTTAAGATTCCACGTGTAATGTGACGGTAGATAAATTATAAATTTTATTGCAAAGGGCCAAGAGAAGGTTTAATTCCGTGTGCTTGCCCTGAACCAGTAACGAAAGTTGCGCACACCTCTTTACCTAACAAATACTGTAAATCAAATAACTGAAGAACGTTAATGTTGAAAATCGATGGATGTGTTAAAATTTGAAATTCATTATGCATGTAAGCCGCCTCTATACAGTGGAAACATTTCTGACACATTCGTAACTGACATATAAGAAGACGTGAAGTTATTGTAGACTTCACACAAAAAAGCATAGTTCAACGTAATAAGTATTGGCCCACATTAGATCGAATGAACCCTACAGACTAAATTGCATATACGCGAATTTAAGGGCCGATGTTGTAGTCTGATTCCATGAGCTAAAATATCACTACTAATGAGGCAACAATAGCACAGGCGACAAGACCATACGATGCCCACCATCATTCCACCTCAGACGCGGCACGCAAAGATATAAAGACTGTAACTGTGTCTGTTGTTTAAAGGTGAATTAATTGATCGGCAGCAGAAAGTTAACCACGCTCACGAGATGAATTAGTTAGGCCTGGTACCAGACTTTTGTTTCGGTTAGTGATACTCCCAGGTAAAAGAGTAGCTGACATGTTTTATATTCGGAAAACACAACATAATTAATCTACTACACATTGTTAAATAACGGCCCTGATGGTGCTTGACTTCACTTCGCCCCGTCAGAACGTTGTTTTGAGCTGTTGATCAGGACACCATGAAGCCGAAGCGTACTTAATTTATATCCTTTTCCTCACTCCTGTCGTGTTTTGAAAATTTACTTTTTGAAATAATACTTCCCCGGCTAAACGTTCGGAAATTGGCAGTATTGGTTTTTCATAGGTTCTCCAGCAGATAAGCTTAACCTATATTAAATCCAGCTCATTCGAGATCTCTGTTAACTGATGCTTGACGACCAAATGGTGAATCTGGCTGAGCCGTTTTTGTTGATGGACAAAAGACAATTTTGTAACACACAAGCTTTCCTCTTGAAGCTAGACTACTCAAACGGAATGTTGATCAACAAAATGTCAACTACGTGACTTGCAATCAGAGGTCACGTTTACTAAACTTTCGGCGTAACCGTAACTATACACGATCTGTTCTAAAGTATTATATTTAAGGAGGAAAATGTCTGTAAGTTTTGTGGAAGTGACCTCAGGTGCTTGGCTGGTGGCGTCCGACGCCTAAAGCAGGATGGTAAGCGGTAAACGGCTACGAAAGGAACGCTAAATAGCAACGTCTGTCCGCAAAATGAACAAACGCTATTTGGCATCGGTAAATAGAAAAGGTCAAGACTTAAGTGGCCCGTGAATGTTTTATTAACCCTAGCACAAGTATGTCTGATTAAGCCCACAAAGGTATAGGGCTTAAGCCCCGGTCAAATGGGGACATTTTACCCTTGGTCAGCTGGGACGGGTCAGGCTTACATACCGCTTTTGCTAGTCAATACTTGCACCTTTGACGACTAAACTTCACACCAATTACAGTCACATGTCGACCATTGTTAGAAAGTAAATTCCTCTTTGACTGATTAGTCAATAAATGTAATAAAGGTGTCAAGGGACTCAGTAAATTCCTGCATAGCTCGGGCGTAACTAATTCGTCTGATTAGCTAATTATGCGCTCCTACGATATTTTATTACGGACAGGCTGAAAATCAATGACGATATTAAATGAGCGCATGAACGCCCTTTTGTGTAGAAAGGCAAAAATTAAACGTACTGGGACAAGCTTCCGTTTCTCGACGGAGTGGGTAAGGTCGTGCGACTGTAGCAGTTGGTCCACACTTCTGTGTAATCTAACTGAGACATCTGTAAACTGTAAAAAGCCTATCCCAATGTCAGACTAAATGTTTTAAGGTAAAATGAGGAGCGAGTCC
The DNA here is from genome assembly GCA_016165875.1 of Acanthopleura granulata. Classification (NCBI taxonomy): domain Eukaryota; kingdom Metazoa; phylum Mollusca; class Polyplacophora; order Chitonida; family Chitonidae; genus Acanthopleura; species Acanthopleura granulata. The sequence goes on along the minus strand of JABBOT010000080.1, from coordinate 40,996,172 downwards.
TGGCTGATTGGTAAAAGGCAGTAGAGTTTCAATCTGAAGAATACACGAGGTAGATCATCAATCCCGACTTTTGTACATTCTACAGCTCTGTCTTCTCTCTCGGCCCTGGTGACAAAAAAAAAACGGTCGTTTCCGCAGTCTAAAGTTCGGTTAAAACCACTTCTTGTCTTCCACTGATACGGTTGCCTATCTATGCTTCACTGGTCGGAAAGTTCACACCTGTCTCTGCGGTTTTCTCCACCCATAAAGCCGCCCGCTATCGTACAAGACGAAATTTACTCTATACGTTTTCATGTATGTCGAACCCTTGAGTTGGCCTCTCAGAAACTTCCTGAAGTAAAGCAGTGGCAGAGCCAGCGTTTCTAATCGGTTAAGGGCTGGAAAGAAGCGAACTAGGCTCTCCACAAGATTACTACTGTAGAAATATTATTGAAATGTATAGTGACAATAATCCAGAGTCACTATACATCATATAAACATATGTCAACTCGAATACAAACATTCACCTGCCTAACTCGAAACCTGAGAAACGTAAAAAAAAAACTTTTCACTGCTTTAATTACATCAGTTTAGGGCACTTCAATTTTTATCCAGACAAGTTCCCTTTGCTGTGACATTGTGTTAAAGTTCGATGTTTCCTTTCTTTGAACATGGAGTATTCAGTAAGCGAGGAGCGTGTCCTCGTTTGCCCAATACTCCATGTTCAAAGTAAGGGTGTCAGAAAATCTGACTGACCCACAGATGGAACAACCGGCTGACCAACTGACAGACACAGAAAAGATATACGTATTTCACGAAAGTACCATGTATGGTATATTGACTTGAAAGTGCGGCAGTTTGACATTTATACCTTGGTCAGGATTATATTGTTTCGAATATTAAAAATATTACAGTCGACAGGAAGCTACAAGTAGTCCGTCCAAAAGGTAATAAGCACAGCATTATGCTTTGTATTGAAACTTCTTGGGAAAAGCCTTTCACATGTTCTAGAGCTGGAAACCGGAACTCTTTTGTAAAATGTTTTAAGCAGAGTGTTGTTAAACAGTAATGCAGTTTGGCGGTGTCAACTAAACATACTGTTTAACTTATACACCGTAACATTTCAAATTCTCATTTTGTTGCGCTAAATCAGTATACCCAGAGGACAATAGCATCAGAAAAATTACGTTTTCAAATTCGAATTGCATAATTTCCTGTGTGAGTGCTTACTTCAGACCTCAAGTTATAACATGCAACAATACAGACGATCCATACTTTTTAATTCTTCCGTAGCTTCATAATTCTAAAGCATGGTAAGTTTTCTAAATGTGTGGTTTGTAATCGAAAAAATATCTGAATCTAGGTTCAATAGTTTGAATGTTTCGAGCGCCACCAGGTTTGTCTTGAAACTCTCGTCACTATGGCGACGAAAATAATACGAGCCTCGTCCGGACACCGGAGGCCACTGTAGACGTAAAGGCCATAAATACTTCTTTGCTTGTGTCCATTAGCAAGGGATCACTGAGTGCTTAGGGCATCATCTCGGCTCTGAAGTTCTTAAATCTCCGTGTTCGAACTCTTATCGCCTTCCTGTTGATGTACACTTTCAAATTTTCAGGCAATAATTCACAAAGTTATACATATTTTTTCCTTCCGAGCAGGTGAAAATATGTTTCCATCTAATAAAGCCTCATCACGTAGGGCTAAAAAATCACAGGACCAGGCTGTGTATCCCTTGTTCCAATTCGAACAGAAATCAGGGAAGTCAAAGGCTATTGCTTCTTAGAAACATTCGCACATAAAGTGGAAATTGGCATCGAATATGTCCATTAAGACATTAACTTCCACAGCAATAATCATGCACTTGATGGTCCGAATGACATTTTTCAGCTGCTTATGTTTCCCTAATTGCACAAAGCATATAATTTAAATCAGAAGACATACCAAGTGAACCAACTGACCTAAAATATAATTTTTTAAAATTCATCATAACCTGGGGACTGATGGCGACTTAAGAACTCAAGTTCAGTAGACGACGAAGCTAGGCTATACCGAGTCGGTTAAAAGAGGCAATTGAGAAGCTCTTGACAAAGCTAATTTGTACACAGCATTCAAGGTGTTTTATACTCCTTAGTTTGGAAAGATTAATTGGCTGCTGGGAGCGACATTACTCATTTGTAATATCCAGCTAAGTTCGTCTGCCGTGGGGAACCGCAGTGCCTGTTCGGGCTGCAAAACACTAGGACACTGACCAACGGCTACAGGAAATTGGAACAGATGATTTACAAAGGGTTGTCCACACCGCAGCGGATGGGCTCCGGAATCCGGATGAGGATGTAGGCTTCAATACAGCTCTGGCTGGTGTGCATTGATGTGGGCTGAAGTCAGAAGTTTGTCAGGTGCATGCCAAAGGCCGGAGGTGTACTGGAAGTAGTTCCTTTTGTTCTTGCATAGTGAAACCAGAATTCTGCCGTTGAACATTCCCGAGTGCTTTTCCATTATTATTTGCATCTGCATGCTTGTGTATTGAAAGGGATGACAACATAGCATTGTGAGTAATTCTAGATCGGTGACGTCTAATTAACATCAGTGTATTCGTTTTACCGAATTCTGTTTAGTTCATGGTGCTAGAGGAGGTGTAAGTCGATACTTATGAAGCGCTTACATAAACGGTGAGACGAAAAACTTAACTGAGGTAAAACTGAAAGAATGCCTGATTTCACTGGTTATGTTACCATTACCATTTGGCAAACATCACACTGTCGTCGCTGCTTTGGCTTTACTCTCTGTAAGCTATTTGTTTTTATACCTTGCCCTGATAAACGCGACAGGCGCCAAGCGAACAATTCCTGAATACATCGTGATACACCAATGAAGTAAATGTATAAATAACTGACATAATCAGAACAGGTTATATCGCGAGTTCTTGTTACAATGCATATTCTCACTGGACTGACAGGTGACTGAGGACAAAATGCGTCTGCAGATTGCTTTCCTCTGCTCCCAAATGGCTACAAGATTAGAAAGCAAACATCAAGGTGCTTTTTAATCATGCCTTCTACATTCCATTTTGCAGATTTCTTGCGTTTGACAAGAAAAATAATTAGCACCTTTTGCCCCCCCCCCCCCTTGAGGTATCAGCGATAACGAGAAAGGTCTTATAGAGTATGGACCAGATAGAGCGAAAGGACACAGTATACAGTGCAGAGTTCGATTGAAATATTTCTGTTCACTTGAGTGTTAGATGAAGCCCAATCGAACCTTTTTTAGTATCTGCAGCGATACGATAATGGTACCTTGGGGATAACCACCATTTTCTTTCCGACGGATAACATAATGATGTGCTTCGTAACCTTTTCTTCATTTCCATTACACAACTTTCTATGCTTGTAAGTCGAGTAACAAGCGAAGCATTTTGTGAAACCAGACAGAGGGCGTTAAACTCCAGCCCAAAAATTAAATGTACATCAACTTGTGAAAAAATAAACCGATTCCACGAGGTTTTATAAACCCAACAGTGCTGGAAAGCATGCGCAGCACCGTGGTGGTGTTTAGGTTTTTATGAACGGAATGGAAGCATTCCCAAAGCCACTTAAATGCTTTGGAAGCAAATTCTCTGGGGCATATTTTACGAATCATTCAAAAAATGCGCTTAGCGTATAACGTCCAAGGCAACATCTAGTACAAGAGATACTTCACCATGGTAACCTTCTAATAGCTGTGTAATCCATGCCCCATTTCGGCCATGGCACCTTTATACTCACACCAATCACATCCCTGTGTTATTCGTAAGTGTACAGCCTCCTTTATTAAAACTCTTAGTGGGTGCATCCCTTGTTGAATTTAATTGAGGAATAGTCTCCGTTACACGCAGTAGGTATAGTTTCAGTTTAAGCAGGTATTTAAAAAATCTCCGAGAACTTAGACTTTGCTAGCTTATGTAGTCATCATTTAAAAGTTTACTTTGCAAATAAATAGAGATTAGATAAGACAGATAACTGTAGCAGAGTGTCTGCTTGAAATCGGTTCCTCTTCCGGCTACATTGTTGCTTTTTTCCTCGTGAACCTTGGCTATCCCTCTCTGAGTATGACGGTGCTTCGGTTGAGTCGGTTTTGCGCGTCAGGCTTGGTGAAATATCATGCGATTGTGTACTGAACCTCGAAAACAAAGAATCACTTTATGTGATACAAGCATATTGCACAGCACATATATATGTAGCGCCTAGCGATTGCTACAATGATGAACTACACTAGATGACTTAAAATTTCCTCCATCGCTAATTTGTCCTGACTCTGTGACTGGTGATTGTAGGAAGGTGTTTTAAGGTTTGTTTGAAAGGTAGGATAATATCCTATTGGGAAAATGTAAGTTATTATATTATATTATCACAAATATATTATTTTATGACATTTATTTACCTCTACAAATTCATTTACATCATCTTCAAAGGTCGGTGGTTTAACCTGTACACTAACCTGTACATAAAATCTACCGCCATCTGTCTCCTTGCTTTGCAATAAAACTAACCCACACCTTTGCTAACACAATGCTATCTTCCCCTAGCACGCATCGTGCATGCGTTAGTCCGTCCTTGTCATCGCCATATTTATTTCCTGTGACTTGAGCGTGATAAGGTCCTCCTGGCTGCAGCTGACTCGGACGTAACTTGTCACATAACTCATGAACTCCACCGGAAAATACAAGAAGAAGATGAGCTGATACACGATAAACTCCTGGATGATGACGGGATCGGTAATGGAGCACTCTACCTACGCAGGGAGCCTGGACCACACCTGCCGTACTAAATGAGCTCAGACGTAGCTCTCCTTGGAATAATGTTGTTTAATTTGTCTATAAAAGATGAAGAAACAACAATTTACTACACTACCCCAATTCATTTTTTGTCTTTTTCATACATAAACCAAATCTTTGTGTCTAAAAAGTGTTATTTTGTGTTCACTCAGGGCTATATATATATCTTAAGGAAATAAACAAAAACAACCATAAGAAAAAACCAGCTGAACTTTTATGAAACTGATTTGATTCATTCTTGGTGTGTCGCATGGTAAACTTTTTTGCAAGATGAGATGGAATGAAGTCATATACTGTATTGTTTATCGTAAAGTTTATTTATTTGCTTTTGTTTGACGCCGAACATGGGAATGTTTTTTTCTCTTTCCGCTGGTCGTCAGTATTATAGAAGGAGGAAACCGTCGAGCACTGCTGCACTCTCGAAGATGTGACTTACGCCATATCGGTGGGTGACAAATGGTCTGAGCTGGTGAGAGAAATCAACGCCATCAGACGTGTAGGTGTGAAATCTCCTGACTTAAAGCCACAGTTAATGCAGCGTGAACCCGGTTCAAACACGTGACTTCATGGGCAAGAGGCCGATGACCTTCGTCGAAACACACCGGTAGGCCGAATGAGGCTGTAGTTCCCCTAGTAAACAAGGGATAGTGGAAATTGTTAATGTGCAAGGTAGAAAAGCACATTATCACCTGGCTGCGACATGGAAACAAATCCTAAGTTTAAATCGAGGAGTTATAATGACTGATTTATAAAGAAGCTTCGAGATGGAATCTTCGACGTGTGATTAGGGTAGGGCCAAATGTATAGCTAAGCACTGTTCAATATAAAAAATATTTTTAAAAAAGCAGAATTCTCAAGCACAAAATTTGCCTTAGACGTCCATTAAAATGTTTGCATTTACGATCATATAGTAATTGTTAAGATGAAAGGCGTACTTCTGATTGATGTTTCCATTCGATGAGCATTTATATTCTGCGTAAACTATGTCTCTCCGCGGTGGAAATCGTTACAAATGTAATCTCACCGAGACCGGTAAGAACAGTGCAAGGGCATGTGTCATTTGTCGTCTTTCCGGAAACAGCCGAAGTTAAATATTTACTTTCTACTTGCAGGGTTTTTATTGAAGATATTATTTGTGTGGTTTCTCTACTCAATGCACATTATTTCAGCTTGCGTCAAACCAAATCCGTTCTTCCTGTTATCAGAGTGAAAAAAGGACCATTTTGACCTATATCATCAAGGGACAAGCCTTCGTTAGCTTGCTTAACACTTGACGCTCTGATTTCATTACGTTGCTTTTATCTGAATGATAATGTCTTTGAAGCCTACGTACAATGAAACGGCAGGGAAAATACAACCGTAAACCAGTAAATCTTCGACAATCAAATAATCTGCCGGCTTGAACTGCAGCACAAGATAGTTTTGTAATGTCGTTTATTGTCCACTGAAATTAAGAATAGCAGTGTTTCGGCCTCCGGCATTTAGCCAGTTGAATAGCCTATAACTCACATCAAAGGTGTGGAGGAGCTTTTCCCGCCTTAAGTAAGGCATGGATCAACCACATCCGATGTCCAACCACCCCTTTAACGTTATTTTCCTGCCATTTCCAGTGAAAGCAATTGTGACGTCAAGAGGTCAAAGAAGGATTGAACATTTGTTACCATTGTGTTGGACATCCGGCTGACCTACTTGCAACGTTACTGATTATGATTGGCAATTCAGAAAGGTCCCTTCAGACACAAACTGTGTAGTCAGGTGTGTACTCCTGTTTTTACGATAACGAGTTTGTGTACAGACTGATGGAGTAGTATTCACGTAATACTGAAGGGCAATTGCCAATCCGATCTGGATCACCGCGCCAAAAATTAGTCCCCCAATTGTAACGAAAGATCACTCAAACAATTAGCTGATCAATCATAAGTCGTATAATTACTCTGCATGTAGCAGGATGCTGGTACACGTACAACTGAAATACATATATGATTCACGACAATCATTAAAACCACTTCAGAATAGCGTCAACCGTTGTTCATTGGTACGGTGACAATACGTTGGTTTTAACATAGTAGCACTTCACCTATTTTCATCACCATGTTGTCTTCGTCCGCAACATGGTGTTTAATATAACGAACATTACAAAGAAAAATGGCAGTGGATTTCCCACAAACTTTATCGGTTATCATGTTATGTGCTCTTACCGTAAGGAAAAGGGTGTCCCTTGCCGAAAATGGAAACTGAACACAGGTCTGGAAGCTAACATTATTAGCAACACATCAGCAGTGCCATTCTTCATTTTGTTTTGACAAAGTATTCATACAGTGATGATAGTGAGATAGTGGGCCGACGGCTGGTTAGGTAACTCCAAGTAAGCAGCTGTTCTTTTTTCTTTAATGCAAATGACGTGGTATGTGCAACTAACCTTAGCTGCAGTCACTACTGTTTTTCGTTCTGTTACATGAAAGACCTGTTGCAGCTCTAAGCTAATCTACGCTTAAGGTTTTAAAATCATGTAAAACATACCTTACAGAACATAAATTACCGAATGATTTATAAAAGTTAAAGTGTCTCAAAATTAAGAAAACCTTTTTAAATTTCATTACGATCTGCCAGGTGTGACATAAATAAAACGCTGATGAAAAGTTTAATGTTGCAGGTTTGATTCCAAGAAAGACTATTTGTTAGTATTATACCAAAAGTGTAAGTACAGGATGATGTAATGCGTTGCCTAACAACAGGCAGCTGTGGAAATCATAGTTTTATTGTTTTAGTTCAATCTTCCAAGACGTGCCAAATAGCCAATTATGATGCAATGCAAATTAAAGAAAGAAATATAGATTATTTTGTATCGCCTCATTTAATCCGCTGTATAACACAAATACCTCAGAAATAGAGCCAAAAGCTAGTAAGGGTAATTGAAATTTAATGGTTTTTTTTCCATAATTATTTTCTCAGAATGATATTGGAAGAACATTTATGATATGTGTGACAGAGATGACAGAAGCGCGTTCAGCGATTAACACCAATCGGTCTATAGAGACATAAATGTGAAGAGCTGTTGACAAAAGATATAATAATAATGAATTCATCGCTGAAGACACTCACAGTGGTCTTCATGGGCTTTGCTCCTGTCATATTTCGATTCACGCAAAATAATTGGAGCCGTTAGCGGCTGGGAAACATTTGTCTGCCTGCACACTTCATGGTAACGTTGGAAACGCTCTTCTAAAAGAGTAATTTTTTCCGGTACCAGCCATGATTGTGACACCAAGTTCTTCAGTTGCCTATTTTGTGGTATACTTTGGCCGTAATGACCATCAGTTTGGGTTATAATCATAATTTTGGGTCATAACACTGTGCACGAGGGTCGACAAGCCAACTGACTTCTCCGACAGTGCTGCTGGGGTAGCAACTGGCTGTTCCAGACGGTCAACTGTAATCACAGCCCTACACAGATACAGAGGTAAGTATTCATTCTTGTGTAGAGTATTCGTATTTAGACTTTTTTGACATGCCAAGGACAGCCTGGTTATGGTTAGGTATAGGTACGGTTGTCCAGAGTCATCGTTGTTCATTTGCTCAATGCAGAACGGTACTGACTAGGAAGGACAATTGCACATCATTTCCATTGTGATACCTTGATTTACTAAGAATTTATTCATTTCACATGTGGCGTTGATATTACAGGCAATAAAAAACACAAGAGAGAAACAAAGAAAGGTGACACCATATGGCAAAGATTTCTAATCATATGAGATATGGACTGTCTGGATGCTTCCATATGCATGTAGATAATTGGGTCTATCAATAGTGCGACTGGCTTTTCTCAGAAAGTAATCTTCGTTCTGATATCCACACAACACGTGAAAATGAGAAGAGACAGGAACAAGATGCCAATCTGTTTTACAAATTTCTATGTGCGTATGAAAAGTTTCAATGTCTCCGGTTTTCAAAGGGAAGAAGTGACATACGTTCGTCAAAATTCATGTAGCCGACACTACCACGTCCTTAGTGTGATCATATTTCCCCCAAGACTGATTAGCCCTCGCCAGAAATTGCTCATAAATATTTCAGTGGCGCACTCGGGATTGGAAATGTTAAAATGAGGATCGCCTACAAGGGGCAAAATGAGAGCAACGAAGAACGTGTCTTCTGAGTGACTATACCTTCAATATTCGGTATCTGAGAGAGCGCTGAAATGAAATGTCTTATTTACCATACAGGAGGGTTTATAACGAATGATTGCGCTGTCACCCGTAAAAGTAGTTACAGTTTGTCGCGCCTCTGATGGCTAACGTTCATCATCGATGTGACGTATGTGATATAAATCCTATCCAAGGAAAAGTTTCCACCCTATCCACGTTTCTAGGCGCAGAAACTGACAGAGTGGTAAATGGCCATCTATGCCGAATAGACGTGCATCAAAAAGTCGGAGAAAAAAATGTAAGAGAACATCGGAGAAAGAGGAATCTGAGATTTGGTTCACAGCCAGGGCCTGTTTATAATTACAGGCTGTCATCATTTAGATGATGGAAATAAATTTGAACAAGTTCTTGTGCCTGTCACTCAGAGTGTTGATTATTGCCTATGTCAAATCGAACGCAATTACTTCATGCGCGTAAATCACTTAACGGGGCGTAATTATAAGGCATATTATAAACAACATGGACTTCTTCGAGAAAACCCCGGCCGAAACAAAGCACTCAGCAACGATGCGAGCGAATTATCCTGGTGAAATGGGGGACTACTAAAACTGGGTCATAAATCAATGACATAATTATGGAGTCGAGTCAACATCAGCGCTCGCTCAACTGCATTCAGGGGCCCGGTGACGTTACCAGGGGGACGCTGTCATTCATCTTTGTCTAGCTGGTAGAGAGGCGCCATTGTAGGTTACGGACCAGAACATTCTGTAAAGTGGTTTCGCAAGAAAATTTGATTTTCAACCCATAAAATATTTTAATATCTTTTCTTTGATTGTTAACAACGACGTTGATAATGTCTTCCCTCGACACTATCGCGTCGCGTTGCTGTCAATTTTATGCTCTGTTGGGGTCCTCCTTTTGTGAGACGGCTTGACAAGGACATTGCAAAAGCTAAAACTTTCGTAACCCAGCTTCGTAACCCAGCTTCGTAACATCGACAAGCTGATACTATTTGGCTGATGTTGGTTGCATTCTAAGCTTGCAGCATTACTTACAACGATGAACACGTCATGATGTGGTATACCCTTCGTTCTGGGTGTATAGGGGGAGAGGGAAGAGGGGTGTCATCATTATGTCAATATATAACGACTGACAGTCGATTTACTGGTCATCGTAAAGACTGGCCTACTTTTATATGTCACAGTTCACGATGGCTTTATCTACCAGCGATAGGATATAACAAACTGTCTCGAAACCTAAAAGAAAAACCTGCAAAAATAATAAACGGCTCTTTCTTCACATCAACATATTGTCAGTGCCAATTATGACTGTATCCCACATAATTAGTTTATTATTATTATTATTAATTTTTATTGCTTATTAACACTGAAGAATTGTTCAATAATTTGAAATCGATCAGGTTTATATGGCTGGAGGAAACTGGAGTGCTCGAAATAAATCACCGACCTGTACAAGGCCTTTACACCGGTGTATGACCATTTGTCAATAATCACCTCAAGAAAGGTCCAGAAAGAGAGATTACACAGCTATTTACTTATGTCTGACGTATCTCACTCCATAATTTACATTTCGCCTAACTTTAAATGATACTGTTACCTTTAGGGTCTTGTGCAGATAGCGTCCATCTGCAGCATGGATTAATACTGTAGGGAAACTATGGCCCCTTATCACCTTAGGCGATCTGGGATTGTCATCTACGATCTTGCCGTGGCGTAGGTATCACATATCGAATTTATCTTCAGGGTGGTGCATAAGCCAGTGCTGTTTAACATAGCGACTGACACTGAACCTTCGCATAATTAAATAATGTCACTGCTTTTTCAGTGGTCACTCAGCGGATGTCTGGATTGGCTGCCTTTACACCATCGTGGAGTAGAGGCAACCATATATTCTCATTAAGGCAAGCATTAGAGATTTATAGGCAGCCTACACGTTGTGAGTGGACAGTGGTGTAGGGCTTGATTTATGTGGTCCGTGTAGTTCCTTCCACGTTTGCACACCAAAGCGAATACGACATGACGATATCCGCAACAATCATACCTTCAATGCAGCGAACCAAATAGGCCGGTGTCAACAAACTGTAGGGCATATATTCTGCTGTTTTAAGCATGGCGTTGCAATGAGCTTTATAGACATGTCGGTGACAACATCGGAGATGCTTGCCATTGCACAAAGGAATGACGGCACTGAGCGCTGTGGAGACTTTTATAAGAAAATGTATATGAAGGCCATAACTTTCTTTTGATTCCATATCGCTCTGCGAAACGTTACCTCAGGATTTATGGCACTGTCAGCCCGAGAGAATAACAGTAAGAACATGTTGAATTATTAAATGAACGGAAATACATCGAGCAACTTTCAACTATAAGATTTCTTTTATTTCGCAATAAATATTTCCAACACGTGTTTTATGACCAGTACAGCTTCATTATATGCTTGACCTAATGAAAATATCAGTGGTTATTGCTTGAAAAACTCCAGGGTGTATAAGTGCGCTTACAATTCCGCATAATAGTATAACGTCGAGTTTCTGAAAACTGATCCGACTCGGGAGAAACTCTCGTGCATGTGAGGCCAGCCAGCTGAGAGCCATAGCGTAAATGATTTAGACTTTGGGATTAGCTTAAAGTTTTGCAACGACTATGAATCATGTTCTAAAGAGAGATGTACAAAACCCATTCTCCCAATTTATCACTTTAAGGCAAGATCATTTGATTAAGTGCCATGTTTTTAATGAAACATATGTGTCGTATACAGCAGTGTACAGATGAGGATCTAGACACCGGTCCCTTGTCGAAATCTTTATTTGTGTATGATAAGGTAGTCACAGGGAAGCAAACCAACACTTCGGTGCTGGACTGTCGCCTACAGGAGACTAGTTTTCCTTATAATTCCAAAAGATAGAAGTCGATGCGTCTTCTTAAGTAAGCAGAGACCACTTATTCAGACTCCAGCCAAGGGATGCTGGAAAACCAAGAATGAATGAATGATAATAGCTTAACGCCACTTCAGCAATATTTCAGCCATATCGTGGCAAAGAAAACCAAGAAATTTTAATTTGTGTCGATATATGGATGATAATGCAATGCAGATGGCATTTAAAGAATAAAACGGCCTATATTTCAATGGTTATTTTTCTTATCGAGAAAGAGAAACAAAGGATTTAACAAACTTATGACAGATTGAATTCCATTATCATGAAAACCGCGACACCATGCCCTGACATTTTCAAATAAAGGAGACCGACAGAGGACCTTCCCGACAATTTTGCGTTGAGTGTCTTTGCCGGGCATAGTGATGCACTCCGAGGCTGTCTGAGCTGGGACGCATTTCATGGCACACTCACAGGTTATGCCAAAAAAGTGCACCACAGTGATCTGGTCTGTAAACTTTCTGAATTGAGGTAAAGTCCATAACAAACCCTTGTCACAAGGACAAAATGTACCGACAGGATATTGTGTACAACAGACTGACCTAGTCTGTAAACTGCCTGAATGGAGCGAAAGTACATGCCATACGTTTTTAAAATGAGCAAATTGTATTAGTAGGATGTGGTGTGCAAATCTGTGACTTATTCTGGAATATACTGCCTATAAACACCATGTCTATAGACAACACCTAGAATATTTTCCACAACATAGGCAGTAAACGCATTGTCCACTGTGTCATGTAACTTAAAAACAATGTCGCATTATTGTATTTCTGTTATTAGTCATTGTTACCGACACAATACTCATTTAGAAAACAATATGCGATATGACCAGTACAGCCTAGGCAGATATAAATATATTCAAATAGCTGCATGCAGTGGCGCCTTGGTCCAACCATTGTCGATATCTAGAATCGAAAAAATGTCTGACTCCTTCACAGCCACGCTTGCGAACGCAATTTCATCTTTTGCTAGGAAATGGAACTAATAACAGAAATCAAGACATTCATGTTTTCTTTTTTTCTTTCTTTTGAGACTCAAAAGGCGGAAAATTCCTGATAACCAAAATCTCATTGTGTTATAAATCATGACAAGAAGAACAGACTTCAGGATTAAAATATGATTATTGTAAATTCTCGTGATAAATTGGTTGTGTTAAAATGAGAAAACCCTTTCACCCCTTTTTTCACATATTTTCCACTGCTCCAAAAGCCATTACAGAAGTAAATAAATGACACTCTCTGGGAAACGCGTCTAATTGGGAGTGAGACTTATAGATGCTCATCTATTTTTACACGGTCGCATTGACAATGCAGAAACACTGAGCACGTCAAAGCACAGTTCTGAGAGATCCATAGGTTTGCCCATATATTGATGTATTAGCTAATGCTATGTTTTATTCATCACAAGAACATTATCTATTCCTAGAATTATAGACCTTGCATGCATGTTAGGCCCGGTATACCTAAAGCAATGCATGTCTTGGATCCCGATAAAAGCAGTAATGGGTAAAACTACAATCCAATATTTGGACATTGTTTCGTGGGAATGCCGCAGATGGCCAGGTCTATATCCTTCAATAAGCAACAATATCGTTCGATTTTGGATCACATAAAACTTAAATAAATATTTGAAAAAATCGTCCTGTTGTATTACATTGTCTGACTCGCCCAGCTTGCTTAAGTTGCTTATGTAAAGCATTTATTCTCGAGAGGACTTTGTTGATCGTTTCCACTGGGACAGATAAGGTCTCTATAGTACTTTACTCTTATTTTTATAAAAAAAAACACGTCCAATGGAAGTAAATATTGTTAGGAACTTTGGTAGCTGATCAGCTGCCATTACTACATCATTTCAGTTAAATGGAGCATACACTTCAAATTATTCCTGTAACACAGACATGTCAGAATGTATGGTGTCACGTGTTTTTGGGGGGGGGGCGGGGGGCTTTACCTTGTCGTCTTTTGTAGAACTTTATTCTTTGCACACTCTTGTCAGCATTGATTCGGAGAACACATTCTAAACAAAAGGTATACGTAATTCCTAAGGCCATACTCAACTCTATATAATAAAAATAGGCTTCCATCGACCCTTGTAAATTTAATTAAGGTCTCGTTAGGTTTGGCAGTCTATTGGACTGTTAGGTCATTCTCATACCGGACTGGATATATCATCGCATACCCGAGTGCTAGGAAATAGCTGTCGGTGCACATAAGATGTGAAAGGGACAACCTTTAAATAAATAAACAAAGGAATCAATCAGAACGTTGTTCTCGACAAATTAAAGTCGACCAAACAAACCATTACCAACTAATTTGAAAGATAGCCCCAAACTATAGAAGATAGCGTCTTTTGAACCGTTGTTAATATTTCATGAAGTCAATGGCAATTTTAAATTAAAACGAATGTACAATTTCTTTCAAACTGACATGTGTGAGTTAGAGCGTGGTTCTTTCTTCAAGCGTTTAAATTGGTTTTTAACATTATTTTGTCAAATTACAACGGCATCTCCTAAAGAAATGCCGGTCTCAATGCCCGACACATTTATAATCTTGTCCCACTGGAAAGTCACACCACACTGAACTGCACATGTACTTCCTTTCGCCTCCACGCAGGCGACATGTTGTCTTGATTACCAGATTGAAAAGCTGATTTAAGAATCCGCTGTGGATTGGGTCAGGATACATCGCCTACTCAGAGATTCTGGAAAAGTCTTTTAAGGCAACTATTACTACTGATTTCATTTCTTGCTTTTTCCTTCATTTACGAAAGGTGTTTCAAATATTAACAAATATTTATGAACTTTACAAAAAAAGTAAAATGTAATAAATTCACCGTTTTCTCTGTTTAGTTCCAGTCGTATCCTTTTGTTCTTCACATCATAAAGTAGTTTAGCGAGTGTTTAGCTGACGACAGAGTTATTTAATGACAGTAGTGTTGGCAGCGAATCTGCTGCGTATTACGTCATAATAAGCTTGTCTTTGCAAATCAGGATCATCGTTACCCAAGGAGGCAGACATAAAGCTGTAATCAATTAAGCAAACCTTTGGCTCAAGAATCGCTTTACCTTCACGAACATGATCAATCACACTTCGAATTTTTACTTTATAGTTAAAACAGAGCTCTTGGAGATTCCTAAATTTGGGCTAATAATGATGCATGGGTGGATTTAGAGGTGATGATGTGCTAGAACATCCCTACAGCCTATTCATCATACCCAGCAATTAACCACACGTGGCTGTCATTGGAAAAGGCACTTAAAACATCGCCGCAGTTAAACTATAATGAAATTGAGATCTGAAATATGATTCTCACGAAGGTTTCAACTTGCGTAGCTCAAGATTTGATCGTTGCGTTTTATATTGCAATATTCAGACTGATGTAGGACCTTGACATGTGTCTGTGTGAGGAGAGGAATTGGGGGGAGGAGGTCATCACCATGCGGTCATTGTAAGGTTTATTATTTATGAGGAAATTCTGCCTTCAGATGAAGTCAATAAGGCCGAAAGTTTCCAAATGCTGTGTTCTAAATTATGGCTAATGGTCGATAACAGGTAATAATGAGACAACTGCCAATAAATTAGTGCCTTATTAGGGATGATTTGAAACCAGCGGTCGAAGTTGTTAATGCTCCACATGGCTAGAGGTACAATCGTATCTGATGCCATTTTAATCAGAGTCGCTCTTTAACAACATCTGTTACCCAGTTTTGGATGTGTGGTTGTACATTACTGAAGTTCCATTTTAGTTTTTATGTTATTCTTAGAATCCTCTTTCATTGTTCTGACATCAATAGTATGGTTGTCAGCCTGCTTGAACTGGCCGGGTACTTTTACCAATCTATGAAAGTAAAGTCAAAAATATATTCATTTTACATCCTCGTGAGGTAGAGGCATGAAACCATCGCCTTTTTGGGGTAAATGTCGGATGCTCATCGTGTGGCTGTGCGCCCCAAGGGATTTGCCTCTAATGTCACCAGAGCGCAACGATTTCAAGGGAGAAGTACATGTAAAAGTAGGAATTTTGGAAATACATGGAACTGGAACCAAGTTTTAGAGGGGACTGTGAGGTTAGGGCTAAAAAAAGCAAACATGGAAGTTTGATCAGAAGTATTTGATACTCTATGGAAAACTACCATGGCATTCATTAACAACCTACCCCAATCCAACATAATGTAGATTCAAAGCCACATACTTGAATGGCTGCAGAAGTATCATACAATAACATAACAACTAATTGTAGTAGACATAAATGAGAACTTCAGAGAAGCGAAACGATATCATATTTAAAACCTTTTCAGTCTCCTTATAAGGCCAATGGCTCAGGATCCTCTCGCCAATACTTCACCATGAGTTCAAGTCGTTCAAGCACGTGGGAAGCTCTTCCAGCAGCCTGCGGATGGTGGTGGGTTTATCTCCGACTCTCTCAGGTTTCGCCATATCACAATACTAGAGTGCAAATGGAATATTATTGAATAGGGTGTAAAACACCATTCAATGCATACATAAATGCATACATCAATGCATACATAAATACATCTTCATATCATGAGGATCAAATAATTTTAAAAGTAAGACTTTATTCATGGTAAGCATTTAGCCAGACAGTTTTAGAGCGAGGCCATTGACGTATATTGTGATCGCCGATGTGTAGAACCCACACCAAATAAGATTAAATGATACACGAATTGGATACTGATTTTTATACGTCCTTTTACCACCACTGAAAACTGTTGACTGCTTCTCTTCGCATGAATTCGTCCTAATTTATATATTTATCTATTTTTTTTATTCTTTGTTTTTTGTGTTATTTGTCGTTTTTGGAAACTGGTCTTGCAATTGTTGAACGGAACGTCCATTTTGGTTGACAGCTGGTATACAAATGTCGGTTCTGTCAATACTGAAACAACATTTGCAGTCATCATTTAAAGGCTATGTTTCACGAATCCTTTGAGTAAGTGACAAAATAAAGGATCATATTCAAGATATGTTACTCAGTTCATCTGGCACAATTGTCGGTATACGCTAACATACTGCCAAATGCACAAACGAAAACGCAATTACATTACAAGATAATCATTAGGAGTCTTTCAGGTAGAGTGTCTTCTTATATGAAGCAAAAAACCTAAACACAATACATATGCTCATAAGTAATCAATGTTATGTCTTTCATCGCTCACATCACATTATATCGTGAAAACAATTATTTAAAATGAGCATTTTGCTCAGAGTTGTGGTCAATATAAAAAAAATATAAAAACATTGTATGGATTGGTTGCAGTCTTGTAACGTGGGTCTAGATCGCCACGATCAAGCCCATATGCGGTCTTAAAAACGTGCATTGATTTCCAATGCGGTGGAAGTTTACATTTCTCTCCAATTTTGTCCTGGTTATCTCCAATTCAAATATTGCTTGAGGAAAATGTTTCTGTCCAAAATATTTATATTCATGAGATGTACTATTCCCATTTGCGCATGGCAATGGACAAATTTGCTAGAACTAGAACTCTAATCAGTAATACTATAACAATGTGATGAAGACGAGTGTGCCTCGACCTAACACTAGTATATGGACGACTTGGTTGAGCTTTTATTAATCTGGACTTGACTCATGAAAAGTAAATTTTCCAGGAGGTGATGAATTTTACTACAAGATGATGTGCATATACTGGACTGTATTTTATCAGTTGTGTTTCACGAAATTGGGCTTCGCGAATTACATGCAGATTTCAACCGTTATCAATTTCTCCGCTTCTTGGAATTAGAGCAGAAATATTTTGAGGCCTACTGTTGGAGAACCTGACGCCATACGAATATGTGTAGCTCCAACATTATTACTTTCGTACATTTTACATGTTTACAGTTAGTCCCCTATTTATCGGTATCGGAGGGAACTATGCAGGGGTACACCTCCCCTGTTAGTCCACCAAGATTCAGTTTTTCTGGCGTCTTTCAAATCGGTTCCTTGTA
The DNA here is from genome assembly GCA_016165875.1 of Acanthopleura granulata. Classification (NCBI taxonomy): domain Eukaryota; kingdom Metazoa; phylum Mollusca; class Polyplacophora; order Chitonida; family Chitonidae; genus Acanthopleura; species Acanthopleura granulata. The sequence goes on along the minus strand of JABBOT010000080.1, from coordinate 40,978,319 downwards.
CTGAATTGAAACTTGGAGCATGGCTTCACCATGACAAGTTACAGATAAACTTGGTGCATAGCATCCCCATTACAAGTTACAGATAAACTTGGTGCGTAGCCTCATCATGACAATTTAAAGATAATCTTGGTGCATAGCTTCACCATGACAAGATACAGGTCATGATACAGACCAAGCTAATGTATCGGGGTATGACCTCCAATCACGACGAAATTATGGCTGTTACTGTGCCGTTCTGGACTTTGTTTTCTTTGCTTATTTTGCATCACAGTTAGTTACAAACCAAGTTTTATGCTTTGGGCCGTTTTGTCTATTTTCAATAGAACTATGGCAAGGTTTGTTATGTTGTGAACGCTAACATAGAAATCCCTATAACTCAAACCGTTATGGGACATGTATGTCTTTGCAATGCTTCTAGAACCATTGTTCTTAATTGAAATGTAATGCTTTATAAAAAAAAAAGTAATGCTTAATCAAGTACAGTTTTTAAAATATACTACAAATATTACATCTTCCAAGGCACGCTTATGCGCTGTTCGATGTTTACTTGTTCTTAAATCTGTATGTATCTCCACGACGTTATTCACCAATTTGGATGAAATCTCTGGCTGCGCGAAGCACCAATCGATTAAATTTTATTGGGGGAATTTGTAAAATTTGATATGGCACAGGTTAGCGCTTTCTGAGTGCCCTCTGCTTATTAATGCGAAATAGCTATGAAATCAGCCAGGAAGTTGCTGCTGGAAAAGTTTCCCAATGATGGCATGTTTTATTAAACCCTGTTTCATTTGCGTAATTTACGGCCATTGCCATGAACTGCGTCATATAATCCTAGCCGTCATAAAATCCTAGCCTTCAGTCTCATGGATTACCGCAGTCTTCTCGATATTTCTCACATGATCTTATATGATTGTAATATAAGGTCTCCGGCACCTGATGCTAGTTTTAATTACGTACTTAATCCAATGCTTGTAAGGCTTTTGAACAGGTCACGAAGTACTGGCTCACTAACAAGTTCTCCAGCCTTTAGCAATCCTCAGAAACCTTTGATCTCAATTGTAAATATATCTAACTATAGTCAACCAATACGTTACAAGTAGCTGGGTCAAAGAACTGTCAGTGTCTGTGAATTAGATCGCTTTATGAGCTTCGCTTGAATAAGTCAGCAATGAAAACGTCTTCAGTTCATGAGCTTGATAATGTATCAGCAAATGGAGATGCTCAAACGCATTTCTAGTGAAAATGCAGACACATAAGAGAAAAATGAAGACAAACGCGAATTCTTCATACTACTAACATTAAAAAGACGGCCACAAGTTATTATTTATTTACTTCACTGTTATTTAAGTACTCAAGATATTTTCAGACATGCATTGTGGGCCACTTTTATGGCTGGATTATCCGGGAATGTCCCATGTAGAATCGGGAGTGTCGAATGTAGAACAGGGAGTACCCTAATTAGAATTGCAGTGTCCAATGTAGAACTGTGGATGTCCTATGTAAAATCGGGAGTGTCCTATGTGAAACCAGGAATGTCCAATGTAGAGCAGGGAGTGTCCTGTGTAGAACCAGTAGTGTCCTATATAGAACCCGGGAGTGTCCTATGTAAAACCGGTAATGCCCTATGTAGAACCGAGAGTGTCCATTGCAGGACCGGGAGTGTTCATTGTACAACCGGAAGTGTCCGATGTAGAACCAGTAGTGTCTTGTGTTGAACCCGGTGTGTCCATTGTTGAACCTGGAGTGCCCTATGTAGAACCGGGAGTGTCTTATGTAGAAGCGGCAGTGTCCGATGTAGAACAAGGAGTGTCCTGTGTTGAACGCGGTGTGTCCATTGTTGAATCGGAAGAGTCATATCAGTCATATATGCTCACATATATACACCAATTGAAATGATTGGTCATTATTGTACGATTAATGGGACGCTTGGTCGAGCGATCACTCGCGATTTGAATCAATCGCTGTATAGCGAGGCACACTGCGTGGTTTAAGGGAAGACGGTTTTGTTTAGTGATGTTTTTCTTGTTTGGAATGGCTTCATTTTTGAGATACGCATGCATTGAAGCTTGTGAAGGGACATTTGTTATATTTGCAGACATCTTGATATTACTAGGCGATATGATGCTCTCCGAAAAGTTTAAAATTTGAATTTCTTTTCATCGCCATCAGCAATTTTACGGTTTTTCTATGTTGGAGATTCATCAGCAAAGTTTTTAGAAGTCTGTAGCACAAGTTATAATCCTTTGGAACAATTCATAACAACAACAAGTTTAAAAAAATTATTTATACAGTTTAGCACAAATGTGACCAAGATCTAGACCAGTGTCTGCACACATGAATCGTGCCAGAAGCCTTTGTACAAATATCACCAAAATCCAAATCGTCTTGTACATGGTGTCTTGGGAAAGTTTAGTCGTCACCAATCACCTCTCATATTGAGCCGTGGAGAATCTTTCTTAGTTATTGCGCAGCGGGGAGTCTTTGCATCAGAATGTGTTTATTGAATAGAATACCCATCGTAATAATTCACTATGACAATATTTGTGCACTGAAGAAAATCTGGGTTTGGAGTCTCCGTGACTGAATAGTTAGTGTTCTAGCACATCAAACTGACTCAGAAGCCAATGCCGTCACGGTAAGCACTAAATTCTGCTCGTGCTGGCCAGGAGACATTGTCATGACATGACAAAGTGCTCTCAACGAGGAGCTGGAACTGGTCAAGGTTTTGTGTAAAGGTCAAGGTCAAGGTTCATGAAAGTCATTAGGCCACTGGTCCAGGAAGGCTCATTTTCTATTTACCAGCTTTAAAGTCGAAGTTCAAGCAACTCGAACTCCAAATAAGTGATACTGGATTGCAATCTGATAGCTTCTAATAGTTTAATTCAAGGCTTTAATTTTTTTTGATTTATATAAAATAATAGATAAATAAATATTCATCAAAGGAAGTCATCATTCGGTCAGTATGCGACTGAATGATATTTAGTACACTGTAAAATTTTGCTTTTGGCGCCGGGAGGGGGGATTGATCTCTCTGATACATCTTGGCTTGATTTTTTTTATTATTACCTGCGCTGAGCGACATGAAATTATAGCAGTATCCGCATATTTGTAAGACTTGCACGTAGGTATTCCAGGGGTTTCACTTAAACTGCCTTTGACCAAAGAGAAAATTAGCTTCATTACGGGATTCTCTAATGTCATGGAAAATAATGGGATGAGGCGTCCCTCATCCCATTATTTTCCATAAGTATCTCGTTAAATTCAAGGCTTTTCGTTAATTACAGTTTCTCAACTAGCTGGATTACAAGATGAAAAAGAGCTTCTAATTGGATTTAAGTCAATATGACAGCACAGATCCGGTGTTCCTCGAAAGAGGGCCATGTCAGGGTGATATGTTCATTATACCGCTATAATTTCTTTTGTACTGCAACCACAGCTCGATTCAAGGACAGGCACACATCCCCTATACATTCTATAAGCTTTACTCAATCTTAAAAAAATCAAGGCATATTTTCTGGTTTGGCAGCAGCCTCATATTAGGAGATTTCTCCATCATGTGGAAAGCTATGTTAGGTTTTTCCTAATTCGCCAGGATTTTCTCCAGACATAAATCTGACTTTGGATGGATAAACTAAATTTTCCGGAGTAAAATAAATAACACCAATCGACTGTAATTAAATTATAATATTTGAACCAGGGAATTTTTGAATGATAAACTAATTCAGCTTGGCTGTTTTTAACGCCATTCTGTACAATTTTTGCTTCATATAAAGCGGTCAGATTTATGTGTGGAGGAAACCTGAATGCTCGGAGTAAACAACCGCCTTTCGTCAGGTACCACACAATTGTCATGCCTTAAAACCGCAGCCGAACCAGATTGGAACTCGCAACAAGCCAAGCCCTTAATTCTGTGATCTTCGGGCTGAGTATGTGTTCAGTTTTCAAATGCCTTGAATGTAACAGAGTAACAAAAGGACAATTTTTTGCCATTATTATTCAGCGTCTATTTTTCTTTACCTTTAATGAATTTCAGAGGGTTATTCTTTCTTTTCTGTATCAATTCAAAAGGCGGTATTTAACAATTAGGAATATATTTCAAAACAAGTGATGTTGTCTGGCTTCACTTGCACTGAATATGCCCTTCATTGGGTCCGTTCGGCATCCCGTTGATCTTCCAATATTCTAATTAAGTCAGCTGGGTAATTTGACCGCACGAAACATAATAAATCACTTCATGGTGGTGGTGGCCTATTCTGATGTAAAAATTCCTCTGTCGTTAAAAACTTACACAGGATGCGCAATTAAACAGCAAGGCTCTCGTAAATTAAGTGGATAGAGACAATGACAGGGATCGTTGTTGTTTTTTCAGCACGTGAGCGCCACTCTGATCTAGGTTCGGTCAGAGTTCAAATCCTGTTGATGATTCCAAGGAGACATCCAGGCTCTCAAGTCTTTCTGCTCCCTGGTTTTCAGTTGATGATGGTTTTGTCTAATTTCTTTCTGCAGCCAAACCTTAATTACTTGTCGCCAGATTTGATAAATTTGCAATCACCATTATGCAGAATATGATAACTGGAAATCCCTTTATTGCATTCTGCATAATTCTGGTTACGCCCACCCCCACCCCCGCAAAAAAAAGTATTTATAGGCAGAAAGACCATTAAAAGCTGTATCTGAAAAAATTGTTTTGCAGATGTGATAAATGGAAATACCTTTATTTCGTCCTGTATAATTCTGACTACGAAGAGAAAAAATAAAGCCAGTATAAGTAGAAAAACCATTAAAAGCTGTATCTGAAAATATCATTACTTTTTTATTAGATTCTTTCCCCTTTGAAATAAATGCAGTCAAGTGTGTCCATTGCAAGGCGGACTGCATATTGAATAAATGAATGAATGAATGGCTGTGGCTTAACACGCTGTATATTGATGCTGCATGTCATCCATGCATGACATCACAATTTTATCTTCATTTTAATTTTCAGGGGAAGATTCCACAAAAAGATTTTTAGCTTTTAAAACTTCGATACAAAACGCATTTTATGAACCCCAAGTGTTTTGATTTGGATATATTTGTCTTACGTTAACTTTTGTTGAGTGTCAACTCAATTTTAAATTTTGACACATGTAAGAACTGAATTCGTGGAATCGACCACTGCGGCTATCAGTGCAATCCTTGCGAACTGTACATTGTAATACGTGCATGGGAGCTCCATGGTTCATTCGGTTAGTGCGCTAGCATAGCGCAATGACGCAGAAGCATCCCATCAATGCGGTCGCTGTGAGTTCAAATCCTGCCCATGCTGCCTTCCTCTCCGGTCGTACCTAGGATGGTCTTCCAGCAACCTGTGGATGGTCGTGGGTTTCACCTGGGCTCTGCTCTGTTTCCTACCACCATAATGCTGGCCGCCGTCGTATAAGTGAAATATTCTTGAATACGGCGTAAAACACCAATCAAATAAGTAAATAAATAAATAATACGCGCATATACACGAGAAAGCGAAAGAAAAGACAATTATTATCAGTATAACGCATAAAACCTAAAATCCAAACATTTGACTGCATTTAATTTCGTGAAAAACAAAAAATCAAAGAAAACGAACTGAAGATGTCTTCAAATACAATTTCTTATGATCTTTGTATACAGATGCTTCTTTTATTTTTATATTAAAGATTAATTCCCCTAGGGTTACAAGTGCTTTTTATATGCCAGGTTTTCCTTGCATTGTCTTCCACACATGCTTACTCACTGTCACCTGTGTAATTGCAATGTTACATTACTTTCTGTTTTCTTCTGTTGGTAAAGACATGCTAAGCCGCCTCCAATTAACCACTTTTGAATTACTATTTTGAGTATACAGTTATCGGCCCAGTTCACATTGTTGGCTCTCTTGGTGGGGGTAAGTTCCCTGTGGACGCGATCTGCGATGGGATACGATACAGGTTCATCGAAATATATTTCTCAGAAGCTTAATTAAAAACCAGGTCTAATCAAATCCATTCATCATGGGATACAAGGGTAAAAAGCCAAATCTTCTAATCAAGCAAGAAAGAAGAAGGAAGGTCGATTTTCAAAGCCCGTGTCAATACAAAAAACCTTCTGTGATTAATTGGCGCAATCGTGGTTTGTGTTTTAATATCATCACCCAAACAGTAATTTACAGACACCCCTTCTTGCAAACTCTGTTAGCATCTAAGATGGAACTTGAGGACATTGTCCAGCATTCCAAAATGGTTTTCACGGCAAACAATCTTTAGATGTTTTGGACATATAATTTGTAAAAACTTCAGAAAAGAAAGAAAGTGGGCGGGAATAGAAAAAAATGCAGTAATTTTCCGTGTTTTCTTTTCTCATAAGATAAACAGAGAAAATAATGCCTGACTTTTTTATACACAACGTGAGCAACCTGAAAACTCGGTCATCCGTTACAAATAGATTAAGCAGAGTAATTGACACGTTAATAAAATAACGGTTTATTTTTTGTAATCAAATCAGGATTTGTGGTTGTTCTGTACGATCTATACTGGTTAGTTATTAACAAATGAGTGAAAATGCAAATTTTATGGATCCTTTTTGTCTTCAAGGAGTCTTGACGGATCTATTGTCTGCAGCCCCCATGGATTTTTCTTCTCCATTCGATAACGACTAGTCTATATCTGAGACTGATGGCTTCTTTAGACCAGCGCCGTTACTCAGGTACACCGTTTATTCACCTCATAAATTCAACTACTCCTGAACACTATTTTTTCTCTGAATTCTCATATCACTGCTTCTTGATATTGGTTTAATACCAATGCAATTACCGTGACCTCGTAGGTGGATAGCAAAAAACCTTGTGTTAATAATCCGCAATGCTTCCAACTTGACACCCGTGGAATTTGGGGAATACAGACTGCTGATCAGCTCAATGATTTATTTGTTGATCAATTTAACTAGTATTCAGTTAGCACTCCAGGGTGATAGAATTATATGATGGCTGTCAGGTATATTGTTACTAGAAAACCCCAACATCTGGCAAGTCAGTGTTTAACTTAAATCGCAGAGAACCAGCTAAGCTTTCTGGTTATCTGACATACTTCCTGCGGTAATGGAATAGTGGAGGCAGCAAAAGCCAGATTCGAACCAGCGGCTTCAGTGAACGAAAGACCGTGGTACGACCCAAGGTGATCTAGCGGCATACAGTAAAATGAACCTTCGATCTAGTACACCCGTTGCTTTACGAATTATTCTGCACAATAGTATATCAGAGCAAAGGGTAATTCAGAATTTCGGATCAGCAGATTTTTACCACAACAAGTATGTGGGGCACGTCAGACATTGAAAAGTTGATCACTAATGTTGAGTTCTTTTTTTAATTTCTCGGGCTCTCAGGTTTCCTCGACTTATAAAACTGACCACCGTCGCAACGGTGAAGTAAAAAGTTCTTGAGTACAGCGTTAAAAACCAGTCAGTCCTGTCAAATCCAGCTCTCCGTAACGAACTGTTGTCACAAGCATATTCCCTATATCCCAAACGGTCCGCTGACGTGTCCATAATAGCTCTGTAATATCGGCTGTAGATGGCCCGCGTAAGCACTTATCTTGCACCAAAACAATTAATAATGATTGACAGATTGATTGGCTGATTGACTGTTCGATGCCGTACCAATGTTTACTGATTTGATTGGTGTGAAAAGCCGTGGGTGGAGACATCCCGCTGGCTGGGCATAAACTACCGACCTTGGGCCGGTATCTCACAAACCTGCTGACTTAATATAAGGCAAATGTGTCAGTTTCATGGTCATAAAGGACGATAGTATAGTGAGCAGAAAATATTTTCTTGTAAGCGGTACATTTCATAGGGCGTGAAATATTTATTAGAGCGAGGCGATTATTGACCCAGAGCGCCCATTTTGGTTGACTAGTGGTATACGAATGTGGGTTTCAACGCCTAGTTTCACGCGTATAGCACATGTGTATGTTTTCATTGAGCTTTATGAACTGTAATATTCTGTTCTCGTCCAAACATGCTGAAAAGATTTCCTGTTATACAGAATTTAAAACTTATAAACTGCAAATACCTATATTTCTTTGAACAGAACTTCAACAAAGTTGCTGTTTCTTGGTGGGAAGAGATGGCATGATCTGGCTTGTTTATTCACTAATCAGTTTACATAACAAACTCAATCTTATACACGGTCACGTCACCAAACGAAAGTTAAGAATATATACGTGAATAATTTCGACACTGACCGGATTAAAACTCGCATGAGCTGGATCTAACCCTGAAAATGCGACGAACCTCATTAACGCATGTATATGACCACACAAAACTACTCCCAGTTGACGATAGCCCCTGGATTTTACATTGATTTGTGTATGGTTCCTCACGGTCAGTACACAATTGGGGTAGGCGTACCGAATTCCCGGAGGCTTCTGTCTGAGATCAAACCAACGTTTGGGACATGTGAAAATCACGCGAAAATCACATCCCCGCCTTTCAGAGCTGGTTACAGGTAAAATCCACGCGAAAAAACTCTAAAACTTGTGTTACAGCCTCTATATAAGGCGAACGTAATTAGTAAGTGTTCCTATTGCTAGCATTTATTGCAGTTTATGTTCATGAAGTTAAAAACATTATGAATTCGAAAATGTCATGTTCTAACGTAGTTTTACTTGCTACAATATGGATTTAGAACTCACATAAAATCCGTCAAAAAGAGCACACCAAATTTGTCTTACAATATTGATAACATTTGCAGTGAACAGAGGTCATACAATAACTGTAATTGGTCATGTCTGTCTACTCCTGTTTATCGATGAATAACTGTTACGGGACAGCCAATGGTGTCGTATCGGGTGTCACTAAGTGGGGGACAACCCGCCTATTGTTTACAGAGGTCTACTGGTGGAACTCATATTAATGCTTTTTAATTGCGCACAGTGGACGCAGAGGTCATGTAACGGTTAAAAACTGCCTGTGAACAGCCAGTAATATCCGCAGTACGTGCCGAACTTCGTGTTCTGCATTTCCCGTCAGCCATATACTCTAGGAATAAGCTGATCCATCGGCATCCATCAAGACCTTGATGTAAGTGTCTACCGAACGGTCTCTGTGGAAACATATTTATATTAAACTGAGTGTCATATCAGATTTCCATGATAATCCCATGTTTGTTCTTCAATGTGACAAGGATCGTTATTATACATAATCTAAATTTCTCTTATTTTCATGTATAAGGCGACGTCACCTGGGTTCGGCATTTTGTGATGTTGCATTCATTAACGTCTTTTGCGCGAAAAATACATTGTTACACACTAAACCATCTTTCAAGAGCCCACAAATGAGAATATCTCACCATATTGATTACGAACAGCACAAAACCTAAATACGTCATGTACTGTTTTAGTGTTCTAAGAAATCGTTATGTCACCAGAAAGAACTCCCGCGAAAACTCGTAATACATCGCGTTGTGTGGTGTACGGAGGACAGAGCCGTCAACAATTCCAAACACAGCAAACACAACACCACTAAACTCTAATTGGCTTCTGGTGGCAAGGTATGCGGACAGGTCTTCGCCAGGTTTCTCCCATGGAAGCCGAGAGAGGATATCTGGCTACTTCGTTACCTTGCTCTCTACACTAAGAAGCCCGAGGTAGCGATGTAACGAGATGTCCTGTATCGGCTTCCATACTCTCACGTGAAATAAATGAAAGAAGCAATTACAACAGAGTAACTTCGTCGTTCTTGAACGACTAGGTGTTGTTTGTGTGTTTGAAACTTTGTCATCGTACCCATCCATAGACAGGTTGCACGCTGGGCCAACGTGTAAGGTAACGTGAAACAGAAAACGTGGCACAGGACGAACCAGGGAAGGGATTCAAGATGACATTTTACACACAAGGCTAGTATACAAACTGGCCTGTTCTACAGAACACCTTCCATAAAGTTGTATGCTGAAAAGTTTGATCTGGTCTATGTATATTCACGAGAAAAATGTGTTGAGCAATTGACTGTAAAAGTACCACCCTGAAAACAAAAGGTTAATGTCTGGTTGATTGGCTAGCCACTGTGTTCTTAACATAGATTTAATAATAGTTACCATGCCTCTGCTGGATACATATAGGTAAGTGGAATGCTACACTTTCTCACTATTCACTGGTCCTGTCTATTTAATAGACATAATTTTCAAAGTATGTTACAAAATGATAGCTTTTCCGAATTTCAGTGGATATTATCAATGGGGCTCGACCTCCTAATAATGGCTTCCCATACCCTTAATCCACTGATTCATTGATTGCTTGGTCGATTGATTCATTCATTTCTTCTCTTAAACTAGGTATATAATATCTTAGATTTACAACAACATTAAAGTTTTACATGTACCAGATTAAAAAGTCCACCAGCCAAAGTCGTGTGCCCAGAGAAAGTCGGATGTTACACTTGGTTATAGGAATTCTAGACAAGGCCAAGTTTCGAGTGCTTTGACATGACACCGTCATCTGGTGTTTTTCGGGAAATACCATGACCTATCCCCTCGCTGTCATCGTCCTGTCATATACGTCAATGTTAAGGTTTACACATAATAAACCCTACAAAGGGACTTTTCCAGGCAAATAATGAGGAACTGCACGGCAGTAGTCGAAAGCATCCGAAAGTCGTCCCCTTTTTTAGCCTGGCACAATGTGTTTCACTCTACTCTTCATCATCCCACAGACAGGCTCTTTAAATCGATTTTCGGAGCAAATGGTTTAGAAGTCGAAATAGCATGACAAAGCACAGACTGGATCTATTTGTGTGCTTAAGTGAGATTAAACGTCGATTAAAGAAAATGCGACACATCCGGGTGCTTTCGAAATACGAGAGACATAGCGGTTCCTCCCGGGTCTTTGATGCGCCAGACGAGCCTCCCTGGCGTCTCAGACGTATCACACCCACCCGCTTTACACACTGACAATCTTGGTAACAGTCACTTGGTGGTCACATTCAAGTTCTACTTTGGCTCTTTTGGCTATTTCGACTGCATGCTGCCAGACACTGGGATACTGAAGCTATCTGATAGATACCGCTAAGCTAACTTAGTCATACCTGCAATCAGTTTCCTCCGCAAATGTGTTATTTCAATATTGCTTTTAGTATGGATGGGGGTATATTATTGATCAATTTAAGAACATGCGGAAAATTTTCTTGTCTTTTAAAGTATTGAAGCTTCTGAATGAAGTGAATGTATTCGAATTAGAAATGATGGAAGACGGTGTGTAGACGTTGTCCACGTTATAAGTACAGAAAGCTCTATGCATACGATCAGACAAACTGTATCTCCAATAATTGTATCGGCAATTTACAATTGTGTACAGAAGCTGTCTTATTGAATTACATGACAACCTATGGGGCGCCGTCAGGTTTTTGGTGCCAACAAACTTAAACGGTTGCGTGTAATGAAATTGCATTCTTTTGACACAGATTTATAACCTTTCGATAAAAAAAAACAGTAGTACGTCTATACACGTAAAAGAATGTTGAGATACTCTGAGTAGTAACTACTTAGGTAAAAGATGATATCAAGCCTAATAACTAGTTATGACCCTCCATTATGGAGAGGAGAGACAAGAAACATTTTAACTTTTTTCGATAAAACACAAACTGAATCAGTTTTTTCATAGGTTGCTGACTCTGTCGTATATTTCATTTTGAGTGCAGTTTATAACGATGGCCATCACTGACTGAAGTACTGTTCTACGTTTCTTACCCTATTACTCGCGGAACCATTACGCCTGACGTTCATTCAAGCAAATAGGATGTCAGTTAAACAGAAATAATCTGCGTAATGGACAGCTTGGGTTTCTGAATCAGCCATACAGTGTCTGAAGGAAGGTATTTCTTGTCGAGCAGAAATCCGTTCAAACTGTTGAAATGCATGCTATTAGTTTAAATCTTTTCTTGAATAAATACCAGATGGATATGGCAACAGCAATATCCAGTTTCATTCACCGAGTCACAGGTTTTGTTTGCCCTCGCCTACCTGGAGTATAAAAGCACCTCAAAATTTTGATATTTTGGAAACTATAAGTGTACAAAAAATGACGGAACAATAACCCAATTAGTGGCTAATGGAGAAGTCGGTGTGGGTATGCCATGGTAAATGAGCGAGGGGAATACCTACTTCGATCTCTTGGGGCTGTGTGATGGCTATCTACTCGGACGGATAAAGCAGTGTGGCTCGAAGGTATTTGACGTCTGGTAGGATGGTTCGGGACACTATCTACAGATGATGTGAAACAAAAAAGAAAAAAAAAAAAAACGTAAGAGCTGGCGTGTCCGAAACGTTTTCGTTAGAACAGTAAACTCGAACTCCCTGCCAAACAAAGTATCCACAAAGCTATAGCGAGCTTCTTATTCACGGCGCATTCAATAATAGCTTATGGATGTGAGTTCTAATCAAGAGACCTTCGCCGTGTCCACAAATGTGTAAGTGACATTTCTGATATTTTCACTCTGAAAAGATGCATCCGAGAAGCACTTTCTTCAGGGCATGGGGAACGCAATCTCGTTTGAGAAACTGAGTATCGAAATATTGATTGCTGCATAGGGATCAAGCACACCACTACAACCAATCGGAACCCGACATTTAATACCTAAGGTGAAACCTGTGCCTAAATTTCCCGCTGGTTTTTGTTCTACAGACACTGCAGTCGGGTATAGATTTTATGGCTGGTGGTTCATCGTCGCTGAAAACATAACTTCAGAATTCCTAACATATTATTTTCATATAATATGGGAGACCACAGCATGGAGGGGAAAACTAAAGTAACTACGACAGGTAATGATAATTGAAAAATGATCACAAGTAACCGGGGAAGTCCTGCCTGTTGTCAGTTTGCCTCAGTCAGGGTTTTATTCCAAATGTCCATGTAAACGTTTAAATGGTAACAACTGACACCTTCTTCCATTCTCTTTAGCGCCGTGGCATAAGCAGAATTACGTAAAAAAACGCCACGATGTTATTAAGGGAGGCATATCAAGAATCATGATATCAAACTCCCTGTGTTTAAAAGCCTGGAGCTACTGCATATGTAACGGGCAATCCTGGGATGTGATTCGCGTGTCGGTGCTTTTACCTGTTCACAAGTTGCCAGGTAAGGTTAGGCCGTTTCTGAAGTAGAATATTCGGTATGCGTTTCGAAAGATAAATGACCAGGATATCGCTGAATTATACTGTAAATGTGCTAACCATAATTATTTATTTGAAACTTAACATATTTGTATAGAGTGTTATGTTATATTTTACCATCAGAGATAAATAGTCCGCAATAATTTCTTAAGGCTAATACATTAAAACTATTGGCATACAAAAAGTATAAGTAATTAGGGAAGTAAATGTGTATACGCCTATGTCAAGCTATAATCTAAAAAACTTTGCAATAGAATAAAATGGAGACATCTCATACTTCAATATCCAGCAATACTGTTAGCAGCGTAAACGTTATTGTCAAGTTTATGAGCATACTTTAGTAAAACGAAAAGCTACGGGAAGAATACAAAGCAAACTTCCCTAAAAAAGGCCTATCCTTTCCATAGATTCTGGCCAATAACAAAGCGACGTTTCCAACATACACTGAAAGACAAAGAACAATAAACAATGCAGTGCTGTAAACTGACAAGGTGACTGGTGTGCAGAGTTCGCCTCTCATCCAGAACTGTTGAGTTGTCTTTTACATATTGTGCTGAGTGGATTGGCTATAAAAGCGTCGCATTGGTGTTTTGAAAACATAGGATATCCTATGGGATAGAAAAGCAACACCCAGCAAACATTGAAACTATGCCGCGGTGAACGGTTTAAACACGATTTGACAGACTATGTTGCGATATTTGGCCACATGTTACTCTGCTACTATTTGCTGATAAGAAGGCCTGGAAAAGAAAATAAGCGCAACAAGGTTAGAATTGGAACTTTAATATATAGATCAGAAAAAAGTCAGTCTTCGAAAGGCCAAAGGGGATCTGGAGTCCTTAAGTGTTATCTTACTCCAAGATGACAGAATACGAGTGATAAGGACAACTTCATCACCTCACCTGATGGCCATCAACTAATGCGTAAAGAAACCTTGCTGTGGAGATTTTCTAAGGAATCTGAGGACATACTCCTAATGGAACCCAGCACATATAGCTGTATTCCCTCCTTTGGCTGCCAAGTTCTCTGGTTTCGTGCTTCCGGTCAGGTCCCACCTATCGTCAGATACAGCTTTATGTGGCATCTTAGTCAATACAGCTGTCTTTGCCTGTCCAGTTATTTCTAGCCTTTACATTTTGTGGGATTTTACAAGGTAAGCTTTAAAATTTATTGCCAGATTTGTATAAGTGGATTTTAGGCGAAATTGGGGTGGATTCAGACCCTTAGAAACAAAATAAAAACTAGTCGGTTTTGTGTCTGACAGGCTGAAAATCCAGACTTCTTCAATATTGCCATAGTGAGATACCTGGCATGTCCGACATGTCGGTCAACTGCCGGCTTAGAGGGTTTGATGCTAGTAGGTTTCGGGACTGTTTAAAAGCACTGATCCTTGAGTGAATGGGAACCATATAGTGGAATTATACAAAACAATTCGTTCCCAGGGGTGGTCTCCATTGTTCCTGTCTGTAAAACGTTACTGTTGTGAGTGAAGCAAAGCAAAAAGTAAGTTTCACAAGTACTGTGTTGTATCATCAGAGAATGGTGTGTTTTGGTACAATTTAGAAGAGATATACTCAGACGTGAAATGTCCCAGGTGTTAGGCCTACAGCTGACGGTGAGTGCAGGCATGTCCTTGTTTCTTCGAATGTAAAGATGTTCTATATAGTAATGCAGAAAATCTGGGGCACATAGTTCATGCAAAGGTGCAAATAAACTTGATGATGAATCGTTTTTTCTTTTGTACAATGTTATAAATTAGATTTAGAAATTACCGTTGTTTTTGTTTTGTATATTTGACATGATGAGATTTAAAGCCCTGTATGCATGAAGTCCATTGCATACAATTTTTCAGGTCTTGAAAATATGAAAAAAAAAAGCTCAGGCTTGGACGGCGTTGTTGTTGCTCTAAACTGTTTAAGGCTGAGGCCCGTATAAGGCATGGTATATAGATGGCTACCTCGCTCTTGATTTTGACTTAATAATTATGTTTTTATGTTTTTTATGCTCGTTATGTTTTTGTATTGATCAAAGAACTTTATATGCAGAGTTATGCCTGGCAGCCTTTACAAGTTATGTTTTATGGAACTTCATAATCCATAATCTGGGATTTTATGATGGTGTCGATATATTCAGGGTTTAAAACATTGGAAACTCAAACATTGTTTTCCGGTGATTGCCATGAAGACGTTCGTCTCTGATGGTTGCCGAAAAATGTTATGTTTTGATTATCTAAGTTTAGTGTTCATGTAACGAATCTTATTTTACCAGATCCATGCGTTCTCGTGTCTTTGTATTCTCTAAGCGTTAATCAGAGGGAAATACCTGACTGAGTTATGTCTTATGCAATATATAAGACATGTTCTGAAGTTTAATCGTACTATCGGTATGTTAAGGTTCTAAACCAGTATTTACTTGGAAACTTATCAGGATTGAATAAATCCAAAGCCTTTTTAATGTAACTTTGTCTTTCCATCCTTGCCACAGGTGATATGACACACCAGCATGATTCGACACGCCAGGGTTTTTCATATCCTCCTACATTATTTCTGGTTCGATTCCTCCTTTTCAGGCATACCATCGCCAGCACGAACACTGTCTGTATTTTGTGTCTATACATGTCTTGCCGGATATAGCACACCCTGGTTATGTTTCACCAGCTGTTTACCCACTCATTCCTTCCATTGTAGAACCCGGTTACAGCTGCATCACTATCCCATGTATCCATACACATGAGAGTGTGTGCTAACGGGAGATTGCAAGTTTTGTACCATTCTTTAAACATAATAATCGAACTGTTTGGAAGATTTTTCTGATGATGCCTGAAAATCCTTCCAGGGAAAATTCCATAAACCATTTATTAAGGATTAAATTTCATGTATGCGAGTCTTCTGGAAATTACATGAAAGTAATCTGGTGCCGGAATGACACCTTCTCTAGTTATGGACAGAGGAGAACTTACCCACAAAATTATTTTGTAATTCGGCCATATCAGTGGAACATGAGTCTGCAAGAGGAGAGTCTGAGGGAAGTGTGCGTGTGTGTGTTTGTGTGAGGGATGGTCGGCTTGGCTGACTGCTGTGGTCGTGATGGATTGATGCTCCACTTGGGATTTAGATTCAGCATATCAGACGTGATGAGCCTGGTATTCGGTCGATTTCAGAAGATGTAGAAGTGGTTTCACAAGGACTCTGCACGGTTTCCTGCATCCATTCACCTGACCGCCCTCATATAATTAAGGCCAAAAATTAGAAACTAATAAACCCCGTCGTAAAATTACGGGGTAAACACAAATTACCGGACCACCGTCGTACAATCACAGAGTAAGACACAAATAATCCGAACCACCGGGGTATAATTACGGCGTAAAACACAAATAAACCGGACCAACATCTTATAATTCAGAGAATCACGCAGGTGGAGAAATCTCCCTGAGACTTAGTGCGAAATTGATTTTATTTATTTGTTTCACTGATGTTTTACGCCGTACTCAAGAATATATTACATATATTTCACCGATGTCTGAGGTAGGTGGAATTGAGATAAATTGATGTAAGTTTAGTTTAACATCAACATCCAATGTTGGTTCGGAAACTTCCCCCACATTGTAGACAGCGTGATGCAAACTTTTATCGACAGCGAAAGTGTTGTTCTTTGCTTTCGCATTCCACGTGAAAGAAAGTACACAAACATTAAATCGGTTGTGAGTGTAAAGCATCAGGAAATAAATTCTTTGGGGCCAAAAAAGGGATTTAATAGTGCCCCCCCCCCAAGCAAAGCACTAATGAAGCTGCTTGGATAGTAAACAATATAACAGGCTCTGTAGAACGAGAGAGCTAGAGTAAAAAAAAGTACTCTAAATACCTGAGAAAACTATTATGTTATGTGACCCGAGAGAATGATAGAAATTATTAAATAGACATAAGTAATTAACAAATGATAACCCTATTGATATCAACACGGTGTTTGCATTTGTCTAAAAGCTTAAATGAGCTATATGATTAAGATGCATTAAAATACGAACCTCTCTTCGTAGATTGATATAAGAATTGAAAATAGAGAAGTAGACAGCGATAACTCTGACGATGAAATCATGTCTGTTGTCTATAAACTTAAAAATGGAAACGCAGCCGATGAGCTTTTCGTTAAGAACGGTAAATTGTAATGTTGTATATTTTACATTGTTGATTTTAGCAAGGCATTCGACACTGTTTGGAGGGGCTTCATCCGGACTAAACTGTACAAAACTAGGAAATTCCTGCGTGTCATTAAAAGAATGTAAGAAAATATAAAACCAGTTGTTGCTGCATCCTTGCAATTGCTTTAAAAGCTACTGTAAGTAATGGAAACTGAAAATTAGTACCGTAAAAACTTTGCAAGCGAAAACCGAATATATTGAAATATTTTGATGTGAACAACGAAAATCTCAATAAATGTAGATGAGTTTTGCTAATTTAAGTAGATTTGTGTCTGCGATTAGGTGTGTCAAAAACCAGGCTAATAAAGCTAATTTTGGTGCGCAAACGATAAGTTGATTAAAACTAATTGTAGGCTGCCAAGTAAAATTGTACCATGATGTTGTAAAAGCAGTTTTTTTTCTATGGTGCAGAAATATGGGGCTTTCAGAGCATTTACGAGCTGGAAAAACTTCAGCTATAATTTTTCAAACGATTGCTCAAACTTAAGCAGCCTGCTCCCTGATACGTGACATATGGCCAGCTCGGTATTTTGCCCCTTTAAGATTAGTATCATTCTGGCTAAGTCTTGTACTGGAAAAAGCAACTGTCTGCTAAGATATATTCATTCGTGATGCCACTCCTACTCTCTTGCTAAAATATATCAATTTCATCTCAGAGACCAGCGGACTTCTTTATGTCTGAAATTATGTTGTCAGATTAATAAAAAGTGTTGTGTCAGTCTTTTCCACCTTAGGCCTTTAATTAAGGGCCTTTAGAGGAGTTGAACACAGCAACAAATGCCGATTCATCAATGTGTTCTATTACGATATACACTCCGAGGGAAGTACATATAAACCATGAGCACTTTCTTAAAGACCGACGAATATCTGTATCTAGTCTGTAGCGTCATAACAATATACCGCAACGTTGCTATATTCCCAAAATGCATAAATCCCCACATAAAACCAGCTTAATAAGCGGGGCCAAGAAGTATCACAAAGCTTGTATCTATCCTCTTAATGAAGGCATTACAAGAAGTACAGTGCTCTTGGAGCAAGTGTTGTGCAATTTTAAAAAAAAACTGTATGTGGATTCTTAAGAACTAGACGCTCATATTGTATAAGGATATTTTGGGGATTTCTCTGCTCTCCATTGAACTACACCTCACACAGGTTTAACTGATAGAATTCCGTCATTAATTGTTTAGGTGTTTAATAAAACCGGTCACCGTTACACACAAGAGTTACCATTCATAGGCTGTCTCGTTGTTTATTGAGATATTTGAAGATCTCATTAATAATATCTTTGTGAAACTAGGGGAAAAGTTTTTATCAACAGTGTATAGGTATTCCGATGGGTACACACTGTGCCCCACTTTTGCCCGACCTATACCTGCTCTCGTATGATCACGGCTATATGTAGAAGTTATTAAAAAGTAAACTTCATCAGGCTCGATCTTTCTTATTAACAAAACGGTATATTCATGATTTGCTAGCGGTAAACAACCCGTATGTATCACAGTCAGCGGAAGATATATATCCATCTTCGCTGGATTTAAAGGGAACTACAGATTCTCTATATGGCACATCTTCTCTGAACTTGTACCTGTACAAAGCCACAATTGTTTCCTGTCACGACTTTACAACAAATGGGATAGTTTCGATTTTAATGTTGTGAATTATCCCAACTTGGATAGCAATATACCGAATGGCTCTGCACATGGCGTATACATAGATCGCTTTGTAGCATTTGTTAGACCCCTTGTGTCAGAAGTTATTACTGCAACAACCAGCGTGCCCAGGATATTCCATCATACCTTTTCACACAACGTTTCTCTGGTTGGGGAATACGGACGGAGAGTCCAGCATCTCTGAGACTGTGCTTCAGAACTGTGTCAAATTCAGCTTAACCCGAGGCTAGCGGCCGTATGTTCATCCTGCTGAGTATGATCGCCATTTTGGATGTATCTATAGTTGCAATCAAAGCGCAACTTAGATACGTTTTTCGACACCATATATACTAAAATTGTGCACGATTTGGATACCAATTTTATTCCTAATTGACTGATGATAGGGAGATGTTACGTCAAATGATATCTTAACACATTTGGACAGCTCATGTACCATGGCCGTTAACGCAAACAGCTGTCAAATAAGAAGTCAGGGTAAGTTGACTTTTTAATCAAATGAATCAGTGGGTGGAGGGTTAACAACTGATCAAATTAAATGACAATGCCAAACGGTTCAAATTATGCAATGCATTGACAAAATTAAAATAAAATTACAAGTAGGGAGCTTCCGTGGCGCGGTAAAACGTTTGAGGAGATTCTCACCAATGCGGTCTCAATGCGGAGTTCAAAGCCAAACACATACCGGCTTCCTCCCCGGCCGTACGTGTCAATTTCTGCGAGCAATTTACCGATGGTCATGGGTTCCCTCAAGGCTGTGGCAGGTTTCCCTCAGCTATTATGATGGCCACTTTTGTGAAATGTCCTCGAATACGCCATAAAACTCCAATCAAATAAGTAAATTATATGTGTGCTGAGTACAAGTAAATACAAAACATGCAATTATGAAGGTATGTACACAGCACCAAAGCAATGTCGTAGTTATAAAAATTTGCATAACTATGTGAACAATGTTAACGTTATAACCGTTAGCATGTGTTACATAGCCGTGCGAGCGTTTTCAGGCAATTAGGTTTATCTAATCTAGGGTTAGGCCCCCTTTATGATTATCTCCCCTTACTGTGCAGGTACTTAGATAATTGCCCTCCTGGGTAAGCTTTGTTGCTACGTGTACACGACCATGTGGTCAAGACAATTTCAGCTGGCAGAACTTTTAGCATCACAGAAATCTATCCCCAGATAGGGACGAAGGTAACAGTGCTAGGGCTATGGTGCCGCTGGATCAGTGGGTTTTGTCTCGGTTTACCCCTGCTCGTGTTATCAGAGTTGGGTACAGTTTAAGAGCGATCTACCGGAGTGTACCGCTGGGAACTACCGCGTCAGAGCTATGGACAGCCGACATGTGTTTGGGTTACCCATGAATCCCTTAGGACCATCTTAAACGTGACATTTGTTTGTGCATTAACTGGTATAAAATGTGCGGATTTCATTTCCAGAATATCGGTGTTTGTCTGCTTTATGAAAGTTTTAGGCTTGTTCGGTTGTAGTGTAAGGTATTACGCAAATAAATGCAATCTTACCACAACACGATATACTTTCAGCTCAATTCAGCTCTCTTGAATGTTCTATCACAAGTAAAACTATGTTTTCAGTCATCCTCAGAAGCCATATGCTAGTAATCGGTCATGTACTGCTGAAATTCCCTCATATATTCCAGGTCAAGATATCGCCCACGTAGAACCTCTTAAAATTCAATAGACAGAACGTGTTACGAACTCCGGGTTTAAAATATTGTATTATATATTTTTATTTGTTTTCCGGCCAACAAGGTCTATGTTTTACCTACATTTTTTCTCTGTGTACTTGATGGCCTGCACTTGAATTCAGTGGCGTGTTCTCGAGGCTTCTGTGTTTATGAGTTCGTGTCATTGTACATAGAGCATACATTCTGGAAAGATTTACCCATATTGTGATCATGTTTAACGGACAGACCGTCCAGAATTTTCTTTATGTTAGCCTATAAATATAAGCGACGAAGTTGTTCAGCTCGCAATCATTTATTTACGTCCACTTTGAGAGCAGTCGTCTTACTTATGTCCACTCGAGTCATATTTGCTCTTGTCTACTTGAGATTTTGGAGATATTGGCTTACACGCCTCTCGACAATTTTGTCATTTTGTACTCCATTTTTCGGTACGTAGCACTTTGTGGGCTTATGTTTCACCACTGGCTGTTTTGTTGGAGACGTTCGTTTGGAGCTTGTATCGCTCATTGCCTCTTTGTGGGATTACGTACATTTCATCCCAGTCTACCCTGAAAGTCACTTTGTGGAGTGAAACATATATCGCCAGCTCGGCATTACGGACCCTATTGTCAACTCGTCTGCCCAAGAAACTTGCACCTTGCCGGGGAGTTGTACATCTACCATCGTCGGCGTGCCGGGCCCTCTGCTGTTCGTCCCTACAGGACTTGCCATCCTTCAAGTTGAGAATTCCGAAGGATTGTTGATGCTATATTTACGTGGACTGACTTGCCATTGGAAGCCGGAATATTCCATTCGGATTTGGACGCTGTCATCAGTAACAAACTATATATATATTTTTGTAATTACCTGTATTGTTTGATATATTACTCTCAGTTGTACTATTTGTTTATTTTTTTTTCAAATATAAGTATTGAACTCTTCGTGTTTCTTTGTTTGATCTTGTGTAAGGCCTATCGCTCTCTGAGGGTTGAACCAGCCATTTGTTTATCGTTTTTCCCCTCCGATAGTGGCACCCTTACACAACACCACAGACAGACCCCGGCGTTGATATGACTGGACTAGAAAAGCCGCAGTGAGTCGATTTGACAACCTCAGCTAGCGAACCTGGGTAGGCTCTGTCGTAACTGACACCTCTAGAGTCGGGAAATGATCGTCCGTTTTGACGGAAGAGCAGTTCTGATTCACACAGGAGTACATGGTAATCGATAAAAATCGTTCGCTGACTTCTTCCACCATAGAGTTATAAGAAGGACCTACTTGTCTATAATCACGTGTTTTCTTGGCGCGTGACACTGATGTATGCGGTCGTACACGTGTTGTTTCCAAGGCCGTTTTAATGACAATAATATGAAGACAAAATAAATTTTCTATGACCGCATATCTTCCAAATGTTCAGATGCGAACCGATGTCTCTGCCAAAGTCATCAAAAGGTGGCATAGCCATTATCTGTATTTGACACTTTTATTCGACTTGCTTTACCACAACGTCGCAAGTACAGCCAAACTATACTGACACAAACATACTATATACATAATGTGCCCATAAAGGATGGCATCCTGTCAGTTACTGGCTTCCATTTAATCCAAAATGGTGACATTCCTTCTTCGATTCATACTTACGCTGAGTATACAGTTTGTCACCAAAGTCTCCTGTACTGATGAGCAATACAGGAATGACAATTTCAAAGGCAGATTGTGCGACCTTAAAGGTGGCGTGATTGATCCCGTCTGCTTAGATTAATTCTAAGCGTCACCAATATCTCTCTTGTTTGAAGCCGTGATTTGCCCTGCACTACGTACTGACAATAGCGAGACGTTTGCCGAAAATTTAGAAATAAAATGGCCAATGGAATAGAACGCACATACTGACAATTTATTTGTGGCGTTCTTCTAACAATGTTTTGAACAAAAGTGGACCATTCTAGTGCTTCAAGAAAAAGGAAGAAACAACAAGAGCAAAAACAGACCAGTATATGTATTTGAAGCTCTGAAACGTGCTATCATTCCAGGCTCTGCACATGGTGTACACAGAATTAGCTTAGTGGCATGCGCTAAAACTTGTGCGAACGCAGATAATCTCACTCTTCCTCGTCACTAAAGACACGTCAACAAATATCAGAAGGCAAAAGTTTATTAAGTTTACATGAGATTTATGTATTTCTCTAACTGCGGAGCGATTATTAGTTTGCTATTTTTGTCTATAAAAACCTTTGAGAATCTCCTTCACATCAATATTACGTGTAGTTTGCAAATATTTTAGCCAAAGCTCATAGTGTTCGTTCCGTTAGCCTCAAACCATAGCCGATGATTGATGGGCTCTGCGGGAGCTATTTGATGCATCAATCAAGTATGTTGCGATGGTTTAATGACCACGGAGTCAGACAGGTATAACTGGCAAGCAAAGATAAGTGGGTTAACCATATATACAGTGAAATTGAGTTGGTTGTATCAATGACAGTCTGCAGAGAAACATGTGTTCAGAAGCCCATCAGGATGATACATCACTCAAAACATGTCTACACGGGGAAGAAAAGGTATTAAGCAATCCTTTCGTAAAAAGCGGACCTACTTTTTACACAATCTATAAAGAAGTTTGCGGACAGAATTATGAGTGAAGAAACTCGTAATACTCTGGCATGATGCTTTCCATCAATTACAAAGCCTTGGATCCTGTGCCAGTTCTTGGTTTTCCATCCTGGCTGAGATGAACATAAACATGTGTGTAAAATTGTGTAACAGACGATGTTTACATAGTGTAGAAATTATCAACAACCACTAATAGAGCTGTAGGCTACTGGTAGGGATATTACCAGTGGACTTCTCTCACAAACACAACCCTCATTAAAGAAACCAGATAACACTCCAAGTCTAGTTTCTAGATACGCCACTTACCTAAGGCAAGTTACTGACCAACTTTGCTGTTCAGATACAACGCACAGATACGCACACAAAATTTCAACAATATACATACACAATATCTCCTACATAAATGGTCGTCAACTAACTTCAGTTAACATGTACAAGGTCTCTTCTTTCAAGCACTGGAACCCACAACGTGTTTGTTCCACCCCAGTTTGGGACAGAAAATGCTCGGGAATTACATGACAAGCATCGGTCGGCAGCCTTCCTGCGCTATATTGTGTCTAATTCGCTGGGATCAGCGATCTTCCAGAAATATTACACATACAAATTGAGCTGTTATCATTCTAAGTTTGGTGGTTTTACTTCTGGGTTGTGCCATGGAGTCCTAGTCCACTACATATTACATGTATATTAAATATTATATGGGGTATCACGTGAACAGCATGAGCTACACTACAGATTACGGTTGTTGCGCAGAAGTTGCCATTCCTTACAAAATGGTACAGCGTTTGTTTAAATAGCTGCTGTAAATGTACAGTAAGAAAAGAGCTGTTATTCTGCCGATAAAATCCTCTGTAGCCCAAACTGCCTGCATATTTTACGTCTAAAAACACACGATTTGTTATAAGCCTGGTTTGTAAACATTTCGCAAACAGTAGCCTCTATTGCACTGGCGACATGCTGTCTTTTCCATAGAGCAGTGTGCTTAAAGTTCCGTATGCACTATCGCTCCATTCTGTGCCAGGCAAATTACAAGTCCAGGCAACCTCGCTGGCTCTGCTCCCAGATAAAAGAGTCTACCCAGCTTTAAACGTGAAGATATCGCATTTTCCAATAACAGGAAGAAGATGGCTGGATGAGTGGGCGGGTGTTCGGTTGTACCAACACCAATAGTTCAGTTCTAGTCTCAAAAATCCTTCGAATCCAACGAGTATGCCACTATTAACATCACCCGCTTGAAAAGGGCTATAACTTATGTCTGTTATTTAAATTACAAAAACAAACTCATTTTGTAAAACGACCTATAAAAAGGAGTTAGCTTTCGTCTTAATGATTTTGTTGGGGGGGGGGGGGAGTCGTGGAAAAGCCACGTTAAGTTTTAAGTTCAAATATGGGTGACAAGTACACATGAAACAACAGCTGCTTTCGCAATTGATGTGTCTGTTAAATTAAATACGATACCCGGGGAAGGCGTAGATTTATGCGGATGTTTAGTCGTTGTTTTCTTTGATGGTAGATCCACACCACCTGGTTACCAGACTACTCGTTACAATGGAAATTTATGGAAATATTGAAATTGTCGGAGATGGGGTAAAGCATTTGAGGACACATAAGGGTTGGTTGCTATTCAGCGAATACAAGGTTTTCTACCTTTTTGCAATTCGTTAATACTTGAGTTATTTACATTCGTCACTGACTCGTTCAGTACAGTAGTATACGTGTCCAAGTCAACTGCTTTGTTGTAGCTAATTAGTTTAACCATATCTTTTCGGGTTTTCCAAAGCTTTATTCATTTCGGGTATTCTACTTATAAAGGAGTGTTACATTGAGATTGTCATAACAGTGTTTGGTCCGCGACAATATAACAACTCGAGTTATCTGAAGTCGGCCTGTCGTATCAGCCGAGCTCGAAGAACGAGGGTGACGCGACTGGCCGACCTCAGACAACGAAATCTGATACGACATCGCGGAACACGCACTTTTATGATAATTTATTTATCACATACCTTAACATTCAAATGGTCAAAAAACTCAGGGATTCTCCTGAATCGGTAGCTTGACTTACCACAACTACAGGTTACTGTGTAACCTCCGATCGCGTCTGGCCACAGTGATGCCTGACCAGGGAAAATTTTCAAACCGGGCACTGGATAATTATATCACTCAATGAGCGAATGATGAAACTACTAACGACTGCATCAGGTGAATAAACGCTAGATATGAGTGCTCTTTTTACTGTTGGCATTAATCGTGAATGGGACAGGAAGGACAGTGGATCCATGAACACGGCAACTTTTGGTTTAATTTCACATTGACCTTGAGTGAAACCAGATCAGGTAGTTGACTGGATTTATCAGCATGTCCTGGGACTGCACATTTATACAGGTGGCCGTATGTATTGGTCTTTGAGAAATATTTTAAGGATTTTCACCAAGAAGGTCAGACATATTTTCAATAAACAGTGATGAATAAAACCGCGTACCGTCGTGGTGTAAGCCATATTTGACTGAAACTCCAAAAGTTGGACGCTGCCATCAAACCGTAGGCAGTTTTCCTCTCTAAAGTTACATGATGCTCCCCTCCCACCAACCCCTACCCCATCCTCAACCTCATCCAATTAGTCTTTGTAGAGGGTGCTTGTCGTTTCTTTGTATGTTAAAATGAAGATATTACACTTTAAGCTGTTGTTGTAGTTACACCATGCCAAATTCTGATATTAGTTCAGAGGTATCCCCGATAGGGGGCGCTTTGAACTGAACTTTGAAAGTAGTCCGCGTTTTCAGAGGATTCATATACGAACCATCCTATGTGGGAAAATATAACGCGCCTCTGTTCACGTGAGTAACTGCCATAGGTGTATGATAAAATACTTGCTTCTCTATCGTGATCTAAGTTTATTTCCTACTCATCCATACCTCGTGATTGTCACAATGTGTGTTCGCCAGGTGCGTTTGTTTTCTACACATACATGGTTTGGTCGGTTATTTTGTACTCGATTGCTGTGGGATGTCCGTTGTGTGATTTTTTCAACGTTTTTGGCATGTTCTCTATTTTTTACTACGGTGTTATTTTCTAGACTCTTTCAAAGTCTGAAAAATGACACTCTTGCATATACGACGGAAAAGTCCGACATAACCTGATGTGCATACAACGACATTTTAAATTGGTTTCTTGTCCTGATCTATAGCTTCTGCGAAAGACGTCTTCCAAATCTATAGTGGCGATTGTCAATATGGCGACGATTTGTTTACGTTCTTACGTTGTTGACGGTTAGCTTGTTACCCATCTGCTGTGTTCTGATCCAGAATATATGCCGAATCCAGATTTCTCGAGTCTTTTTTAAAATACGTTAGTTGGCGAGATCGCCCACCTTACATCTCGCGTGAATCTGCGTGAACTCGCGAGACTGTTGAGATGCCGATTCGGCTTTTACAGAACTGTGAACCGTGTACTTCCAGCAAGCACTGCCACATAGCCCTCACTCTTCAGGCTTTCATCACTCATTATGTATTTATTGATGTATAGGGTTACTTGCTGTTTTACGCCGTACTTCAGAATCTGGTACTTATATGATTACAGCCAGTTCTATGACCAGAAATCTACCCATTTTTGCTAAGATACTAACTAACGTTGCCATGGGTTACGTATAAAATTGTATCCCTTTGTTGATGATAATTTGTGTTCAACGAAGTTCAACGCAAGACGGTTGTTATCACAAACAATGGGAGCAGAGGACCACACGGTGAGAAAAAAACGTTTGGTGAGGGGAGAATATAGCCGTCGCTAACGACGGTTTTACGCCGATCAGGATTTTAGTCTAATTAAATGGTAATATTATTTACGACTTACCAGGAGAAAATGTAAACCTCAGAGCCGGTAAAAAGTTTAAAAACTCTGTCTGTGAAAGTAATTCGCAAAGAATACTTTCTTCTGAGCGATTTCACGCAAGTTTTTATGATATTATTTGATTATATATCTCTTGTGCCAAAAATAAAAAATTAACTATGTACAAAAATATCTCCGAAAAACCTGTTTGATGAGAAAATGCGAGGGAGGCACAAAGTTGATATGCTACGTTTGAGGTTGAGGTAGAAATTAAATTTATGGACAGATAATTGAATTTACTGGGGTAAGACGCTATCCAGATGAATTCTTGAGATGTTTTTTTTTTCTGATTCGCTAATGTAACGGAAGTGGTGACAGGTCCATTTGCAGGGGTTAGTAGGTTATTTCGTTTCCGTTGCAGCTGTCGATTTTGAACGATTGCTCCAGCCTAGAATTAGACAACGTGTTTCATGCCACGATGATGGCTTAAGCATTTTAAAATTACTGTGCCATTAACTTGTGTCAGCCGAAACTACACGCCATAAAACGAAGGGGTAACCCAGTTTGTCGATTCCACATTAAGCTATATGTACGACTCCCTCACCGGAAGTGACATATCCGCATATCCGCCACTATCGGGGCGACAGTACGAGCTCATTATCAATCGATGTACACAGCCCTCTAATCTGAAATCACCTACTGGGAATGTAAGAGGTCATATTCATGTTTTAGCTGAGACTAACACCTCTGTATGAAGACAGCGTTGTTGTTATTATGATTCTGTTTTTGTTCTTTGGTATGACGTTTTTGTGTCCTAGTTTAGTTCTAAAACGGGCATGCGTAGCTACTTGCATGTGCCGGCACACATAGGTTATGATTTTTTTTATTGACTCATGTATCGTGCTAAATGAATCACTCTTCTCATGTGTTTAACCCAACAACGCCATTTTGTGGTATTTCATAGAATGTAAAAGTAACACCAACCTATGAACTGTTTCACTGGCGAGGGCTTAATTACCCTGCGTTACTGTCGAACCTTCGGGGAGCAATGAAGTCAGGGACGTGAATCCGCGCTTTGGCTGCTTTCGGCTGCAGCTTTAAGACAGGAGGTTTATAGGTTTCGGAGGCCTCCGTGGCTCAGTTGGTTAGCGCGCTAGCGCAGAGTTATGAACCAGAAGCCTCCCAGCAATGTGGTCGCTGTGAGTTCAAGCCCAGCTCATGATGGCTTCCTCTCCGGCCGTATGTGGGAAGGTCTGCCAGCAATCTGCGGATGGTCGCGGGTTTCCACTGGACTCTTCCCGTTTTCCTCCCACCATAATGCTGGCCGACATCGTATAAGTGAAATATCCATGAGTACGGCGTAAATCACCAATTAAATAAATAAATTATATTTTTCGTGGATAAGGGCGTTGTTTTCTTTTGACTCTGCATGGTTCCATCCAGGAACCTCATCGCCGTTGTATGAAACAGATATTCCTGAATTCCAAGGGTGAACCTTAATCGAATAATATAAATAAATACATTATTATTGTGGTCACTTCTTTCGATTCTATGCACCCGTTTAACCTATTGGCTTGCATAGGTCGCAAAGTAGCCAAACAGCGACGAATCTGTATTTTTTTAACTCTAGCTTTTAATTGTTTGGATCGGAGAACCGCTATATTCCTCAGAAATCGTATTCGTTGAGGAAAAATGAGGTAAATGTTTGTACGATTCAGTATGGGAAAGATTAATTTTAAAGGCAATTCAACTGATTTTTCCAGATGAAGTACTCCAACCAATTGAACACTACGGCGATTCTGAATGGTGAATTTTTGTGATGGTATCGAGGGTGTGAAATGACAATATATTTTTGGATATTTCAGTACATGTTAGTAGATACTGATGACATGGTGTTGCTTAGTAACGGTCAACTTTTAGCCACATTTGATATTTAGTTTATCAGCTGTAGTGTCAATTCGGTGTTTAGGTGGCACACCCAGCACAGGTTTAGTCATTTATAGATTAATATGCTTACTTTGACCAATATCACTTGTGCGCCACACGAGGGAAATTTAATCAGTAACGAATCAAATGTTGGTGGTTTATCCCAGTCTTTCTGGTTTTCCCTGTCCTTAAATCCACGTATAGAGCCTAAAAACTAACCAGTTGTATTGACACTATGTTATCTGAGTGGAGACAGAATAGAATACGCTGTTGCTACAAAATGTTATGTAAAATATGGCACACTTGCTCTTTTATTCAAACACAGTGACTTTGTTGGTGTAACCAGGTATTGCTCTGTCTACAACATAGTACCTTATGTTGCAGTAATATAACCTATTAATATTTACATCATCCAGAAACATAATATTACATGTATGTTAATTTTAACATGCTAGTTTTTACAGTGTAGGTGAGAATTAAATAAAGGAACAATGAATAATGTATCCGTTTCTTGCATCAGTGTGTTCACAAGTCATATCTGCCATTTTCTTCTATACCACAAGAAGTCCTAAAAATCACCCTTGTATAGGCCAAGTGGGGATTTTGCCATCTCCGTCAAGTTGGGCATTTCAAACCCCCATCAAGTTGGGCATTTTAAATGATCAATGCGACATATCAAACGTGTGACGACATTATACAGTCAGTTCTTTTTTATGAATGGGACTCACCTTCACCAGTTGATCGCAGAGGAAAGCCAGTCAAATGCAATAAATCGCTATTATGCTTGCGTCTACAACCCGGTAATCTTAAATGTCAAATCAATGTCATTTTCCCGTTATATTCATACTCCTTTTTATGCAAGTCAATTTCCTAATTAGACCCTCAAGGCTTCATGTCTTGCTTAAACTTCACACATTTCAGCTAATACATGACACCTGCATAGACTCACCTTGTTTTCAGCTGAACACATCCTAGGATTACATGTACACGTGTGCGTGAGAACTGCACATACTCATTGATTGTTCACTTACCATTCCTGTCAAAGATACCTCTACAAATATGACAAAGAGAATGAATATTGCTCAGGCGCTTTATGACTGACATCATCACCAAGTCCTTCTTTGAGTGCATGACCAGTGAAAGGCTGTCGTTTTCTCAATCCATTCCGATTGCCTCAACCCTTTGTCCTGACCTTGCTCAATCGTGTCAGAAAACAATTCAGGAGAACGGGTGGTTAACACCCATCAAATAAAGAAATGAATCAATCCACAATACCGCTTAACGTGTTTTCACGCAACTGGTTCAGTTGACTTTTTAACTAGGGTAATATGGTTTTACGCTACTGGTTGATTGGCTTTTGTACTACAATTTTCCATTTACACGACCTATTCACTGGCTTTTGCGTTGCTGCAATCTTTCCCTCATACTACGACAACTTGGAAGGAAACCGGGAGGACCCCGGAAGAAACAGACGACCACGCGCAGGTTGCTGCCCGTCAGTTGTACTGACGTTAGTCTACTGTATTTGTTATGATCTATGGTCTGCACAAGGAATTTACCACCTGGGGATCATGTCGTTTTAACTCAATGATGAAGAACAGACTGTAGTTCTATTATCAAAACTTCATGTAACGCTTTCTTTCTTGCTGATAATCTAAAAACATTCTTTTCCGTGTTAAAACAACTGGTGTTACCGACCTCTACATGTGACGGTGTGTATTGGTTGCTTTCATATTCGGCAAATGTCAAAACAACCAACCGTGATTTAATACCTACTCAACGCCGTGTGAGCTGACACACATTTTATACCCAGTGGCCATCAATTCTAGCGTCAGGGCGCCAGCCAGGCCGATATTGATAATATGGGTTTTCTATGCTCAGCTCGCCGTCCCGGTATAATGATCAGAAATTATTTACCCTTGCTTTGACACGTGCTCGTGTTCAGTGTGGACACATGTCAATAAAACCACCCCGATGAATCAGCACATTGTGTGACTAACAAGGCATAAGAGGCCTTCTGCTTGTCCGATACCGGCCGAGGACTAGTAAATCAATACGAAATATTCCGACGGAGGTTTGCTAGGCCTAATAGTCCGACGTGCCACTCTCTCGTGACGCAAAGACATACGTAATTCAACAAATTATTTCAATAAAGAACGAAGTCGTCATCGTTCATCCTGCGTGAACAAAAGCACTGTGTAAGAAACGCATTTGTCTGTGGAAAGTGTGTGGCGTTTTCTCAATGGCTTTTGTCGACCCTCACGTCCTGATTCTTCCTAATTCCTAGCTGTATGAGGTATAGCTGGCGACAGTTTTAACTCTGCATAACTTCTGCGCTGATTTTGGCGCAACGGTAATTTGCTTGGCAAATGGCGCCATCTTCTGCAGTTGTCAAGCACTGCGTGACATTGACAGATCGGTATGCCACATGCAAGAATGAGGAATTCATATTTAGAAAAAAAGTTGTTCATTTGATATTATCAATAAAAACGGACATCATTAATTTCAAATTACGCTTATAGTATAAAGGCATCTTATTATAAGTTCGGAAATATCGGTAGCCCACATTTCATATTTGAAGGGCTATTTTGGTTCTAGTACCAGTAATGATGTTTATAATTTGAAAAACATTCTGAGTGAGTGTTAGAACTAAGGTGTAAAAACCTATACATTATGTAAGAAAACAAAACAGAAAATCTTCTCAATTTGCTATATAATTCCACTGCGATTTGGAACTTTCATTCTCATCAGGGACAATATAAAGGCGAGCAGTGTAATATCACGAAAATTTGAAACGAAAGTAGAAACACAAAGGTGAAGCAAATCGAGGTTTTCTTGTTTTCCTTATCACAATCTATACATTATATATATATATATATATATGTAATTAAACGCACATATCTCTGAACCTCAACGTCACTTTGACATTGTCAAAGGCAAACGAAAACTCCCCAGCGCTGCCTGCCTTACGCCTGCTTTTCATCCAGGGAATTTCTGAATGCCGCTTCACTCTGACCACGGAACAAAAGCGTGATGGTTATAGATGAATTCAATGAATTTCGGGTAGGCCCACGTTTGGTCTTTGACAGTACTGATGTTTTGGTCGATTTGTGGCGATCGTGCTCACATTTTTTTACGAATGTATATCAAGTATACGAGGAAATGAATTCCGACGGGAGGAAACTTATGATTTCAGTTAGTACTTGGTTATTTTTGCTATTCGTCGCATTTCATTGCTCTATTTATTCCAGAAGACTGTAAAACGGGTGCAAAAATCCAAGGGCGCGGCTGATGTGTTAGAGTCACTATTATTAGATTCTACTAAAATTATATATATATATATATATATATCAGACGACGGCCTAATCGTTATTCACATACAAACAGAAATCCCTACCTATCTATGCCGTTATATGTCCACTCAAAGAAAGCCCTAAGTCGATAATTGCTTGTGCGACCACAAGGCAGCTGTGAAAGTACAACTCCAAAAAGATCTACGGATCATGTACCCAGTCCATGAACTCACTTATAGCCCCTACCCCATGTCTGTAGTTAGCAGCTAAGTCATTTAGGAGCACAACAAATCCTTCTATCATTAAACCTGGCTATTTCACCGAACATTACAAGTTTGGGGCTGCACAGGCCTATCTTAATTATATTTATTTTTAGGACACACATTATTAACGCTAAAAGCAAAACACTTAATCTTGCGCTGATATTTTTGAAAAGTACTGACATATTTATGTTGTCCAACAGATGGACTAATCATAGAAAAGAAAAACTGTGCGTTCCTGCGACAGTTACATGTATATTGGCTGAAAAGAGCACACCAGATGCCACCACCCCAAAACAGAAGAATGACTTGCTATCTCAAAAGCACTGAATGTTCAGCGTTTTTTGCCAGACTAATTTGTTTGTGTCTACAATCTCCTAACGGTGTAGTGAATGAAGGGAAGGTAATTGCGACGAGTAATAAAATGTCTATTCTCTAAAAGCAAATCTGTTATTTTCAACATGGTGCAATGGATTATGATTGATTGATTTTTACTTTTATGAAGAGAGTTGGGTTTAAGGGTGGGGCTAACCGGAATGCCAGGAGCAAAACGCCAACATTCGCCAGGTATCTGATAAACCCCCTGACATAAAACCGCTGAAAAAACAGCTAGAGCTGGATTCAAACCTGACTGACCAAGTACATGATTAAAATGAATATCTGAACTATTAACAGTATTGTTGAGACTGTTGTTTTGGTTGGCCAACTCACATCGTCTTGATGGCTAGCGAGTCCAGAAAACAGATTTTCTCAAATGTGAAACTATTTGTCAGTAACACCTGTGGTATCAGTGATGCAGCCTCTGTGCATCACTTCGCGGAAAAGTTTGCCTGCAACATGCTGGTGCTGGGTTGTCGTTCCTACCGGGCTCTTCCCAGTTTCCTCACACCATAATGCTAGTCGCCATGACACAATTGAAATAGTATCTAATATAGGGCGTAAAACATCAATAAATTTGTACTTTATTTGGAAAGAATCAGGTTCAACATCACTTCTTTGACAGAGACGAGACTAGTTTACAGTGCTTTGCTCATTCTGTCTCATGTTGACCTCAGGTTTTTTTTAGAGAAATTTTACTTAGAATTTAAATTGAAACGGCACAAAATAGCACGTTTATGAGGGTAACTAGTCTAAAAAAGATGTGGGACTGGATTCCATTGCTTTGTCCACGCTCTCTTATGCAGACCTCATATTATGTTTACAAATTTTGTTCAGACCTTAAGAAAGACAATTACAAAATGGTAGCCGTCTCGATTCCTTGTTAGGTAAATGATTTAATAATGTTCCACAAATACAGTTAATTAACAAGCCAGTCACAAAATCGTTCTTTATTGTGTTATATATGGTCACACGCGTTGCCTTCTGTGCAAGATATCATAAGGACACTGGATGATATTCCCTCCAGAACTATGACGAAATAAATACGAAGTAAATACGTCTTCCCTACGGCTGAGAGCGAATACAGTTGACTGTTGATCTGATTTCGGGCTATCATTACTCTAGGAAAACATCGTAGGCAGCTTCCTGGCGCGCAGTAAGCGGATAACTCCAACAAAGTTGGCTTCTTCCGCTGAAGTATTTTGTGCGGATTCCTTTTCATCTTTAATTTCAATTTCCTTCCTGTGCGCTGGGAAATATTACGCCTAAGCGTTCTGGAGCGATAAGACTGGTCGAGCGGCAAATCCCGTGGAGACAGCGTTCTTTTTTTTTGTCCTCAGGAGGCCTACCTGGAAAAACAGAAATTTAATCTCAGGGTGGTTCTAAAGAAGAGAGCGTTGGGCAGGGTAGGTGTTGATATGTTGCAGCTTCAACTCGACCTGGTCTCCTGGAGTGCAATGTGCGCATCCGGTGAAAGAAAACAAATTGTACACCTGGGGGATCAGCTGCCATATCATTATGTGGAAAATGCCACAAACGAATGAAAAAAACCAGCAGGTGCTCAGAAAGGAAATCGTGAGCCGTCTTTTCACCCAGAACAGTTGAAGTCATAAATATATCTCACCTTTGCCCCCCCAAATCCCCGAAAAACAAAATTATTTAGATGAAATGTTGATTGAATGATAAAAGGGAAAGGCTAAAATGCAAATGTATAAGGAATAACACGGCAGGAACTCATACCGGAACCCTACCGAAAGGTAGCATGGTTTACGAAGTGAAGGGTTTGAATGCTAAACAGACACATACGAATTTCGCGCTGACAATATCAAAGCCCTGAAAAAATGAAACTACGCGTACATTTAACGAAACGAAGATACACATCTAAGCCCCTGTAAAGCAGCATGCTAGCACAATTTAATGGTGTAGATATATACTGCGATGCAAACTAGCTGCCCTTAAATACCATAAGAGAACGGGCAGTGGCAGGGTGTTTAAGATACTTCCCTATCAATCACCAGGGCATACGGGGAGGGATAGAAACCTTGTCTTGGATGGTGAATTTGCAGATTGCCCAGCTATAGCTGTTCGTGGGTTCTTGGTGACAACACACCGTCGATTTCTCTCGTGCCTCAGTGAGCACAATGCTGCATATTGGTTATTATGGAGATGGAGTCATCTGTGTAAAACCTTCGTCCAAAGTGATAGAGTTACCATTCATGAACACAATCCCAAGTCCCCACTGACCAGACCCCAGAGTGACAGAGTTACTGTCCATGAACACAACCTCAAGTCTCAAATGATCAGATCCCAAAATTAAGCAGTTTCCAGAGCTTACAACAGTATGTTTTATTTCGTAATGAGACGTAAAAACACATTTGTGCATAAAACCCTTTTATTATAACAGCTTGGTGTTCGAAAATATCCTATACGTAAGCCTAGAAATGTAAGTGAATGGCAGACTGATTGAGCCTTACGTTGCCTTTTCGTGGACTTGACAATCACACTCATGCTGCCAAGAGACAAATCTATGTAGGAACATCTGATTTAAAATCATTCTTGTTTTTTCTTCTGACACATGTCCAGACAAGTTTTGAAGGACAGTCATGTATATGAGTAAATATATACAACTGTAGATCTCTTGCGACAGGATATCCCAAGGAGAAATGCCCTGTGAGCTCGCCGAAAGGAAACAAACAAACGATAAAGCAGATATCTCTGCATGAGGTTGAACCACTCCCAAAAAAAAAAAAAAGCCAAGGAAAACCAAAAAAGCAAAAACTTAGAAACAAAGAAAAGCAAGCAGCCTCCCCTCCCCACAAACAACAAAAAACAGACGATAGGGTTGATAGACGAAGGGCTGTGTTGTGACAGATTGAGACAAATATTTCCGGGCACTTGATCCAACAACATAAAACAAATTTATAATCCGTACAGCATGTCTGTGTACAAGTCAATCCCCTGTTCTCTTAGAAAACGGAATTAGGCGAATGGAATTCAGTACTTTTCATAACGTTGATCCTTAATCTAAAATATATTTCCTATGTCATTATATCCTCCCACAGCTAATCTTTTTTTGTGCAACCTCAATGTACACAGAATCGATGTGTGCCGAAATCCTGGATCTTAATGGCTTGATAAACCAAGCATATACCATACTTAGTCGTTAAACCCCGGTTATTCCCGTGTCATCCGAAAGCTTGTGATCTGTTCCATGCACAATGTGGTCACCAAAAGGAAATGCAAACTACTTACGAATAAAGGAGATCAATTTGTCAAGCACAAGCCTGTCTTAGGTGGGAGAGTCTGCCAGCAACATGCGGAGGGTTTTTCTGCTGGCTCTTCCCGGTTTCTCCAGACGATAGTGTAGCAGTATAATTCAAATATTCTTGGGTACTGCGTATGACACCACTCAAAAAATAAGTTAATAAATCGCGGGTCGTATTTGTTGATTGGGACTATTGACCCGGAACGCCCAGTTTGGTTGACGACTGATATACGAAAGTTGGTTTCGACGTCGAGGTTGAAGATTTACAGTAGTCAAAAGTTTCGTTAACCATTTAGTGTGTGATCGACAATTTATGCTGTGTAGCGATGTCATAGCCCCCAGTTTATGGCTGGGGTGAGCAAATTATTCCTTGCCGCATTGGAAAAGGATATTCAACGCACTATACAGCAAGTATCACTCAGTTTGTCCGAAACTTATACAGGAGGTTTCCACTCGTAAGAAAAAATCCTTAGTTTTTATAGAAAACCCGAAACCTTTTTCTGCTGCACGTCTTCTAGTTTATCGAGATCAAGGTGCAGCTGTCTTCGATGTTATACATATATCTGCATACTGTAATACACAACACATATCCTCATGTAACGGTCCATACATACCAGTTTGCACTTGACTGATACATTTCCTGTTGTAAATAGCCAGAATCGCTGACATTAACGGGTCATCGTAAACCGCGATAGGCCGAGAATTTATATACATGAGACTAGTGAAGATGTTCATCAGATCAATGTTGACCGGTGTCAGTGTCTGCCTTTTAACCGCTGGACTAGGGTTCAGTCTCCACTAGGTTTCACCTGTAAGATTTTGAAACAGCGACGACCGTTTGATTGTTAGCAAATAATCATATGTAATGGGCGAATTAAGTACGGCCTTTGTAAAGTTTATCTCTGATAGGGTTTTATTCTCACTGTTCCCGCAGCACGGATTAAACTTAATTAGTTTAAAAAAAGCGGTCATTTTAATTCTTTCAATAATGAAGTCCCTTTACTGGTCAGCCCACCAGTCCGTTTGCAGTGACTCTATGTCTGTAACAAAGCGTCCCAGTAGGACAGCACGTTAAACATGTCGACATAAAGGCAGACAGGGAAATAGTACATCGCGCATAGTACATCCGGGTGATGACCAAGGTACATGTCTCCCTAAAATCAAGCATATAGTGACCGTCGGCAATCACACACAGTTCAGCAAATTCTGTGTATTTTCTGTAAACCCTTGGAACAAGTGAATCTGTAAATGGGTTATAAATGATTCTGCTTTCAAATGGAAGGCTTCAAGAATTAAATAAAGTCGATGTCACTTTCCACTCACAATCCAGGTAAATTTGGAACAGAAAAATATTGACAAACCGTCTCAGGTTTAAAGATGTTACGTCGTGAATTAGGCAAAACTTTCCATGTTAAAGGATTGGATGTCATCTGACCGACAAACAGATCGACAAATAAACTGAAGATAGCAGATCTAATTGTTGTCAGTAAAACCAGTGTGAAGCCTGGGCTGTTGTCATGCAAAATTGAAAGTTCGCAAAATTGCAGCACAGGCATACAGTCCTTCTGCACTGATGCTCACTCGAAACTGCCATCTGGCTGACTCAGACCGGCAAAGGAGACGGCATGGTGATATGATGACATAATGTAATTACTATCACCAGACGTTACACATTAGGCAAAAAAAAACAAGCAAAAAAATCCAAGCCGGGAATGTATCCCACAGCATTATTTATCCAGATAATATCTCCCGATTTTTCCTGATAGACAAAAGCGATGTTCGATCCAATGTTAATAAATATAATGCGGATGTAAGTTTCTAATGAAATCATGTACGGTTGACAGGTCTTCTCTGAAAAGAGATTATATAAGATTTGCATAAGATATTACAGTGTTTCCCTCAAAGAATGAGGCAAGCTTTGCAAAAACCATCTGATGCATGGACATGCGAACAGAGCTTGTCACGAGATAAACTACTGCTTAGCTAATTAAATGGATCAGTAAGATCCTTTCCTGGCTTCGAAATCTTCATGGCACACGTCTGCTGCTTTGACGGCAGATATTTACTGGATGTTAAAAAATGGTTACAAAAGAAATGCTAATTTTGTATACGAAAAGATGCAAAGGATTTAAAGTGTTCCAAAGTGAGGCACTACTTGGAAAAAATACACTGAAGTCAGTATCTTTATAGGGTGCATCCGTTAATTTGTTCAGAATGAAAGGGCTAATGTCATCCTCCAGTCTTTTCCCACGTTTAGTTCTTATTTAATCGAAATTTGAAATCTAATTGGAAGGAAAAACTTCTTGTAAATCTTCTAAGCTAATTTACTGGGTGATTGATGAGAGGAGGTCAAAATAAACGAATCGTCTTTCAGACACTGATTGCTTTTCCTTTTGAGCTCGAGATCAACAATTCGATTTAACTACGCTCTTGGCCGCTGAAAGTGGGCCTGGCTTAAAGTATCTCAGATGGCGTTTGCTAAAATTGCCGTCATCTGTGTACGCTTCTAAATAACGTTGCGGCGGTTATTGCCATACTGAAAAATTTTAGGATTCATTAAGGTCCCACCGATAATCATATTTACAACTGTTCAAATGGTTTCTGTGGAATTCAGCATACATCGTCTACAGCTGTGTCCACTATATCAAGTGTTCATTTTCCAGTTAGTTCATGGATGCAGGAATGACATGTTGAAGATCAACCAACAACGACCGATGTGCGGTGACCAGCTGTGTTATAAAACACCCACAACAAGATTAATAACAAGAAAAACGCCATTCCAAACAACAACAACAACAGCACCATCTTCTCACATATTTGCTCGAAGCAGTGTGGTAAATGATAATGAAAACCAGACGTAGCCATACTTAGATTTCTCTCAGTATCTATTTCTTTTCGGTGCGGGAAGGGAGGAGGGGGGGAACCAAGCAAACCACGGGTGAAACCCACCACCATCCGCAGGTTCCTGGTTCTCACATACGACCGGAGGCGAAGACAACATGAGCTGAATTTGAACTCACAGGGATCGCGTTGGTGAGAAGCTCTTGGGTCTGCGGTAGTACGCCACCATCAAGGCATTCTACTAACGTATTCATAGTCTATATAACTAGTGAGAAATGTTTCCGAATGAGCCATTCTAGATTTTCATAAAAATAATATGAAATGTTTATTTTGTGTAGGTATAGGCTACATATGACGGGTACAATTTGAACGGCATCAAGTAAACCTGAGGATGAACGGCGTGCTGTGTAAATATTTCTTCTTGTGGACCTCAAATGACCTCGACCTATTAGGTCGCTTTTCAGTGCTGTAGGGGGCACTGGTCAAAAACATTTGCGTTCTGTTGTGTTTGTATCGGCTTCTACCCGATTCGTGTCTCACGGGACTAAGATAAATGTTCTTTAACGTACCGTCAGTCAAAAGAATTCATTGTATTACTTTATCAATTAAACAATCAATAATATAATTACATATACTTAAATAAGTGCACAATTGCATTAATGGATAAATACAACATGTTCTGCTCAATAATGGGTGAACAGTTTTGATTCAAACATTATAGCATAGCAGACTAACAAGATAATGTCATTTTGACAACTAATTTGTTACACCATCGTTGATCTGCAAATCAGTAGGCGGACACGAGATCCTTGCACCTCAGTGTCCCGTTTTACAAAGAAGGTGTAACGTTTCGCCAAATAAAATTGTCATGGCGACATTTCTCTTCAATTATGTTTGGCATGAGTTACAACCTGTTTGTGTAAAACGTTCATCCGGCCTCTTGGTTGGCGAGACCTCCTGCTTCAACATTTCAACACTGGCCCTGGTTTCTTCTATAGAAACGGACCACCTATAGTCTGGTCACATACGTCCATAAATCTTTAACATGATTTAGATGATTTGTGTGTTAAACTTGTGTAAATCTTCTTCCCACCTTGAACAATGCCGACTAAATCCATGCACTCTTTCCTTCTTTGTACGTCAGCTCTTTCGGTGTATGTGACATACTCCTACAGCACTTAGTAGTACAGAAGCACTGGCTGCAGCTTTACACCAAAACCTGACGTGTTTTGACTGCGAATTGAGCCCGTTTGTGTAGTCAGTCACCCACTGATGCAGCGTGGCCATAAAGGTTTATATTTCCATTTCTTATGCCTTCTCACATGGACAACACTCCTCAGTAACAAAGAAGCACAAAGGAATAACCTTGTTCTTTTTGTGTTTCTAAAAGACACAAATTTCTAATAATACTTTTTCCAGAACGTAGAGTAAGCCAGCAAACTGCGGATGACCGTGAGTTTCTCTGTCCGGTTTCCTCCCACAATAATGCTGGTCGCCGTCTTATAAGTGGAATATTATTGAGTACGACGTTAAACAACAATCAAATAAATAAATAAATAGGCATTCGTCTTCTACATACACGCAGGGTGTGGTCTTTTTTCTTTATTTTTTTCATTATCGGATAAATCCGTTCTTTCTGCAAACATATTCCGCAGTTGTGCCTGAAGCCAGTTTCCTTCATCACCTCGCGGAAGACATTCTCCAGTTGGTGATCGCGCTTAAGAGCACATAAACCTATCCATTGCCTTTTTCATTGTTATACCCTTTGCTCATTCAGACACAGGTGGATCGAGTTTGCAACTCTGGAGAAAGGTTTTGATAATCAGATCATATTTTCAGTAGATTTAGTAAAGATAACTGACATTACATACTGGCTCTTTTGTTGCTCGTGAGGGTTTATTATACGTATTGCCCAATTTCTCTAAATAAGGACCTTGATAATAGGTGGTTAACCCATGAGTGTATGATGGAGTTATACACCGGTTATCACTCACGAAGTCAGAAGATGTTAAAGTTGAGACTGGGATTCAGTGCTTAACCATATGCATTGCCGTATTTAAGCGTCTAGTAATGACAGGTATCTAAAAATTTGTATTCCAGAATGTGATATTGATATACACTTATTGTAAAGCTGAAATTAAGGAAATGCTCCTTGCGTTTATTTATTTATCTGATTGATGTGTTACGCCGTACTCAAGAATGTTTCACTTGTACAACGGCGGCCAGCATTATGGTGGAGGAAACCGGGCAGAGCCCGGCGGAAACCCATGACCATCCGCAGGTTGCTGGCAGACCTTCCCACGTACGGCCAGAGAGGAACCCAGCATGAGCTGGACTTGAACTCACAGCGATCGCATTGGTGGAAGGCAAGGCTCCTTATAAAAAAATCATATAAACACAACATCCATAAACCCATTTGTATAGGAGTTTAAAACCGCGCAGGGATTACGACGGTTGCAACTGGTGCAGTCTTAATAAAAGCGAGACCTTTGCCGGGTGGCGGAACACGTGGGGGGTGCGGATGTGTGCCCTGTGTGCTTTTTGTGTGTTCATCTGGTCGCGATTGTCTCTGTTTCGCTATATCTACGCCCTACACGGGGTCGAGGACGCCACGGTCCAAAATTGCCACTATTAGCGACCACACTTATGTGTCCAGGGGAAACCTTTTTCTGTTCATTGCAAATATTATTTTATACCACTTACTTGCTATTGATATAAACAGTAATTATTGATTTGGCACTGCAGTTGACAGAAAACTACAAACTGTTGGTCTATGGATACAAAAGTCTTGTTTTGTGCCGTAACCTGGGTCATTAGGTAGGTGATTTAAAAGTTCTAGCCCATTACACCTGGACTTACAAGATAAAAAGATAGTAATTAGTGTCTTGATATGTTACTTATTTCTCATGTGTTTTAAATGTCTAACTGTTGTAATTTGTTGGTTGTTTTGGGGTGAAAATATGTACCGAAATAGCCCCTTCCTGATTTGCGCATTCTCTGCCATATGTCACAATCGGATACCGTTAATCATACTCATATTTGTCATCTGGTTCGATCTAAACTGATGGCAGCGTAGACTGCTTGTCTACATAAGAAGTGCCCATACATGTAGCCGGGGTCATTTTGGCCTCGCGCTACATGCATCATGCATCATTAGGCTTTTATTCGAGAAATCAAGATTTGTTTCTCTTGCTAATGCATGTTCGAAACTGGACAAAAAGGTGAAAGGAAGCCTTCGCGGGTCCACAATAGCGATACTATGTAAGTCGGTTGTCGTCTTTGTGACCTCGGTTTTACGCCTGGTCATCGCCAACGTTATAGACCTCGGTGCTAAAATCCCTCTATCTATTATGCAGCTGCTTCCCAATTATATAGCCTATATCAAACACCTCAAGCTCGGGCAATAACCCTTATTAACTAATTGTTTTTGTGATATATCTATTTATTTATTTGATTGGTGTTTTACGCCGTACTCAAGAATATTTCACTTAGACAACGGCTGCCAACATTATGGTGGGAGGAAACCGGGCATATCCAGGGGGGAAATACACGACCATCCACAGGTTGCTGGCAGACATTCCCATGTACGGTTGGACAGTTTAGTGTTTAAGCCATGAAGACCACAAATAAGTGAATACTCAACAGTTTTGGTTAAGCACGCTTTGCTGTATTGAATACAGATATTCCGTGCTCGTCGAAACCACACGTGCATCGATAAGTCGTAATGTTAAGAATTCGTAATCTGCTTCCAGTTCTGTTAAACACTGGAAAGAGTTTTTGTACATGTTCAAAGTACGACGTTCTATGCACATAGGGCCCAGGGTCACCTGGTCTAAAAGAGCTTGATTGTGCAATTCCGACATTCTTTTCCCGAGTATCATAATAAGTCAATAATAAGTCAATAAGTCAATAGTATCGCAATATAACCGGCCAAAATCCAAGTGGGGTCTCCGTGGCTCAAGTGGTTAGCGTGCTAGCACAGCACAATGACACAGGAGCCTTTCACCAGTGGGATAGATGTGAGTTCAATTCCAGCTCATCCTGGCTTCCTGCCCGACCGCTCATGGGAAAATCGGATAAGTGAAGTACGACGTAAACACCAATCAGATAAATCAAGAGCTAAAATTTTACGAAAAATACAGGTTTCACAAATTTACCCAAAACATTCTATTGTAATACACAGACAGGCTATGAAACAAAAAAATCTTTAAATAAGTATACTCTCGAAAACCGGGCTTATTAGGCGTTAATAAAGCCCCCAAAAGCAAGATACATCATCATCTCATAATATCTAATAAACAAGCTGATATCATTCTGTAAAGCCGCTGTTTTAAGCCAGGCGATCGAAATAGCATCTCCCATCTACAAACAAAAACCTATGACAAAAGATTACAAGAAAAAAAGTATTTATCAGATCTTGTCAATAAATGAAAGCAGACAAATGAAATTTACATATATTTGATATTGTCT
Source organism: Acanthopleura granulata (assembly GCA_016165875.1). Classification (NCBI taxonomy): domain Eukaryota; kingdom Metazoa; phylum Mollusca; class Polyplacophora; order Chitonida; family Chitonidae; genus Acanthopleura; species Acanthopleura granulata. Next base: position 40,934,761 of record JABBOT010000080.1, on the reverse strand, counting down.
CTCAGATGATTTCTGCCTGTCATGCAGTGTCTGTGGACATCAGAAAAAGTTCTCCAGTTGCACAGTATGAACATGATGCCAACGGTGGGATCTTGTGTAAGATTGTGGCCCTATTAACTTCTTTAAGGTTTGTTGATGGAGCCTAGAGGCTATTGGGTTTTTTCTCAGTGCTGTAATTGATCTGCGAAAGACGGATACCATTTAATGCAGTCTTCCACTCAACGGGCATATATCGCCTGGATAGTATGCTTAATTGGTTTCACTCGGATAATGCCTCTTCGTTGACTGTTGGAATATGTCCCGGACTTCCCGTCTGAAGGCAGCCGCCTGTACCACACCACCACAAACCTTTTCTCATCGACCCACTTGCTTTCGGTAAGCCCTTGTCAACGCTGTCTTTAATTATCTTCATGCAGCACTATCGCCCACCAGCCAATGCCAGTAATCCCTTCGCTATAATTGTGTAATATATACCATTAGGCACTAACTACCAGTAAGACCGTTGTCGATACAGCTTGGGACTTAAAAGAATTTCAAGCCTCGTGCGTCTTGATGAAGTTGGACATGCGAATTCGACATCAATGTAAGCTGGTTTCTAATATCTTATTTATGTCGACAGTGCAGAAGTGCTGTCAATATTCGAAAAGATGATTATTTGAGTGTGAGTATAATGCATATATATATATATATATATATATATATATATATATATAATGTGTGTGTGTGTGTGTGTGTAATGTTAGAAAACAATATTTTAGTTGTTTATGTCCGCTTTCATAAGGTAAATTATATGTTAATATTCTCTACAGGCATAGTCTTGATTGGCCATATGGTTATTGTACTTCACTCTGAAGTCGAGTTCAGTTATCTCTGATATGAACAGCTGTTAATTCTCTAAAATCCTTGAAAGAAACAGAAGGTTAAAATAGAAACAGCTGAGTGGTTTTGCAAACGAACAAGAGCATAAAACATGGATACCGATAAATCTAATTGTTGCATGAAGAGAAAGACTTCCGTGATCAATCTCTCCTGTGATTAGTTCAATTCAATCTGGTGACTGCTCCGGAGAACACATTGCCTACACAGACTTGCATTTGTAATAAAACATAAACTGCGACATCTGGTGGAATTTTAGCTGTTTTTTCCCTTGTTGCAGTACAAGCACGTATATAATCAGCTAACACAGCTAACGTTCTTTGATTTTGTCCACACCGAGTTTCACAGACCCTAGAGACGATGCTAGTCTCTGCCTTCAACACCAGCCATTGTGGTGTGCGAAAGCCGTGTTTATTTGCTTCATTTGCTTAGCAATCTTAACTTATATACGACAAAGAAACCATCGTACTTACCTCTGTAGCTTCCAGACCCCCTAACGTTAGGCTGAGGTCGAACTTATTGTTCTTTGGTCAGACCGAACACGGCTTGCCCAGAACGGGATGCCAGCTTATTGTCTACCATGTTAAATCATTTTCAAGACATACGTAAACAAATGGGTTTGTGAGTGCTGTTTACATTCTTCGGGGCGGGGTAATCTTATATATTCCAAGAAATCAATATGTATTCTACCCTCCATTTTGTGCTTGATTGTGCCATATTTCATCTGACTATACAGGGTCGCTTTTTGAATTGGTGAATTCCATAAGAGCTAAACACAAACGATAAAAATAAATTTCCCGGAAGGGAATGCTAATTTGCATCTGTAAATCATTATGCTTAAGTTTCTGGTCAAATCGAGGTATCGCTAAGTTTGTGACCATCTTTGTTTCTTTTGACTTGTAGGCCATCCATAACAGTTTTGCATACTGCTATATGAGAGATCTCAACGACAACAATACAATTATAGTTCACCCATTTCTTTACATAATCTGTTTTGTGTAAGAATGAAATGAAATGAATCAATGTTGAAATTATCCTGCATATTACACAACTCTTTAAAGTAGTTCGTTAAATAGGGTGAAATAGTTATGTTAAATGTTGGGGTAGCCATCCCAAAGAAGGTAGAAGAGTTGATTAACATACATTAAACACTGCTATGAAAACAATATTAGCGGACCACGCCTCCTGTGTTCGGCATAATGCTCCCTTGGGGAAACGCAGTGAAATGTGTCTGCTGGTCTACCTTTTATGGAGGTATACCAAAACAGCACTGTCGATAAACAAATGCTTATGCGGATGTTAAATATTCTGGAAGCACAGCACAAAGTCCCTTTTGATGAATCTGTGGTGCTCCATCCAGACCTTTCACAATGGGAGCACAGTGCTTAAATACTCACACATTTGACGAAAAAGGACGTAGTGTTAGCTGGAACTACAAATGAACACCACGAGTGTCATTTCCATGTGTCTGTTCTGTTTTTGTGAAATAAATGAGAACACAAACACCGTAAATTAATCAACAACTCTCAAACGTATTCGGAAGAATATGGACGTTTCAGTCGACGGGAAATACAGGGGTGATATTTCCAGGCAGCGGTCGACGTTCTTTGCCTTCCATAATAAACGACCTTTTTGTGTACAAAATGGATTTATCAACTATCTGAGACGTCAAATTTTGGAACAAGCAACAGAGACAAACATGCGGATTAGCAAAGAAAACAAAGGTACTAGGCAACTATGATGACACAACACAGCATTTCTTGCTTTTTCTTCTTCTCTCGATAAGAATGGTTTTGTTATTAGCTTTAGGTCCTTATACCTCCATAATATAATTTAGATCAGTGGAAAGAATCATTTCTTTAAAATATCATTATTGTCAGCGGATTACATCATCTGTTAGAAGTTCTGCAGATGTGAAACAAAAAATCCATTTCACAACGCTGTCAATGACGTTATCATGACGATTTGTGAAAAATAAGTAAACCTGAGTGTTATCGTTTATGACATCACTTATAAAGTTAATGAGTGGACTGTTTGTGAAAAGGATATTGGCTTATTTACTGCTGTTCTGCTGTGGTCGGTCATAATGAGAGAGATAAAGGCCCAAATTATGAAGGGGAGCCAGCGGGACACCGCAATGGCCTGCGCTTCCGGATGCATTGATTTGGCCCAAGTGGAAACTTTTGGCTCCATTACACAGAGTTGATTCTGACACCATCCCTTGCTAGATGATGTATTACTGGGAATTGCAGCAATCTCAAATGATTTCCAATCAACATTGTATGGTGTGTATGGGAATTTTTTGTACTGGCATAAATTCATATAGTTTTCTCTGCCCCCTGCCATTTCGTAATAACTGCTGTTTACATGTGATTATCTTGTGTCCACAGATTCGAAAGCTCCCGAACTGTCAACAATTTCGCAGGTTTGGAGCCACATTTGCTTGGAGACTGTTGAATTATTCTTTCGAAGGCTCGAATACAGCATGCATTAAACTGATCTACGGGAGCGGCCGGTGGGTGAATGGTTAGGGTCAAAGTAAATGACAACGGAAAATTGAGGATTTTATTAGAATTGAGCGTTGCCCACTCTCGGGCAGTCAATTTTTCTGGATATCCCCCGCCACACACTATAAATTTCTTGGGGCCTCGGTAGCAAATAATCAGTAGATAGTGTTCTCTTGTGTGCTTCCTTGAATTCTTATGGAAACCGCTTGGGCTGCATCCAAACGACATGCTGCATGTTGGAAGGGCTTGCCAGTAACGCGCCGAAAGCCAGTGGCTACCACTGTGATGGAAACCGCTTGGGCTGCATCCAAACGACATGCTGCATGTTGGAAGGGCTTGCCAGTAACGCGCCGAAAGCCAGTGGCTACCACTGTGATGATTACGTTCACCAGCAAGTTCGGTTATAGAAGAGACTTGCCTTACGCCCACCCCATAGTAGCAATATAGAGTTTTGTAGATTTATAGAGGGGATGAAAAATAGGAAATGAAGAGGATTTTAAGCGTACTACTTATGCAGGTAGCCTACCTGTATCCACCTAGGATAACCCGAGTCGTTAGCAAATTTTAATAGTGAAACACTCCACAGTGCTATTTTCGTGTTGCAACAGCGTAAAAGTTTTAATGAGATAATCGTTTTGCTCCTATGAATCTTAAATGATTGTCATAAACCTAAAATACGGAGATAACCATGCGCGTTAATGTTTAAATTTAACCATTAAATCCTTTTTAATTTATCTAAATTTAGATCCAGTACAGCAATTAATGGACAAACGGGCCTTATGTCGGTAAAAATGTTCGACATTGATCTCTGGCGTCAGTCAACTTTCTCGCTCTGCTAGTTCCCCGCTATCTTCTTTTCTCAGCACCTCAAGGTTATGGGCATAATCAACACCATCAAACCCTTCCACCATTCCCTTCAGGTGGAACACGATTTGACATCAAACAGCTGTTTCTGACAGTTACAGAGATCTTTTGTCACAGAGGAAATGTTTGCGAAAGTCCTTTTCACGGACACCGGCTATTTATACCCCATGGTCAGAAAGGACGTTCTTTGTTAATAGTGCATCTAATATAGTCCAAGTAGAAACTACCATTTTCAGTAACAACGTTGTACTGACAACAAAAACCCAAGGTACCAAGGGCACAACACGTTCCTAAGTATTGAGAGCACAATGTATGCAGTTGAGCTTAACACAACAAAAAAGCACTGAGGCCTATCAGAGACAAGCACAGTTCCGGTATATACATGTAACGTGTGCATGATACACATTTGAATAACCCATAACTCCCGTAAGCATTTGAGGGTAGGATATACTGAAGACAAATCCACGATTCCTTGTCTGCTTCAAAGTTGGCAGCTTTTGTTCATATTGGTCCTGGATAAGTCATACATATGGGCATAGTGTGTTACATGGGCTGGATACAATACAACAAAACAACAACACGACCAAGATGTAGTAACAAAGGAACAGAAATGGTATGGGCTAAAATACAACATAACAGCATCTCTAAGGTGACATCGGGTTTTATATAATTGTGACATTGTCGTGATGACTACAAAAATCCCATTCACGCAAATGAACAAATAAAACAGCCCAAGGCATTTCTTTAGCTTTCACCTTCCCTTGAGAATCTGATAAACTAAACCATTGACATTTTGCCTTATGAATCTTCACACGTAACAGTGCTGTCGTTGTTGCCAACGGAAACCACGGAAACAGCCATTCTTCAGGTATTAATTGATGATATTGCAATCATTTTAACAGATTTGTGAGCCAGGATTTTCGTCTTTTGAGAAATGTCATTGGGTTATAGCTTTTCTGGTTACATATGTAGATTCCAAATAACCTGCTTTGAGGTCAATGATCTTTGTCCTATGGTGACGCTTTTATTAGTTCACAAACGCTTTATCAGACACTCGTGTCAAACATCTATTGGCGAAATCCCCAGAGTACTAAAATATTTCTCAAGAAGCAGTAGTCTGGTCTAGAGAATGAACCAGATCACAGAGAGTAAAACAGGTCAAACAGAAGTAAGGAGTCATGCAGTGGCGATTGATTTAAGAAATGTTTTTCTTTAAAGCTAATGGATACGCTTTAGTGTAGCCACATAAACCGCTTATTGAAAAGCTGGATGGCGGTGGGGAAGGACAGTAGAGAGCCTGCCCGACATACCATTTAGTAGACATTTTTTGAGTAACTGACTTAGCAGTCACTGCTCGGGATCTGCATAACGTTGCTTGACACCCATCTAATATGCTCGATAAAGCGCATACGCCGAGGTAGCCTTGTTTGTTTCTTTATTTGTTTGCCTCGTTAGGGCTTAGCGTCACTTACACATTTACACAAGTGTCTCAATTGGACTCTCCAACGAGGACACCAGGACGGCCACCTAAAACAAAACAGCCATTTTGGCTTGTTTTCTTATGCTAAGGTACTAGAAAGAGACTGCCAATAATACCAACGTGCTATCCTCTTGAGCTGATTAGATACAAGCCAGAGCCTAACCGTATAGGCAATTGGACTTGTTCTACTATGTTGAGATACAAAGAAGAGCCTGACAGTGTTGTCAGTTTTGCTTATCCCTTTTGTGCTTAGGTAAAATCGCTTATAAGTACTGCTACTCTGGCCTATCAGCTGGTGCTGGGATACCTTGAGTATAATCAATATAACCTACCAATATAACCGATTCTGCTTATCCTCCTATCTAAGGACTGCCAGTTGTAAAATGTCTCCTCTTGGGACTGAACTCACAAAAATTATATAACCCCTTACCCACACCCCACCTCTCAATCGCATTCAGTCGGCAGAGCAAATATTGTGCAATTTGATGTTTTTTTGCCCTGATGAGATAGGTGTAACTAAGATATGTACTTCCCTTGGGAACCTATTCCACGTAGCATCTGCTTCGTTGCAGATGTTTTTTGAAGATTTTGGAAAATTGCCAAAACATGCAAATCACAAAAACTTTGAAAGAGAAAAGGAAAGACTGAACTAATAGTATACAGTTAAAATACTCAGCAGAGAGCCTTTGTCACATGCTCTGACCAAACTCCATACAGAATACGACTGCTTTCTAGTGTGCTACCCTGCATGTTCAGATGTAAATCTATGTGAATGTATATATATATATATATGACAAAGGAAAAGTGTCTACTCAATATGCGTAAGATCATGTTCTGACCAAAACAGTTGGGTTAATGGGAATTCGAGAAACCGTCTCTGCCATAATCACATATATTAGGTACATGTTATATTGAACCCTATTTCCATAGAAAGTGAATGGATTAAAAATGCTGTCATGGACAATACAGATGTAATTGACCGTGTTGGGGTATTGCCTTAAACTGTTGCTAGAAGAAGCTGTATGGCAATGCCCGTTTACAGGCCTGCTCTCAGAAATACGGTAAATGCCTCGAAGGGCTTCTGTTGTGAACGTACATCACGAGTACCAAGCCCCAAATCAGTGGCGAGAGCTTTGGTTCCCGGTGATTTGTTAGTTGATATTGCGGTTTCAGGACAGTTACTCTGAGGAGTGCAGAGTTAAGGTGCGTGTATATAACTTCCACGCTGACACCTCTCAATTGTCTATTGTCCGGATGACCCAAAATAAAGGTCGAAATATCGATCTCTACCAACAGTAAACTTCAAGTGTTTTCCAGAAATGACCAGCTAATCATGGGATGTATAATGGGCGATTCCTCATTCCAGTCACATTATTGTAACACTGGGTCAACCAGTGCTTCGCCGATCCTCTAAAACCCCTAACCAGACGACGTAGATCAAAGATTGTACATGTTGAGTCTAAATGACCGGATAATATCCAGTTCCACTCAGCTTACGTAAGGCGGCGCAGTGATGCGGGTACGGCTCTTACTACACTCCTATCACAGGGTGGCTGAACTTTAAATATCAAGCAAATCCATTACTGGAGAAACCGGCTTTTTTGTGTGAATGTAAATATTCCGACGACAATAAATTATGATTCAAGGCAATTTCCAGCATGTATAATGTGAATTTTTTTCAAACTGAGGAATGCTAAGGTTGTGTTCTTTTGTGTTTTGGTGATAAGATTTTTTTTTTTAAAGCAAACTGGTAGGGAACTACTGGCAAGCTGCAGGAGAACAGTGGTCAAATTAGCTTAGACCCACATCGCCAAACTGCGCGCGGTAAGGTACTTTGTGCTTCTGTGGTGTTGCAAAAGGGGATAAAATACAACTTGTACTACACAGTAAACGGTAAAGCAGTGTACATGATGGTTGGGCGTGCTGCTAATGCTTGCGATGTTGGATGAAGCTAATATAGCTCTAATAATAACAATAATAATAATTCTGTATGAAATGTTTGAAGGGTTGAAAGAACTTAATTCACAGGTTTTTAGAATGTAAGGGGACTTTTATTGAGGTTCCACAGGGAAAAGGGTCGAGATTTCGTTTTGTTAAAAAAGAGGAAGATGTAAAACTTGCGGACATCTAATCGGACCAAAGAGAGAGACAATGTACAAATCATGCCCGTATAACGATCACCAAGAACAGGCAGAGGGCCTTGCGACCACAGCTGGTTAACTTACGATAATCGGACACCATCTGCAATGTCACAACCCGTTCAGCAGGTCTTTGAGTTTTGAGATCTACCATTTCAGTGACTCGTGTAAAGAATGCAACAAAAAAGATGACAGATTAGACGACAAAATTGCATGAAATCTGATTTTATCCTTTAGAGAAGACACACCATTACTTTTAGTGGTGGATATACCACTGGGATATATGTGTTTCTGTGAGATATCGTATGACATCGTTAAAAATCGTGTTTTGTCTGTAAATTAATTACGCCTGATTTATTGGCTTGTATGACACCTAGGCCTTGTAATGTTAAGTCAGCTTGGTCACAGAAAAATCATTCTTCCATCGGCATTGCTGTTACTTTACAGGTTTCTTGTATATGTCAAGTAACATTTTTACTGATTCACCAGAATTGTGCTGGTAAGTGATATTGTTCATGTGTATTCATCCATGGAGTGAAATCCCCAAAGGAGTGCTTAATCACGCAGATACACGCTGTTATGCATAACATACTATGACTGGAAATGTTTAATATGGTACATGCACGGTGACTCAAAAGTTTACCATTATTCAGACACATTTCATGGTTGATGGTTTCATGTACTTTTTCATGCCTCGATCAGCTCACGATCTTTTGACTTCTGACTTGAACGACCTGGGTAGGATGATGTGTCGTAATCACACATTCACAAATGCCGGATGGTATCTTGGAATTTGCAAGAGCGAACATCTCAAGTTTTCTGCCAATCAACAGGGCCACACGCAAAGTCTACACCACACGTTTTTATTTGTGAAGGTGACTAAATACCTCAATGAAACGAAACAACTACTCCGAAAACGATTTGTTAAAAGTCAACATGTCTTCAAAGTACGAAGAAAATCCAACTGAAATCACGGAGAGCATAGAGACATGACTGTTGAGAAAAATGATAGGAGATTTATCACTTCGATGTGCTTGCGATTCCAATGATACACACCGCTGTGAGTAACACAGGCAATTTTGTTGGCATTCCAAGTGCATATTGGAATGGGGTAAATTCCTGACGCCAGACACAAAAGGTTCGACCATGTGATTGTCAGACAGCATTAAGTACCTTGCCAGTGCGTGTTACAGCAAGTAGGTTTGATATATGTTTCCCTGTCATCGAAAAGATAGTTCAATATTTTTTGATTAAATTAATAACGTTAATTCAACTATGCCACATAGAGTAATTACTGGTTGCCTTAAGTCACATGATATTCCACAAAACATGGAGTACAACGATCACGTGCTAAAGCAAAGCATTATCTCGTGTTGACGAGGCAATATTCATCGATCACGCGCATCTCTCCAACGTCTTTTTCTTTTACGCTAAACAGTCGGACGATGTCTTTCTTGCTCAGCAAGAGACGACAGCCCAGGTTATTTCAACAGAGCAGGTTATTTTCTTTCCCTTTTCTTCTTGTTTTTTCGGTATTATAAAATATATGGTTTGTCAGCTCTCCACACGTGATGTTCAACTTGAGTTCCACACTGGCTGAACATCCTTGACTGCACGGCATACACTATGTATGTGTTATATTTCAATTGTGACTCTGTCACAGGTTTGAGTTTATGCCAAGGTCAAGAGGCCACTGAAGAAAAGATAGGTATATTGCGTTTTGTTTGTTTTTTTCACTTATAAATTCAATACATATAATTTAACAAAATAAATAACCAGTAGGCCTACAACTTGCAATAAAACATCAGAGCAATACAGATAATTACAAAGTATAGTTTCTTACGGAAATTGCAGTGTCAGTTCTGATGGAATTACCAGGCTTCCAAAAGCGAGTCAGTCCAAGCTCCAAAATAACGTCTCAGACGTGTCACGAAGAAAAAAATTCACAGAAGTCCTCTCAAGTGGACATTAGTAACTGTTTGCGTGCTTTACAACTTTTTCGCTCATATTTATAGTCTCACGTAAAGAAAATTCTGGATAGTTTGATCGTAAACATGTTTATAGCATGGGTACATCTTTCCAGCATGTACGCTGTATGTACAATGGCACGAAACACATAAGCACAGAAGACTCGAGAACGCTCGATTAAATTACAGCGCATGCTGTAATGTATACAGAAATAACCCATCTGGATCAGACACTGACCCCGGTTAAAGCAAAAAAAAAAATGTAATACAATATTTTAAAGACGGGGTTCAAATATCTCAATTAATTTCTACTAAGGCACGTATGATGAAATGTACGACTTGTTTTGAGCCACAATACTCTAGAAATCAAATCTCCGTCAACCATTGACAATTCTTGGCTGTCTTTATTTAAAATATTTGTAGTTAGTAAATTATTAACTCCTACATCGGAAACAATGACAAGTGTTATGTTTTGGTGTAAACACATCTTGAGAGTCAGAATTTACACTCTAGGTAAGGTTTTATTCTTCTTTGCTATTCTAAAACACCTCGTTTTTTCTGTGTTTTGATAGGAGGAAAATTGGTTTAAGGAGGCAGGGGCGTGTTATAGTCCTATTGTTTTGATTAAGGAATTAAGTTCCTTTGTGTCATTCGGGGCATGTTTTTCTCTGTTTGCCTTACACGAAATTTGTTCCTTTGATTTGAATTATTTCTAAGTGGATCACAATGGCCCCTCCTTATTAGTAAGGCTAGTATTTTGCACTTTGTTGTGAGAGAGAAGCGATATGGGTTTGAGATACTTGGCGACTTGGAAATATTTGAAATATGTGAAACGTTGTTTAATATTGTAATGTATACGTTTTGCTTCTGAGAAGATAAAGGATTACTCACCCAAGCGATAACAAATATGGATTTGTGTACGTAGATTTGCCTTACTTTTACTAAATCTGTCTTACGTTTGTGAGTAGCTGTACTTCTCAGTACTATTTTCATATCATAATAATTGCGCTTTAGGTGTCAGTTTATGTTTTGTTTCTCTATCTCAGGGTGGTAACTGGTGAACAGGTGCTCGTCCATATTACCTGTCTTTGTACAAACGCCCTACTTTGATACTGGTTATTTTTGTTCATAAATTGGCTCCTTTTTACTCGCGGTAAACAACACCCAATCGAATCCCTAAAGTGTCTTTTTTTCTCTTTTCGCCTGACCTGAAACTGGTAGGAATCCTTGTTGCAGCTCTCACGTATTATCTAATTTGTTAAACTTCTTTATCATATCTAATTTTTGCATTTTTGTTCGTGAGGAAAGGAGTATGAAAATCGTCAAATTGTAAGGTGTTGTTTTTCTTTTCAGTCTGAGTAGCAATGTTGGTGTCATCGGCGTTAAAATGCGAACATGTCCTCATGTTTAATGATGTGTCATTCATACCGATACTTTCGGAAAGAGGTGTTTACGCTGTCCAGCCGTGACCCTACAGTCTGTCTTTTCAAAGAAAACATTGGCTTGGGGTATATTATATGTTACTGCATTCCATTCACTGTTATTTCTATAAACTGCAATTTGACGCTTGCTACTCGGGCCTGTCAATAAAATCTAGGCAGCTTTCTTTTGAAAATTGTTTATGTTTGAAACAGCTGTTTTCTTACTTTGCCACAACTTGTTTATTTAAAATCAGCAAAACGGCAATACGGTTCAAATGCTATTGGAATTCAGGCAACAATTTTCTTCGCAGAACTGGGTGAATAAACCCTTGCCCGTCTCTATCACTTACAGATACAGGTATCAATAAACATAATAACTGAAGAGTGGATCTGAGAAATAAAAGGTAACTATTTGGATTTTGTTTGCTACTGAATTAAATCCAGCCAAATGTTTGGACGGTATTGTGAGCTTTAAAAGACCAAACTGATAATACATGTCCCTTATCACACCAAATCGGCATTTCTGTGTCCCTGAAATAGGCATAATAGATCCTTCGCGAACATCTACACATCACATGAGTGGAGTTCACAAGAATTTATTTTGACCTAAACATATAGGTATGGCATTGATGACATACAATGTCAGCATGGCCCAGGAAGCCTATCGTCAAATCAAAACACATGACTCCATTCTGCGCATTTAAAATGAAACTAAAAAGCAGAGTATTTTTAAACATAATTTTAAATGGTCTTCATGTTTTTGTCTAGTTCATTTTTATGTCTTTGTTCCCATTAGCGATTCATTACCGTTAATATTGTTCTGGGTGGCAGAGAAGTGATTATAGGCCTAGATGTCTATATTTTTGTTGTTGTTTCGGTTTGCAGAAACTTTTGTCCAACGCTGCTTGTTACCCATCGTAAATGGGGGAATATAAGCTCACCAATAAGACGATAGAACGCAGATGCACTGTGTATTAAACCATTTCACAAGTTCACATTACAGGTAATTACACAATCGGCTTATATTTTGTGTACTTACTTACTTAAAAAATGACTTCGAAATTAGGATTTTCTGAAACAAGTGTTTTATCTACATTTCGTCATTTCCTTTTATCTTGACATTAAATGGAACTGGTTAAAAGGGACAATGTCGTGAAATGACCGACATGACGTTCAAACAATTTATTAAGCACAGGGAGCAAACTTCATGAAATCATGAAAAAATAACGCTAAGTCCCATGAGAAAACGCGACATCAGATAGTTATCGGAGAGAACAGGTGACAGTAAGCATTCTTGTAGTTTGTTTTGCATTTTGCAGACCTACGAAATGCAAAAAAACGAAGAATTGAGACCTTTACATTATGTTTTACAAGTAATGTGTTAACTCAGTTTGAATACATACACTGTCTTAGTGTCACTATACATCATACTGTATACATTGAGCAATTCTAGACCAATATATTGCATTTAATATCACTACATTTTTGCTATCGAGTTCTGCTTAAGCCACGATGCCATGGGAGTGCAGGTTGACTTCTTAGACACATTCGTGAACAGTTAGAATAAAAGTTAGTTATAAAAAAATGTCGGAGTTAAACTGACAAAAGGTCACATTTCACCGACAAAGTCTCACCATTTGCCAACTGTAATACTGTCGTCTAGGTTGTAGTCTTTTGCATTGTATAGCCTCAGATCCTTTATTGCTGTCCATAAGTGACCTTGATCAGTGCTTTAACAGCTACTGTACTTTAAGCATTCGATGGCGAGTAAGTGTCGACGCTACCTCGTCCACACCTGTACCAGAGCAGCCACAAAAGTCTTGACATGGGGTTGACCGTCAGAATCTTCCGACTGTCCGATGGAAGCAGTTGTGATGGATACCTAGCAAAGTCACGAAGTCGTCTGCACTCTTAACCTTGTGGCCGGTCGCCAAGCTAAAAATTTCATCAGTTAAACTCACATACGCTCAAACCTTAAATACCTTTTCATTTTCATTTCAAGGAGGTATTTGTACAACAAAACAATACTGGTATGTAGCAAGCAAAGACTTAAGACGTAATAAAGTATGTAAATTCGTCCATCACGTAAATGAATTTTGAGTGAGTTTCCACTGTTTGATTTGCACCTCGGCGAGCGTGTATTCCTGTGTATAAGCAGTTTTACATAGAGAAATTTGGCGAAACGGAGAAATGGTTTTGTGTACTAGCCCAGTCATTGTTCATAGAGAGCATATATACGCATATGTTGTTGCCCAGCCTGTCTTCCGGACGTCATGTCCTTAACGCTTGAGTGGAGCGATTCAAGAATCTAACTCAGCTTAATATGGAAAGGACACAACGGGTAAAATATTCAGTGCTTATATCATATTAATAACATCTTTTATTAATTAATTTGCCTTCTCGTGACATTGTTTTAAATACCAGTTTTTATAACAGGTCGCATTGAAGTTAACAAATTGAAAATGGAACACCAATATATATGTCTGGGATCTAATGAATGTATATTCAGGTTTGTTCCCAGTCCAATAGCTGTATATCAGAAAAATGTGCTAGGGTTCAACAAATGCCATCGCACTCCAGCTTTTCTTGAGCTATTTTTGTTTTCTGGAACGGTTGAATTTAAAATGATGTTTACTTAAAATGTTTTAGAAAGGGTGTATATATTCATTACATTTGACAAATGTGTCTGAAATTTGGAGTTTACCCAAAACATTCTGTCATTCACAATTACTATTTCTTCTTTATCGTAGAACTAAGTACTGCGGTCCAAACAATAACAGCCGTTCGCTTTTATCTTCAGCTATGCAATTCATGCTAATCTTTACCAAGATGGTTCTGTACTGCGGTGCTGATGTCGATTATTAACAAAAGTGTTTTCCATTAATCAAGGGCAGTAAGACCAACGAAATGGTACATCACTGCTATGTGTGCTTCTTGCGCGCTGTTCTTGTCCCTGTGCGATAATTTCAAATAGTGTGAATGAGTTGTCAATTTCAGGGAATGTGGAAACTGGGTTTCACTTACATTTATTCTTAAAAGAAAATGCCAGCAAACACTTCCGAAGAGAATGATTAAATCTAGGCCTCGAAACCGATATTCGTATACCAGCCGTTCAGCAAAATGGGCGAGACCAAGTTTGAAAAAAGAACAAATAGCACAAACCACCGAAGGACTAAGAACATGTATAAAATATAAAAATTAGGACGAATTTATGAATGTGTATGGTTTAATGCCACTTGGGTAGTATTTTGGCCATATGGTAAGGAGAACAGAAACAGTGACTGGTTTTCCAAACGATGATGAGAACATCCAAAACGAAATAAAACAGACGGACTTTCGATGAGAAGTTTATGTCACTAGACTGGCTACGGTTAGTCCTCTTAAGTCTCTTTCTGCTAGAGTCTATGTACGTATCAGTGGACACTCTGTACCTTTCAGCTTAGGATCGGGAGTCTAGTCTGAAAATCAGCACGTTTATTTTTCAGCACCATTGTTGACGTTCAAGGTTTTTCCCACTTGTAGAAATACTTGACATTCCTTCTTCCCAGTCTTATTTTCTACGCTTTTCTTTCCACCTACGTCTCTAGATTCTTCCTGAATTTCTCGGGGATTTTAGTTTAAAATATTCAGTTGTCTCATATCGTCGTTATACGCTCAGTTCTGATCAGTTGCGATAACCTTTGGCAACATCAGTCATCTGCATATAACGTCATCCGTTTTAATTTTTTGACACGTTTTGAAACTATACAAGAAAACGTTTCCCATGTTTATTTTTATGAAGGACAGAGAGAGAAGGATATTGTGCCTTCTTGTGGATAATGATCCGTGGAACAGAAGCGCTACAATGAATTTTTTTACTCAGAATAATTCATAGTTTCACTCGTCAACTGTTACTATTGTCAGACGTCTACTTAAAGATCCATGTAGGTAAATGCGATTCCGACGTGCTTAATCTAAATATCGCCATGTTTTTCAATACGAACACAATTTTCGTTTTTAATGAAACAAAATTTTCTACCATATGTCCCTGGATAGAAGTGAAAACATGTTTCCTCTGCAAACGTCAGCGCGTGGCACTTCTCGCCAATGTGAGATTAACTCGAGAAGAGGGTCAAATCTCAAAATTACAGATAGTGGGGCTTCAGGCGAACTTCTGCGTAACGCCGGTGATTTGCCAACTCCAAAGGTCATGGTCGGTTCGTCTGGATCAGTGATGGTTTTGACTGACAGCGATTCTCACATTGGAATGACTCAACTCGCGTTTCGGGGGTGATCGGTGCTCTGCGTTCAGTGTACCACTGGAGCCTTTAAGAGGCATGCACTAGCGCAGGGTTATCAGACATACTGAGACACAGGGAAAATAACTCCAAAGTAGACCGTATCTGGCACACGTTTGCTTCGGGGTGTTTGCTTCGGGGAGTCCACCAAAAACTGATAAATCTAGGCGCCATATGTTCTAGGTCAGTAACCCCAGATATTAATTCCAAAACAACGTTCAAGGCATACCAACAACAGAGCTCAAAGTGAATGATAAAGTAATGAAATTAGTACCGATCCATGTTAGGTCATTCATGAAGCATCGAACAGTTTTATTTATTTACTTTGATTGGCGTTTTACGCCGTACTTAAGAATATTTCACCTATACGACGTTGGCCAGGAACATGTTGAGAGGGAGACGTGCAATGCCCGCAGGGAACAGTCGGTTTTAAATCATGCCGCAAAGAATAATTTAACTGCTTTCGTGTGTTTTTATATACAGAACCACAGTTTCGCATGCACATGCGGAGTTTCGGACAATAGCGTTCTAGTCCCCAGCGTCATGCGTTGGAGCCGATTCCACAAAGTTTAACCTTTTTCTGACTTAATTCAAAACTTGAAACCTGATTTGAGAGCTGATGTTTTATGCCCTACAAATAAATATTTTTTTATACCTTGTAAATGCTATATCAATACAGAATTTCAACCCCCAGTACAATAAAGTAGGCATTCTGAGGTTTTGCACATTAACCAGGTGATAAATGGCTTTGTAGACCCTAATGGGTACTTCCTCGTTTATAGGGGTTGAATGCAGTCAAATGTATGGATTGTATGGTGGACCATACTGATAACATCGTTTACCACTGACGTCACACGACTTTGTGTACACCTCTATATTCAGCTTTGAATAAAGGTCTTATAAAGAGCACTCCTGTAATATTTGCCTGTGTATGAAAATGATGACATGACATTATATTTCTGCTTTACGGCCATAGAAAAATCGGCGTGACGGCACTGGTGAACCACATCATCAGTATGGTCCATAAAATCCACCATACAATCAAAACATTTGACTGCCTTTATTTTGTGAAAAAAAGCCCCTAAAAGTTCAGTGAAAGTATTTTCAGATTTTTAATGCTCACCATTAGCTGATTTTTACCAAACCTTTCCCTCTAAGGGAGAGCTCAACAGCTAGCCGGACGGCATCAGTATAGACCGTGGTCCAACTGGCTGGCAGGTGTGGTGTGAGAGAATAAAAAAAGACTACGGCATAAAGAGTAAAACAAGGGCAGCGGCGATAATGACAACGTGACGTTAAGCCGTAATCATTCATTCATTCATTCATTCTGGGCAGTGACGACA
Source organism: Acanthopleura granulata (assembly GCA_016165875.1). Classification (NCBI taxonomy): domain Eukaryota; kingdom Metazoa; phylum Mollusca; class Polyplacophora; order Chitonida; family Chitonidae; genus Acanthopleura; species Acanthopleura granulata. The sequence continues at coordinate 40,917,888 of JABBOT010000080.1, read as the reverse complement.
GTGTTGTTATCAAATGTTCACACATATTGGGTCAAATAAAGCTACTTGTTAATTCAACAGTTGTACATTACTGATGTATAATAAATTGCAATTAACATCACTGCATATTATACGTAATTCTTTTTAAGCCATGATGCTAGGGGATGTTTAAGTTGCTACTATTTGGGAACAGTTACAGCAATTGTTTTAACAAGCAATCCTACAAAACAATGCAAAAGGATTGGGCCTTGGGGATGCTAGTCCGCCAGCAAAATTCTAGCTGATGCAGAAAGACAATGCACAAGAATACAGGAGAGAGCGTAAAAACCCATCCAATGCACGGAAACACGGCCATCATGTGATCGGAAAAACGTTGGAAGTAACGCTAAATCCCAAGTTAACAACCAAATGAATTTTCATTACCATTTACGGCATATCTGTAACCCTGTACCATAGTACATGTAGCAAAACATATTATTTTTATTATATTTTATTGTATGGTATTACCCTTTTTAAAGGTACCACTATCGGAGAGAAAAAATGATGAAGAAATGGATTGTTCAACTCTCAGACAGCGATAGGTCTAACACAAGATCAAACAAAGAAACACGAGGGCGCTTGACTGAGTTCAATACATATATTTGAACAAAACAGACAAAAAGTACGACTGATAATAATGTACAAAGACAATACAGATAATCACAAAATATATAGTTTCTTACTGATGATAGTGTCCAAATCCGGTGTGGGATATTCCGGCTTCCAAAGGCAAATCAGTCCGCGTAAATATAGAATCCACAGTTCTTTAGAATTCTCGAATAGAAGGATAACAGTCCTGTAGTGACGAACAGCACTGGGCATACAACGCCGACGATAGTTTAAATATCCAACTCCCCGGTTAGGTGCAACTATCCAGGACGGGCGGGTTGACAAGAGTAGACAACGTAATCGCACAAACAGACAAGCGATAAAAGCTCCAAAATAACGTCTCAGAAAATAGCGAAACACAAGCTCACAAAGTGCTACGTACAGAAAAATGGAGTCCAAAATGACGTATGTCGAATGACATGAAAGCCGATATCTCCAAACTCGCACAACATCCATCTAAGCGGACGAGAGTAAATATGACTACTCTGAAATGGAAATCAGTAAATTGACTGCGAGCTTCACAACTTCGTTACTCATATTTACAGAGTTAGGTAAGGAAATTCGGGACGGTTTGATCGTACACATGTCTACAACAGACATACATCTTTCTAGAATTTACGCTCTACGTGCAATGCCACGAAAACTTATAAACACAGAAGCTTCGAGAGCACGCGACTCAATAACAGTGCCGGATATAACATACACAACGGTCAAAATCTAGGTCAGACACTGACCCTATTAGCGCATAAAAAAAATAAAAAACATCGGTCAATATTTCTTATGACGGGGTTCACAACACCTTTCTGACTTGATGATTTACAATGGTTGTGAAGATTTCCTCTTGAGTTCCTCAGTTTGCACACTTTGTGACAAAACTGCAATATATATTTAAAGAGTGAACCCTGTTAATTCACTACAATTTCCGACAGGCAACACACTCAATAACAGGTGCATCCTTGACAGATGTATTGACTGTCGATTGATGCGATCCTTCCTAGAATATCCGGTCAATATCCGGACCAGATGAAACAATAAACCAAACCCGTGTGGATTTGGTCCTCTCTTTTCCCTTCAGAAGTTGGTCATTCTACTCTCTGGACCCGTTTAAAACAACACAACGGGCTGTCAGTCACTTTTCCTTGGATCAACTGAAATCGATATAATCCAATTGGTTTATTCGGGCCACCGATCGTGTTTCTGACAAAATTAGCCAGTGGATTGTCTTTAATCCTTCTGAGCTTTAGGGCAAGCAGTTGTGCGCAAGTTGTTGACTTTTTGAATTGGACAGCGGTTGTAATGAAAAGAATGTTCTGTGGATGTATTGTTCTCGATAGGCAAGCCATGCACGAGGCCTTCCAGTATTGAAGAAAACCAGTCTTACCCTGAATAAATTTGACCATGCATATTTATTCCCTTGGCCCAGTAGTAATGCTTTTAGTTGTAGCTCATGTTTTTGACGTTCATGCCTACTTTCATGAAATTCTTCCAAGTACCAATAAACCAGTGCATTCAAACCGGAATGTTCAAAACCATGGCATACTGAGGCAACAATTGCATTGTCAACCTGTAGTCAAACATGAATGCCGCAAAGTAATTCGCCCTACATTAGCGAAATCAATAAACCAAAAACTGTGCCCTGAAATATGAAGTAATTTTACTAAAGGCAGACTGTAGGCTGTTAAACTGTACTCATTAACCAAAATTTAGTTAATTAGATGGACAATCTGTACGTAAAGCAATTCATCACGCGTCGTATAAAGCCGCTGCGTCTGGCTTCGCCGTGTACTGGAAGTGAAGCGGAATAAAGACCTATATGTCAGCCGATGACATCGATTGAACGATATCCCTGAAGTTCCCACAAGATGATTTATCAGGGAACACCTAACATCTGGGCCCATTGTCAGCTCTATTCCCCCAAGTTCCTGTCTTGATATGCCAAGACGGAAGGTTTAATTGGATGTCGGTAAATCTTTTATTTGGGACAGAAGGTGTGGACACACCTGTCTTTCGTGGGAGTCTCGAGAGAGACCAGTTGGCGGACACCCGCTACCGTCTCGGGTTCAAATAGGGATCGCTACCAGATGTTTACTTCCACGAAAGCGGCCCGTACGCCAAATCAAACCGATAGGGTTTCTCGTAAATTCTGGCCTGACCCAGAAATCCTACATGTACAAATAGGGTGTTCCGTCGTAAATTAAGTGAAAACGAATGGTTTTTAGCAGCTTGGTGTTGACACGTCTCCGAAGAATTTACCGTCGGCCATCAACTCTTCTCAAACTTGCGGCGAACACAATGGGTCCATATCACAAAATGTTAGAAATGCCGGTGCCTTTAGTCAAAAAATCGGTATTCGTTTCTCATTTTCTGTTCTAGAGTGACAAGGCCTGTTATTCAGGCATTGTCTTAATACTTTGCATATGGATAGTAAACAGAGCTATTTCATAATTGGTATTAATCTTTGTTCGTGTTATGAATTTTGTATCCTAATCAACGCATTAAGTTTGGGAGTTGAGATTGCCTTGGGAATCGATTTTATATTTATCATCATGTTTACAGTACCAATTAGAATAAAGGCGTCGAAAATGACATTCGTAGACCAACCGTCAACCAAAATGGGCTTCCCGGGTCAATAAGCGCAAGACAAACACGTCCCAAAACGACCAATAACGCAAACCAGAAGTAATAAAATATATAAATATAGAAATTAGGACTTATTGATGCAACTGTAAGTATAACAACTGATCTACGATATCCATTAGGAAGGTGCCAGTCAGCGAAAAATTTCATTTCAACCAACGAAATCGGTTGCTCAAATTTAATTCCTATCGCATGTCTGGTATGAACAATAACAGTAAGTGGTCTGTATGAAGCCCAACAGATTTTAGGGAATTATCACCTGAAGAAATGAATCATGTGAACCCGAGATCTCGCGTTGTCTGGCACGAAACCACTTTGCATACTGACAAGTAAAATCCACCATTTACACGTGGTTGTACATAAAGCTCTGTCATATACATATACATTCCAACCTTTAACTGTCAGCTATAACGACAGAGGTAATCCTTCCCAGAGGAGATCCCATCAGGGCTCGAATGCGACATGTGCCAACGATAGCCATAAAATGAGTTCTGTCTCTCACATACTTCTGTCAATGTGATCCCGCGGGTCATTCCATGCAAGATCTCATTCCGTGCAAGTCTCGTTATATAATTAATTCTCTCCCGGTGAATCATTTTGACTTTTGTGTCCTTGGAAAAGTCGGTGTCCTTGAGAAAAATCTACGAGCGCCTTCACTCTTAATTATATACGTCTTTGCTAAAGCTGAATTCTCTCACTAGTCAAAACTACTTGGCACATGCAAAAGTGTCCTGCGGTTTATATTGATACTGTATAAAATAACGTGTGAGTTTTATGTGACATTGTCATACAGTTATTTATGATGCTGGTATCACGCTTTCAAGAGGTAGTTAACATTTCTCTTGTAACATTTTCATATATATACTATCCCAAAAACAGAGACGCCCGTATGGTGGATATAGTATTTACACCAGATCAGATGAACGTCCTTCTGTGACCTGGTAGAATACGATTCCTTTGCTTATTTTGTGACTACTGACAGTCTGATATTTTGTGACTTGTTTGAAAATGACAGCCTATTACGCTAATTGCAGATTTACCATGTGAAAACTCACCAGGGCATTTCTTCTTTTCTTTTTTGGCGTCTAAAAATCTTATGAAATTGACGCTTAAAGTCCTCAAAGAGAGTCGTTAGGATTTCATAGCGTTAAAGAGATCTGGTGTCATTTTTCTGTACCGTTTTATCTGTAATGGAACTATTTATTTGTCATGTGATCAATAACGGACCTGTGGGAGATAATCTCTTCCAATTGTCGTCTGTTTGAAAGAGTGAGACAAACAGTCTGTGTCTTGCTTCACCGACTCATCGAGGGAAAAATTGGCAAACATTCCACTGGGTGAAGACAGTGACAGCACAACCATGTAATCGAATCAGACTTTGATGTAATATAGCAATTTATTATCTTCGTTTGAGTCACGCGCTGAAGGAAATCTCTCTGGCTCCTGGATCCCTCTTCGGACCGACTTAACATTGGCATACGGCCCTTGACGTGTCACTTTCATTCAGGGACCGGGAGCCCCAAGTATTATTTCCAAACAAAGATCAAAGCTCTGCCCTGGTCAGTCGGTACCTTGATCAATGATGTCATGTGTGCGAGCTCATCTACCCAAGATGTCCATGCGCCTTTAAGTAAGAAAGTTTTCAGAAACCTGACAATTTCGGTTTCGCTTTCGGTTTCCTCCATTTATGAACATTATACATCATATGAGTTAAATTTTCTTCAAAACAGGATCAATCAAATAAGAGCACAAGGCATTTGTGGAAATGATAAATTTGAAAACAGAGTTTGTCTTTAATCTTTGATCGTAGTCACACATGGTTTTGATACACGGATTTAATTTAATGCTGCTTATGCTAAAATATAGGCATTATAATTTACCCCCCATTTATGTCTTCGATGTCTCCACGGGCTACTTACACGACACACGTAGCTTTACCTTCATGTAGAATGAAATACACCTATCTGATCCTCCTCTGGCCGCATCATACCAAAGACCTTAAAAATGGTGCTTGTTGCTGTCTCGCTTGGCGCTCAGCACAGAGGGGTTAAAGCAAGGACACAGAACTAGTCGGCCCGGTGCCGCTATGATATGACCGGGTGGGATGTCACGTCATGTGCCTTCAGCATAATGTTCCCATGGCGGCAGCACATTGGCGGCATGGACTCGCCCTGCAACATGACCACACAGTCTATGTAGGGGACCTCCGTGGCTTAGTCGGTTAGCGCTCTAGCACAGCGCATTGACCCAAAAGCCTCCCACCAATGCGGTCGCTGTGAGGTCAAGTCCAGCTCATGCTGGCCCTCTCCGGCCGTATGTGTGAAGGTCTGCCAGCAACCTGCGGATGGTCGTAGGGTTCTCCCGGGCTCTGCCCGGTTTCCTCCCACCATAATGCTGGCCGCCGTCGTATAAGTTAAATATTATTTAGTACGGCGTAAAACACCAATCACATAAATAAATAAACGGTATATGTACAATCTAAAGACTCCCTGTCTTCATATAATTGAACAATTGTCATGTGCGACGCTAAACCCAAGCATATGTGCATCTACATACATTCTATATGATCCTACTTTTGCCATATCTCAGTCCGCAAATAAAGGATTGGGGCTGCGCGCTTAAAATGGAATAAGAAAATAACAATATTTGCACATATGTAATGAATACTTAAACCATGTGATTTCAGAATGCAGTTGTAACTGTATCTATATGTATAGACAACATGCCATTCGCTTGCCACAATGAAACCGTGTGTAATGAAATCTTTATGTAATGTGAAGATACAGAATTAGGCTAATCCACGTTGCAGGCATGTGTTAGCAGTGAATGTAGTAATTACAGTCTGGTCGAATGTTCGTCCTACGTTTACCGTTACCAACCTCAGATGTCCTTCTGACTGTTTCTACCTAAATTACTGACTTTGATTTATCTATTCATAGATTATACATAACGACTGACGTTCGTGCCAGCACAGCTTAAACCCCATTCTGGTAATTGTATTTCCTTGTTTATTGTTTTTTTAACGTCAGACATGTCAGTGTTTCAGGGTCATGTCAATCCGTCACTTGAAAGAAAGCCTAAACGCCGGCGCTAAGGAACAATTATAGCGTCAGCGGCAGCGTAATTAGATGGCTTCGATGGCTTCGATGGCTTCTCAGAGTGAGACACAGTGGTAAAAACTACACCCTCACCACAAACGGATTCCAGTTTGTATGCCACGCTGTTTCATTCCCGCTCAAATCACCTGTCTTTCATCCTGGTCTAAAAAGCAAAGACACAAGAAGAAACTCTCCCATTACCCCCGGAAGCTTATATCCCAGGTAAACTGCGTGTAATTACTCTTTTCTGTGTTTACAGGTAAAATGAATGTAACACATGATTTTGCCCTGGCACATGCTGCATCTTATTCAAACTCAGAGTGCTGCCGTGTCTTTATGGCACATGGAAGTAATACGCTAAACGTGGTTATATGTCTGACCCAGAAATAAAAAAAAAACATCCTTAATCAGCGCTGCTGTTGCCGAGCGACACATCCGAATAACAATTGGTATATCACATAAAGACGACACCAGCAATAGGCCGATGTGCATAATGCTGTCTTTTATCATGTGGGGAGGAGGAGAGTGAGGGACAAAGAGTTATTCACTTGTTTGAGATTACTGCTGGAAAAGATTTGTGTTCAGTTAAAGCATCTTTTAAATAAGTATATTTGTCTTTTTAGGTGATATGATCAAAAGCAATTTTCATGCTTTCATTTTGTGCTACAATCTGTGAAACTGATTTAGCCATTACGATACATACGTCAGTAAAAAGATAATCGTTATAAGTAACAAAAAGTAGGACACGTTTCAAACGATCCGATATTTTGATTTGATTAGATTTTCATGTCGATGGGCCGTGTCTCAAAGTTGTCTAGGGGCTCGTCATAGATCAGTGAGCTAGTTGTATAAAACAGTGTGAACATTTGAGGAAATTACCGGTGTGAATAGCTTTTTTATTTCTATAGGACAGGTGTCCAGAGAGCATAATTCAATGTAAAGGATTGGTTTCTCTGAACCCAACGCCTCCAATGTCCCGTGAGCCTTGGTTCCCCCCTAAGCGGTCGACAATGCTTGTAGAGCGATTTAAGTTCGTCGTTGGAGATCGGTCGGCTTCCACCAACATATCTCACACGGGTGAAATATGATTGCTTAATAAACCAGACCTCTCGTATTAAGACACAGAATCCCCATTTAGCATGTTTAAGGTGAGATTTTGTGGGTATAATACTTACACAGGTTTGTTGTTTACGTTCTTTTTATCTTTGGCTTGTTTTAACCTTTTGTTTGCCGTCACCGAAGGTGCAGAACAGCAAAAATAGTATGTACTTAAACTTAACTCTAATTCTAATACTTTTTGCTGAACATTTTAATTGAAATGAATTAAAATTATTTTCACTTTTAGATCTCGGAAATTAAAATGTTAAAATGATAAAATATAGACAGTATCATATACGAAATGAAAGTGAATCTTACTTGTGACATGACCTGTATAATCATCAGCGGGTTCCAACAAGAAAAAAGATTAATGCTTAAATTCAGCTATTGCACTGTTTGATTCCAGTTAGATAAGCCCACTGATGAGTAATTGAAGTTAACTTGAGGAACAAGTGCTTTTTTCTAAGTGCGTTAAAAAAACCGTTTGAAATCGTTTGCCTCGCTAAAAGGAATCAGATTAACTAATTTTATAACCATTGGAAGAAATGAACTTTTTCACAATAACTGAAACAGGCGCTGTTTTCTTATGTTTCGTTTCTTTTTTGTTTTTAATGTTTCTTTTTCTTAGATTAATGATCTTTTTGTCGAAATTCCAATGAACATTCACCTCCCGGGTGTGATTTTGGTATTTTAAACATGTTCCATTTTCCCAGGGTGGCCTATCGGCAATCAAGAATTATTATGCACTTTCCGGTGGTTTTTAAATGACTCCATTAATCGATGAACAATTGTATTTAGGGTTGTTTTCTTTCATTCGAATGCTCAATTACATTAGATGTGGCAATTATCAACTTGAGGAAAAGATTTGATTTGAATACACCCTTCACATTAAGAGGGAAGAGTCTTTAATAAAAGTTGGATGTATCCAAATATCTGAGTATACCTTAACTCGAACAACTCAGCCTGTCGTACAACTGATAACGGTTTACATGCAGTTTTCATGGAAAGGGTTACTTTCTTTTCACATCATCAACTAGGATTATGACGTCATTCATATTGAGTTCATGGAATAAATGAGTACGTCAAGAAAGCCGTGAGAAAGCTTTATAGTGAAAGATAACTCGTCAACTCTCACAGATTCTCGCTTTGGTGAATAAACAATGACGTGGTGTACGCGTATTGTAGTATCATGCAAAGGTAGCATCATACACACTAAGTTTACATTCGAATGATCTTTGACTGAACAGTGGAACAAGGCCCCTTGGTAACGTGACATGGCTGCTCTATTTACACAATAACAAAAAGGTTATCAATTCACAGATTTTTTATTTATATTTAGTGCTTTTGTATAACGTTTTTATTTTCTATTAAATAACTTGTGAAGAAAAACAAAGGAAAAATTACATGGCGAATGGCATCGTCTGATGTTGCTTGTTTGGGTTCATGGTTTATGCCAGGAGGGTTATAAAGCTACTTGGATAAGGACTCTGGTTTTTCCGTGGGTAATCCATCTCTACGTCCTTTTCACGACTGACATAATGCCAGTACAATATCTCTGAAGTGCAAAATCTCAATGAAGTAAGTAAGTAAATAATCTGAACAAGGACTGACTTCACGGAGCCATCAACGCGTGTCTGTTATGGCTGTTTGAAGGCCGCGGATTGTAATTGATCTGTAAAACCTACCTTACTGAGTTAATCATGTTCTCTATACCCGTGAATATCTCGTCTATTTATGATGACTGACGAGTTGCCTAATTGATTGGCTTGGAGGTCAAAACTGATAGCGGGCGCCTGATATAGACTGTATAGACTTCAGGAACTGAAGACCGCTGAAAGAAATGACCCATTGGGCCGGACGTTTTTGCCCATCCCATACATACAAGTCGTACGTGTGTATTTTTCACACCTTCGTGGATTTAAATATAGAACGTGAATTCTTGACTTGGTAGCCTGGTAACTGTCGAGGTTTAAGGGCTCTTCGTTTTATTTGTGATATGGGTACTCAGGGACAAGATGCTTTTGGCAGGAGTTCGTCAATTAAAGGGGATCTGTTTCATGTATATGTATCCTATACTGGCAGTCAAGAGAGCCAGGTTTGTTTCGTTTCTCCGGGAGCAGAGTGTTGACGAACGGCAGTGTGCCAGTCGAGCCTGGGTAACTCAAGTAACGAACATGAAGATCGATTGATCGACTGTTACCGCCGGCTTTCTCAGTCCGCTATCCCGACCGATGACACCAGCTCCCGGAAGACACTTTGGTCACGTGGTTGCGACTCCGTAGGCGGACTGGTTGAACATCAAAAAGCGACCGTACTCCATTCGGAGACCGATAGTTCCCGCGAAAGGTACGGCTCTCGTGGCACTCCACACTGTGTCCAAATTCCCCCTCGAAAATGTTCAATTTATTAGATCGTGCAGCAAGGCAGGTTCTAAAACGGTCGATCGACGTTGCAAGTCAGGCGGGACCCGTTCACTTCGAAGCGGCAACGGAACACTGGGATTAACACCTTGTTCCTTTCGATCCTAACAGGCTTTTCTGTCCTGAGATAAAAAAAAGGCCGATGCGAGTACATATCGCGTGGCCTGAATTGTGACTCGCAGGTTAGAAAACGAGACTGTGCTGTGCTAGGCTCGATGTTCACGTCTACCCGACACCAACCAAGTCTGACTGATCATTGCTGGGCAAATTGATATGGACCGCCAAACGTCTTCTCCGACTTTCTGACGCGTACGAGATCTTTGAGATCGTGAGCGACCAAAGAGCCTTGAGGATTGGCACAAGAGCTTCTTCAACTGAGTTCTGTACCTCTTAGCAACCCGATAGAGATCACATCTCACGGACGGGAATGAATTGTTAAACCACAGGATCGTGGCACTAACTCTTTCGTCGATAAAGGGGCCAATTCATCTCATTCTGACCTTCTTACCTGTCGCTCCAGTTCCCGGGATCTTAACTGTCTTCGACATAGTCGGCATCAACATCTGTCCTTAAGGTAGGTTAAATAGAACATGTATTATCGCCAAAAACCGTCGACTAGCCAAAGAAAAAAGCTGTGAACGTTCAAGAATTGGTAAGGTATAGTTCGCCAGCCTTCCCGGCGTATCAGTAAATATAAGCCATTCATTAGACCGGCGTTTTCGGGTTATACGTCGGCGGGAAACAGTTTCTTCATTGTAAAATTAATTGTCTGTAATTTGGATAAAATCCTTTAACACTTTTTTTTATCTGTTTTTTTTTAAATCCACTTTAGTGAAAATTTCACGAAATAAAGAAGAATTAGCAGCTGACATCTGGCAATGCTGCGATGTTGCGTTAAATTTGCGATTTTAATAGCACCAAATAGTAAAAGGCAATATTATTTGTGTTTGTCTTCAGAAGGCCATTTGCATATTTATTTGCTCTCCAAATAGAACGTAAGACATAGTTTCACACTGCCTTCTTACACAGCCTCCAACAAGAATAAATATTCTTAAGTCAAAAAACCGGTATTCTCTTCTTCTTGAACCCTTTTTCGTCCTAATTAACAAATCGCACAGTTTTAAAAATACACACAAAACTAGGATAGATAGGTATTAGTATTACGCCTATAATATTGACAGAACGATTGATTTGTGTTTGTTAACTTTTAAGCATGAACTCTTGTATACAGGGAAACAATTTAAAATATGGGCAAAGCAAAACATTTCGGCAAAACATTTTTCACGCATACATATATGTATATAGTTTAAAAAATAAACCCATGACGACCTCGATCAGTTGACTTGTCTTTTTAAAACCAGTTTTACCTTGTGTACACGATATTTCAAAGGAATTCCTTCAATATTTTGAATGCACGGTTAGATATATATATATTGCTATGACTGTCACTGTGTTTGGCATAATACGCTAAAGACGTTGAAGGTTTGCGGAACCGGCTGTATGTTGGCACCAGAATCACAAAGCGTCCCGGCGTTTGAAATTATGCACAGAGGGTAATAATTCAGTGCAGAATGCAACGTCATATACTGTTTTATCTTTGATAATTATACGATTAACTGTAGATTATACCAAAAGGAAACGTACGGACGCTAAGTTATCCTTAAAGGCTCCCTTACTGTATGGCGATTCCTCCCTAGCAAGCCTTCATCCGCCGTGAGTATGAAGATGTATGAAAATACAGTTGGCGCAGTACGACTAATGCTCCGTTATAACAACATGCATCTTCTCTCGAATATACTGTCCATTATTCTCTGCATATGTAGGCCTACTTGAATCATGCCAACATATCATTGCGATTTGAGGTCCATCAAACTGACCGCCATCGTATAAATGCAAAACCCGTGGATATGGCGTTGAAACAATAACCAAATGAATTAATGAGTAACTGATTACGAATGTCAGATAGGCGTTGTTAGTTGCATTGTGTGGAGAGCGGTAATGAGCCGGTCACCAGGGTGTCATTATGATAGGACAGCTGTTATTCTAAGGCAGTGCTCCACAGGTATACAATTAAGTAACGGTATTGTTATAAAAGTAGACCCAACACTACCAACCATACCAAGAGCTAGCCAGTCAAAACTGTTTGGTAAACAAGTGTTTGTCTTTAACTAAAAATTAAATTAATTTAATGACAAATATGTGCATGTTCATGAGAGTCCTTACATCTTCTGATTTTCCCAAAGCACTTTAAGCAATATGAAAAAGAAAGTCAATATAGTGGTTATTCTCCCGTAATGTTTGATCCATGTTTTCCCCATGGTAATGCTTGGACTTGCATGTATGAAATTGTGTGACTTCAGCCTTGGTGGGACTAGGCTTGGAAAGTGCCCTTAACCACGATGGCTGGCAAACTAGGAACGAGTTCACTTCCCTCCGTGGATTAATCGACTCTCATTTTCTGCATGTACGACCATTGGTGAGAATACTTGGTCAAACTCACTTACGTTACGTTTAGGCCACTTGCCTTTCGCCAATATGATGTCGCACAAGTTTTTACGCTACCCGTGTAAATTTTGTGAGTGACGGGCTAAATGACTGTGGTTTACCGGGCTAAATGACTGAGCTTTACCGGGCTAAATGTGTGTGTGTGGGGGGGGGGGGGGTACCCGCGCACACTCCGTTTTCTCTCCGTCAAACCTGGAGACTTTTAACCAACAAAACCCTTGAGTATTGCTTTAAACAACAATTGAATAAAATAAATAAAATAGATAAATGAACAAATGTTCACGAATAGTATTCAGTTTTCGTGTTTTTTTTTCTCTTTTTGTTTCTCTTCACACTGAACCCATGAATATGGTGTCTTAACTTTACCTTTTTCCAGAGAGAAGGGCATCGATTTTTAAATCAAACAATACCGCGCGTGTGCCTGTGTTTTTATAGGTACCGTGTTTTTTTCATACTTTGCACGTTAACGCTCTAGTATTTCGTGTATATCTTTATAATCGTGCACTTGTTTACGAAGTTGACAGTCGTTACTTATGTACGGTCAATGTTATCTGCATTCGAAATGAAATCAGCTCGTGACATTTTCAAGAACAGTCTTTTTTCGGACCTTTTTATCATGCAATCGCAAGATGAAATCGAAATTGGAATTTGGTGCGCAGTAAGTCGTAAGTAAAAAGCGGAACTGGAATTTGGTGCACAGCTTCATTCTTTCGTGTTGAACCTTTGGAATAGCTTGAATGTATTGTGATATTTATTGTTTAGGTTACGTTTGATCTGGTTTATATCCGACTTAAAATGATCATATGGAATGAAATATTCCATTCCGTTCTTCCTTGTATAACATGCAATTAAGAATAAACATCAAGAATAAATTCCAGAATTAAAAACAAACAATTTTTTAACCATTGTTGCCAAACTAAAAGCAAATTTGCGTTTCAGGGAAGACTGATGCAGTTCGGTAATTCTGAACAAAAAACAAAAATGCAATAGAAACATATATCTTTTTCCTTTTCCGTTTTAGGTAGTGCTGTACGTTACTGATGGTGCGTGTACATAAACTACATAATGCATATTGCATGTTGAAGACGTTGTCGAATTTGTCTTCTGTTTAACCAGCATGAGAATGACACTGTGCAGCCGCCCAACGTCTTAAGGAGGGGAGTTAACATAAAGAGAAGAGTTTCAAAGACCCATCGGTGCAACGTTTGTGGCTTAAGTACACGTTGTAGGTAGGCATAAGCAGTGTGCCTAGCCCGCCGTTGTTTCCCCAAACCCAGACTTGCACCGTCATGGTGTATGGCGTCGAAAAGCCATTAGTATAAGTAGCCTGTTTGTATAAGAAAACAGACCTTAAAGGAAACAGCTCTTCCTAGAGGAGTAGGACAGTTAGCTTTAGCTCGAGAGCTTTTCCTCCCACTCTGGTGTCTCGGCCTGTATTAATGCATTCGCTGCCTTGATCATTGATATTGAACTTCTCTAGAAAATAAGCTGTGGGTGAGAAAACAATCAATCCGAAATAAGCTAGAATTTTATTATCCCTTTAGAGAACTTTAGGAACTCGAAAACACTTACGGAACAGTATGAGGTAACGGTGCGTACTTAAAGTAGAGGTGGGGGGAAGGGACTAGAAATAATTGGTTTGTCCTTGAAAACCAAGGACAAAACGTTCCATGACCTGGTTTAAAATTGTGTGCGGTACGCATGCGCTATGCAGAGACACAAAGGACGTTTGTTATAAGCGTTTTTTAACCAACAATCGTCTTACGTGAAAAATCAGCGTTTTTACGCTGATCCGTTCTCAGTTCGTGCGTTGTTAAGGTGCATACTTAAGGGTTTGATGTGAGAGGGCAAAACAATGTTTCCCCATGCATCACGCGAGATGGATGTCCACCAGGCTTTGGCCTCATGGTTGAATGTCTATTCACCATTCTTCTGAAAATACCAGGAATTAGTGTCATACTTTTTCCGACCCAGCTCCATGTATAATGTTGCATTTGCTTGAGTTGTATAACCTAATAAATCTGTGTTTTCGATTTGTACCTATTTCCATAAAAAATGTGTCCCTAGTTGTTTCAACCGTTACATTTGAGACACACGTCTTTGACTAACCTAATCAGCGCACTATGGCTGAGTAATATCACCTACAACATGTATGCGTGCCATATCCATGTTTATTCATTATAAACATCTAATATGAATCTTTGCAAAATGTAAACAAATGACACTTGTTTGTTGTCTGGTTCAATCATCTTCTCCGTATCTCGGTGTTAATAAAAAATGTATACACAGATAGGGCTCTAACTCCTGAACTCGATTGTCAGCTGGATTCATACCCACGCGAGTTACCGCTGAACTATGATAGTCAACGATGTACAAGCCAATGTCGAAAATGTTGTATTTTATGGTAATAACCTAATAAATCTGTGTTTTCGATTTGTACTCTATTTCCATAAATAATGTGTCCCTAGTTGTTTCAACCGTTACATTTAAGACACACGTCTTGGACTAACCTAATCAGCGCACTATGGCTGAGTAATATCACCTACAACATTGGACGATATGTTATAACAGAATATAATGAAAATCACATGCAGAAATTCGACAGGAGTATCAAGAAGAATGTACCGGACGCCGCAGTTTTCATTGTATCACGCTCATTTCAGAAAACACAGTTTCACATTTCCGCCATCTTTGCAGGCGTCAATTGCAGCTTTAGTTTGTATGTGAACGTTAACCTCCGCAGCCTTTTGCATGTACAGTACAGGCACCAGTTCAATAGCAAGTTTTCCATCATCTGATCAAACACACTTAATCATTTAAAGCGTAGACTTTGTCACGAATTCCGCATTCAGAGCTAAAGCCGCAAATACCATTCGCAACATTTTTGGTACGAGGCGCCATTTTGTAACAATATCTGCATTCTCCCTTGTTACATCCCCAAGCAGAGAATTGATTATAGGCAAATATCGTTATATTCTAAGGTTTGTCCCAATAATTCAAGTGAACCGTTTGGTTCAGTTAGTAAAATAGCACTGGAAATGCATGTAGTATTACATATTTTATTTGAATTCCACACAGATTTTTAGGTAAGTGTTACAACCGTTGGAGCACAATACAGGCCTGTCAATAAGTGTGTGAAAAAGAACAGTGGGAGTGCCTCTCGTTGATTTATGGGCTGTTTTCAATAATCCGCCGATCTTCTCTCTATAGTCGTCACTTATTCTGCACATGGATGTGTCATATATTCTCACACGTCATCATTTTAAGTGATTCATCTAAACATAATAGCGTCTAACCGATAACTCTCTCTTTGGTGTAAAGCCACAATAGCCAGTAATCCGCCTCCGCCCTAATGTTTAATTAATATGTCGGTAAAAAATCGATCCGCGGCTTAAGGTTAAAACTGAGCAAGTGCAAATTTCCACAGCATGTGCAGCAGCTCGGCCCTTAATATACGCTGAAAGACTAATTTAAACTCTAATAACTTCACAATAAATTACGCTGTGTTGCAACCCTTTCAACAATGCAGGAATATTGATCAGGAAGCCCAGTATTACGAGCTTACCATAGACGTACTAAAAGTTCCGACATTCAAAACTTAAAAACTGATCTAAAGCAAGCTCGAACGCAGTTCCTTCGGATACCGTTTAGGACTAATTACAACGAGACACCTTTCCTGTATTTCTATATTTAGAGAGTGCCGATAAAGAACCCCTTACAGGTAGATGGGAAATAGTCCCCCTGTCCCTCAGACCGATTGCCAACCTGCTCACAGTGATAGATCTACTGTACAATGACGCAAGGGCTTCCGCGTATGCGGCTGAAGCTGTTATATAACAGATCTTGCCTTGCAAAGGCGAGCAATAAAAAAGTATTCACTATTAACCATGAGCGTCCACCCTGTCTTGTTTTGCACAATAATTTGTCCGTTAAAATCTTTTTCGAGTCACATGTATAAGACGTTGGATTTAAAACAAGTTTTGTCTCGGACAGTGCCGGATATTTATTATGTTGAACTGATAAACTCGCTTAGGTGCCTTTCTCCACAAGTAACAATTCGATGTCCTGACACCTGACGCGTTGCGCTTTGAAACGGAGTGATAACGTGGATACAGTTAAGTGCAGTGAGCCTTCATTTGACGTACATGTATGCGTGCCATATCCATGTTTATTCATTATAAACATCTAATATGAATCTTTGCAAAATGTAAACAAATGACACTTGTTTGTTGTCTGGTTCAATCATCTTCTCCGTATCTCCGTGTTAACAAAAAATGTATACACAGATAGGGCTCTAACTCCTGAACTCGATTGTCAGCTGGATTCATACCCACGCGAGTTACCGCTGAACTATGATAATCAACGATGTACAAGCCGATGTCGAACTTTTATGGTGATTAGTCAGTTTCAATGAACCTGGAAAGTATTTCATTTTTTTTTTTGTTTGTTTTTATTTTACAGAAATATGATTGCGTGAACCGACATGATACTTCGCAGTAGATTAGAACCCTACAGCCTGACATCAAAGACGAACAAATGGTTTTGGTTCACGTAATCATATTTTTTACTATGATGGGAATTCCTACAGCAAAAAGCCCTAGAATGGCCAAACCTGCTTGCGACCTTACTCTTGCCTTCTGATAAAACAAAAACAATGAATCATACTACCCCAATTTTTCACAGATATGTTGCATAGTTGTTGAATGTTGTACCTCAGATTCAAGTAGATTTTTGCAAGGAACAAATTACACCTCACTTTTGCATCACCGGCTGGCTACTTCTCATCTAGTTGCAAGGGGTCCTTTCAAAGCCGTCTTGCTGATTCCAACCCACTGACAAAATGACAAAACGGTTTCATACTGCAAGTACAACAGTATTCATCTATATTCCCCTTTTGGGTTTAAAATATGTTATGTATTTTTTTATCGAGGCTGCACCTAGACCCCAGCTGTGCGCTTGATTGACTTGTCTTACATAGCATTGAAGACTGCAAAATGTCTATGACGTCGAGCAGGCTTAGGTGTCGTAGGAAATTCAAGTCCCTTGTGTATATACGCTGGCAAGGTTTGAAGGATATCACACAAATAAATCACAAAATTGAAGGCCTTTGGTGATAAGAAATTGAATGAGGAGATAGTGTGGTCCTTACAAGGACAGATTTACTGTCTCTGAGACACATACCGTCCATGTGGAGGGAAACTCACTGCAGGGCGTAGATGTACTGTCAACACAGCAGTACATCGGTAGACATACTCTAATCCCTTAAAAGTTCCCTGAAAGATGCCTAGATTTATTGTGGAAGAACTGTGCGCCGTGCAGAATGAGATGTATTGTGGAGCATGTCAATCATATGCATACTGTGAGGTCCAGGTAATTCAGTGGTATTCTGGTCCATGTCAGTGAGACATTATGTGTTCCGTGTGCATCTGATGTAGCATGGTCTACGTAAATCAGACATCATGTGCTCAGTACAGCCGTGCAGCTCCGTATTTCCGTGCAGCCCATGAAACTCAGAGGTTCCATGTGATGCATTTAAATTTGTGTTGTGGCTCATGTAATAAAAAATTGAAGTAAATCATTTGCACTCTAGCCATTGTAAAATCAGTGGCTTTTTGACCCATGTAAAATCACATATCCTTTGGCCATTTGTGAGCTTATGCACTGTCCATGTGAAATTACAATCATTGTGAATTACATTCCGTCAAATTAAAGACACATATACCAATGTGTTCGTTTAAAGTGCAGCGTGATCTAATAAACAATACATTGCACAGCGTGTGTAGTTTCCAGGTCCTCTGCGTGTGATGAATGGAACAGTCATGAATCTATATGATGTTACCAAGACTGAAGTCTACCCACCATAACCTTCCTGTGATTAGCCAGTCCCCCTCCTCGTTCTGTGGTGAATTTGGGCTGAGTACAAAAGAAAACGATATGCGCGTAAATTGTCTCATATATGAAATAACACCCATTTGGGTAAACTGATTTCCTCCGTATGGGTTACACAGCCAAATTTCCCCATCTCTCCGCCCTGTAGTCCTTTCATCTAGATTATACATCCGGTAAAAATCCTGGTGCAACGACTCGTAACTCGAGATTGTGCCGCGCGCGCGCGCGCATGACTGCCATTACGCATGTCATCTGCAGGATTTATTAAATAACGTCTAACAGTTTTCCATAAAAGAGAAGAAAAAAAATCTTTTAAACTGATTTGATACTGCTACGTCGCCTGAAAGCCATTGCGCCAGTGAAGAAACGATCCACCCATCAGTCAAGAACATCTGGTGGTAATTTGCATTCACTTTAGTATGTCTAAAGATTTGCTTTGACACAACTAGACTTTTGCACTGAATTCAAAGGTGTTTTCCTAACTGATTTATATATACATATCCGTAACCGAAAGGAACAAGACTGACTTTCTATAATCGACGGGCCTAACATACAGACACGGGTAACACATACAGGCACCCGTTCGTTGTAGTTAGTCGTCTTTGATATCTGCGCTAAACAGAACGATAAGGGTGGGTTCAGTCTCGCGATAATTGCAGGTTTGCATCGTAGAATTACAATACAGCGCTATAATAACCCACAATGTATAACAGTGCCCCTGGAACCAGGGTATGTAAGATCAATGGAACAAATGGGATGACGCAAGAGAGTTGTTTCCATCATAACGTTATTTACGTTCATTCTACAGCGATTTCTTAGAGAGATGTATGGAGTCTGGGCGAACTTGATTTATACAAGTGAGTGTTTTCCCCCGTTAAAATCAATACGGTATGGGAATTTACACAAGCACTTAGACTTATTGGAGAGAGCCGTATAGTTCTCTCTATATGGAGGTAGAAATTGTAGATTTCGTCATTTTTCTTCCATGTCATATGTAATATGTACAATCGCGCCATTTGGAATATAATTACATTCCATAAAAATGATTTGTCATATGGCCCTACGAAGAGCTTGTCAAGGTATAGATTTGAAATTCTTGCTTTTTTTTCTATTACAGCATTTTGAGGAAAAACAGAACTTGAAAATATATGATTGGCAATTCAGATGTGTAGTATATAAATTATATACAATTTACAGATATTAGATAAATATAGTGAATATATGTACTCATAAAAAAAGTCAGTAAGAAAATCTGATGAACTCAGTGTATGCGTACGGTAAGATTCTTCCAAGAGGCAACAAAAATGTCAAAGAGTAAAACAAAAAAAAGGAGAACACCCATTTCTCGAAATATGCATTTATTGGTCTGCTGGCCGTTTCTGAAGTTTCTGGGCAAATATTCTACCTTCATTTGAAACAGTTGTGTCTCTCTAGTCAGTTACGAGCAAGGGTTTCTTACCGTATTGAATCCTTTAGAGCTTGGTCCGATCACATTTATATGGATGCTGCATGGAGACCGCATGCTGATGTTTTGTGATAGGCGTATAATTTTCAGATCGTGAACAGGACTCCGTAGAACATCAAACGTAAATTTCATTATTAATTTTGCCCGTCCAACTGCAGGCTTGAATCTCCGTCAAAGGATCTATTTCTCCCCACACTGTTATTCCAATTTTATTCTGATTTTAATAGATGAAAGTTCGTGTATAACATCTGTTTGATATACACATTCAGTTTGATGAAAGAAGTAATATTTGTGTGATTTGAGGTTAAACATAAATTTTCCGCTTAGATTATGACGAATGGGCCTGTGGTTTTCTTCTTCCTCATGTTTTCGGGGAATTTGGAAAGAAACGTCTCTTTGTTTATTTTGAGGAAATATGAGAATTCGCGGTCCTTAATGCCGATATTGAAATTACTGTGAAACTCGACGGGGAGATTGAAATATAGGTATGTGTTAGACCAGCCAGTGTTTTTATTGAGTGTAACGTGAGAACATCGATGAGCAATAATTGACTGTGTGCCTTCTGTTTCCTGACACCCACTAGGTGGTTTAGGGGTGGGTGTAGGGCTGTGAATAATGCTGGAGAGTCAGGACAGCTTGAGCGACTTTTTCATTCCACTCTAGAGATGATTGCATTGCAGCCGCAGTAACTGTATCAGGCAGATATTGAGTTATGATTTACAGCGAACTATGCGCTTGTCCCGCTAACCAAGCCAACGCACTCATCACGTCGTGATTATAAGGCCACAATTCACGCTCGATTGTTACAATTTTACCGTTGTTCCAACAGATGTTCACAACGGATCTGGACCAATTTTGACAACAATACAAATTGTCGATTCACCGCTGGAGCCCTGACAAAAGCACTGCTTCCCTGAGCCCATAATCACCAGCAGCCCTAGAGAGTCAGCAGCTTGTGAAGATTCACACGAAAGGAGACTGCAGAGGAAATCACAGCCCACACAAATAAGCGTGCTGACAGGCACAAAGGTTCCAATACCTTTGCATAGCGAGAAATAATCTCCCCGCTACTGCTGAAGGACATTGTGATTTGAATTCCAGGCAAATCCCACGAAAACACGCGATCTATAATCTTCATCATAAGTAAAACACTTTACTTTTTTGTCTTTTTTTTCAACCAGACGTAAAGAGCCTATAGCGAAAGAAAAGAGAAACGACATAAATATACGTAACCGTATATACTACACTTGAAACTGCAATGCAGGGGCATGTAGGTAAACATATAGCCACTATTGACAAGTTTAGTCTTTAAATGCAATTCATTCCGCGAGTGTTCATTATATGTCCATCAATATAAATTACATAACGCTAATTCTACAGAATTTTCATATCACAAGCTGGCAAGAGAGCCCATACAGAACATCGAGAGTTGCATTTTGCGGAGTTCCTTTGTCTGGTCACATATGTATGGAGAACCTATGACGACAAACAGACATCCAAGACATTCGAAAGCACGGCTATTAACTCGATACAATAAAACAAATTTCTCAAAGGCCTCTGCCGTATTATCCCCTGATATTGCTCAGTCATCCCTTGATATTGCTCAGCTGTGAAAAATCATAAGTGTTTCAGATGTTTATTTACCATGTTATTTACATGTGTAGTTAAGGCAGTTTTATCGAAAGTATCGATCAAGCAAGAAAACGATGTTTAGCCATTAACTCCCGAGCCATATCGTTACCGTTACAAATTGGTAAATTTACGGTTCCAAAATGTAACCAGAAGTTATACTTTGTTGCGCTTGTACATTCATTATGGAACTATTTCAGCAAAGTGTTATTACTAAACAAAGCAAGCATCTGCGATAATAGAGTAGGAGAGGTATGTTCCATTGAAACATATTAAGTGGATAACGGTGTTCTGGCGAATTGGTGAGAGATACTTAACGGAATGCCAACTGTGCATGAAAGAAAAACAAGACCGAAAAGTTTCAAGCTTTTCCCTTCATAGTTAAGGAATATAACTAAAAAGCTTTAAAACGCCCGATGTGTTAAAGGACTGAGGAAGTCCAACGTACGCGGTGTAAGCCTCATCCTGTATAAGTTCCGTGAGAATTCTCAGTATACAGACATGAGGACATTATATAGATGATCGACGAAATACACATCCTGCCAACACGAAAAACTAATTATATTTATTCCAGAAGAAAATTATTGTGTTATCGTTGTTGACAGTACACCGTGTACTGCCGAGGCGTATTGTCTAATGGATTACCGGATTTGGTGGGAGGAAATCCTTTAGACTCCCATGTAATGACTCATTCTGGTCAGGTACAATTTCGGCATTAATTATTGTGCAATTCGGATGGATTTTACTTGAGCTCAATACATTGACGAGCTTCTATTTCGTTCCTAATTACAAGATGTGGCATAAGCAGGTCAAACAGTGTATACATGTTCAGTTGTTGATAGCATTACCGAGACTAGCTAAATAACAAAATCATTAAAAACAGTAGCACTTGTTTAATTAGTATTCGTGATATTGTATTGTCACACAACCAACCGCCGCACATTAACGTTTGTGAATCTGTGGCTACACTTATGGCGATATGGAATACTGAACCACTTCTGTCTTTTTGAGGTGCCTTTTTTCCCGTGCGTTTGTAGACAATAATGTCCTCAACTTGTTCACCATCAATTTACCTCAATGAACCCCGAAATTATGGTTAAAAATTGACATATGTACAACTTTGTCTATAGTAGAGAGATATGAATAGTGTTTGCCATTGGAATTGAAATTATATCAGAAACTACTTCTAATTTTTATAGATTTTTGAACAGGATTAAGTGCTGTCAAATGCTTCAAGTGTTCTTTGGTGCGCTCAGGATCATTATGTTGAAAGACACTGATATGAAGAATTGGTTTTCTGTTCGGTTTTGGAATCTGAGTTGAAAATTTATTCCAGCAATGTTCAACATTATATTTATCATTCATACCGGTCCTAAATCGTGCTGTTAAAATATGGTATCGTATGATGTGCAAGAATTCTCTACTTGTGTCTTCGTGCAAGGCAAAATAGAAGCCCTACTTATTTTTTCTTGGGCTGGGACCTCGTGTTCAGGAATTGTTCACTTGTATGAGGGCGATCAGGCTGATTGGAAGAAGTACTTGGAGTAATCCACGCCCTCTATAAAGTAAAACGTCGGATAATGCCTTTAAAAATGCATATACCGGCGACGATTCTCATGCCAGAACCGCATTGTAAGTGTGGCAGGATGCATCCAAGACAAGAATGACTACAACTGTGGCGATATGTAATCCAACAACCCATAATATTGTAGGTGTCTTACTGAATTATAGTGTCTACATATGCTGATAGACAATATCAAGTGCGACGAAAATGTATTATTCTGCCAATACAATGCATGGCAATAACACATTTTTGTACTGCCATGCGCGACGAAAATGAATTATTCGTAGCTTTATGTATGTTCTAGCTTGCAGTTATAAGCACAACCGTTTATAAACACAGCCGCTCAGCACGAAGAAATTTAATAAGTGTGTACGTTAGACAACTCTTCCAGGATATTACATCACATGAAAATCAATTGTGCTTAACTCTACGCACGCATGTTATTCGTATTTACTGAGTTATGATGTGACCATCACAGGTTGAGATCAGGGATAAATTGTATGCTTAACTATCGAGATGATAAGTAGCTGGGTTTCTCCAGAAGAAGACATAGGGATACCATAAGAATACTCAGAAGAGCGGGTAAGTGGATTTACGTAAACCTGCCATTCAGGGCCTGATTATCTCTCTCTCTGTCCAAGTATATACTTCGCCGTTAATGGGTTTCGCTGGTAACATGGTAATTATTTTACTTGGATAGCACGGACTTGGCGTGAACAGATAGATGGGTTTTTCCTGTGAACACGGTCATGTGTTATGTCTGAGTCATTCAAACCAGGCTAGATTGTCTCACACCGTAGTCTACAGGTGATAAATTCTGTGTATCAGCAGGCTCAGCTTTCCAAGTCGGCAAAGTTTGAGCTAGGCTAAATACGCGTTACTAACGGTAGTTTTAGTGAAAAGAGCTCTTCACAAGCCAAGAACTAAGCAAGGTAACGTTCGAGTATTTGAATTTTGAAAAAGTTTTCAACTGAAGAAGAAAACAAATATGTGAATTTGTTACATGTAAATGTATTACTGAGATGGATAGAATGCTAAATCTTTCCCACCGACTAACAAAAGACCTCTAACTGAAAACTGTTGACTGTTAAGCGTGAAAAAGCAGTTAAAATCGAGGTAAAATGATTCAGTATTGTTTTCCTGTCTAACATGATTATAGAGACCATATCAAGCCCGAGATAGTTTGTGGTAACTGGACAACGCTTTTGTGACAGAGTCACCAGTGGCTAATAACTTGTCTAATATGTTTATTGGCGTAACTTATGACTTGCGTTCACATGAACATGATAAGGGTGCTTATGGCCTGGTTTTACTCCTACTGAACAAGCAGAAAACAGAAATCTATATATGCTTTATATCCTAAGTGACAGTTTAAATAATGTCATTTTTATTTTACGTCATTAAAAAGATTCACAAACAAATCAAGCGAATATGTGGTTAGAGTTGCCCGCCGTCCACGACGTGTACGAGAGTACTGCAATGGCTGAAGTGTTCCGTCCAGACAAAAATAGTTTTTGTAAGCTTTTGTTCGGTAAAGTTTCAGGGGAAAATGAATTGCCTCATACGAATTACACCATTTTATCTAGCAGTGATAGGAGGTGAGTGTAGCATCCCTTCAGTTTAAGAATCGCTTTAATGTGTCGTTTTGAAAATAGCGTTATTATGTACTGAGACGCTGGTTTCGTGCACTCTTGCGCTCAGCGCAGAGACAGCTTCTTCTGGGTTGGAACAGTTGAGTGAATCCCTGCTGTATATTTTCATGCATATTTATCTCAGATTTTGTTTCCGCCTGTTTGCGTTCCAGGAACTATCAACAGAGGGTATCTACCCACACTAAAACCCTGGACAGGCTGAATAACATCTGTCAATGTTTCACATGCTTGGGGCATCTCACTGTATTCTTCTGTTGTGCTTTAATTAGTGAAATACGCGAACCTCTTATGGAATGTCCATTTATTCAACACTCTTCGAAAACGTAGAACAGACCTGTCAGATCTAATTATAACAGAAAATGCTCTTTGCCGCTCGAATAACCTTCACTGCTCTCATGTTTGCAATACGGCTAATCTTTAATCGACCTCTTTAGCCTGACAACAAAATACAGAAAGAGTAGAAATTTGATTTATGTGATAACATGTAGCATCTGGCGTTTGACAAACGTAGCATTGCAGAATTTTCTCTGCAATACAAACAGTCATGGGTTGGAATAGAACATAAAGTAGCTAGAGAAAGCGATCTGGATTCTCTTTGGGTGTAATGCTCTTCACACTACAGCCATGGCTCAGAGGATGGAAGACTGATCGGATTCGTGGATAAGAATGATGCCTGGCATTGTGGGAAGTTCAGAAACACAAGCTGAATGCGTTTCTCGCACATTTGTGTTACACCCTCTGTACGGTTAAGATCGGTCTTCACTCTCATCTATTCAAAAGACCCTGAAATCAGGCTAAAATACAAAATCAATTTATTACACTTTGCTAATTTTAAGTTATTGTTTTCCCTTCATAAATTTGAAGGTCAGGCACTTCTAATTTGAATAATGCTGCTCTTTAATTTTTTTATTTTTTGCAATTAACAAAAAAACCATACAACTCAGACATAGACTTTTGTTTATTGCAAACTAGAGATATTTATATACAAGGACATGCGCTGCGAAAACTCACCACAGTGTCATTGTATTCAGTAAACCCTATTCTGTTTAGTGCAGTTTTCCACTGTTCTCAACCTGTCTTCCCGACTCTATCACGAGGATGGTTTGGAATAAACGTGTTTCAGCATACGCTGCCGTTGGTGATTAGTACATTTAGTGAAAATGGTCTTAATGAGATCAGCTACCTCCTTGTCTACAAGCAGTGATAAATGATATCAAAGGCACGGGGGAATAACGGAATGTGTCTACTTAGGCTATAATGAAGTTACCTTTCGTTTTGCCATGGTATTTCTACCAACGTTGCGCCTGATTTGATATGTACCGTCTCGCCACAACGAATTACTTTACGTCTTTAAAAGACAGCGATGCTCAGCAGGAGTTGGCTGACTCGTATCTACCACTGAAGCATGTTTAACATGTTATCCTGTGGCTGTACAAATTAAGAACGGCCATCTTGCGGCGCCCACCTGTTTTCCTTGTAAGAAACTTGTCTCTCAACTAATCGAATAGTTTGCTTCACCATGTTAAAAACAAGTTCTCTACTATAAATAATATGTCTCAGTTTTCGTCAGGAATGTAAATTATGCTGACGGTATATCGTCTTGGCTCACGCATGTAGAGGATGATTGGACGCTTTTACGTTTGCCTAGCTCGATAGGGACTCGCAGACTCTAACTGATCTTCTTTGAGACCACTAAACATGAAATATTGTTTTAGGTTTGCTTCATTATGTTAAGGTATTGTTATAGACTGGCGAGTAAAGCTGTGGCAGCGAGGACAGTATGATAGCTGGCAACTACATGGTCACGAAAAGCTGCGAAATTCCAGCGTCTTCTGTCTGTTTTCTTAAATAGCAACAGCTTCCTTCTTTCCATTAATACCCTTTAATTTAGCTACTCGATTGTCTTTAAATCTGAAATAAACAAATGCTCAAGCCATGCTCAAGACTTTTTCACCCGTATGACGTCAGTCATTTTTTATGGGTGGAGGAAACCAAAGTGTCAGGCTTATGGGTGGAGGAAACCAAGGTGTCAGATTGGTGGGTGGAGGAAACCAAAGTGTCAGGAGTAACGAAGTTATGTTTCAACACAAGTCAAACTAAGCTGACTTTGTTGTCAGAAAATATTATTATTGTTGTTAGTAAACACACAGGGATCATTCAGAGTCTCGCGTGGTCTTTGTCATAGTTGTATATAATATCGCCTAACCCTGGGTTATACGGGCTGTATATGTCTCCATGTTTTTTTCTTCAGTATAGTGCTTGTATGAACAGTCGCAACCAAAGTGTGAGAGTGTGATGTCTATATCGGTGTTTCCCGTGGAAAGTATTCACGTGCCAGGATTTAAAAAATCATTTGGATATTATGCCAGAATATTGTGGTAGTCTTTGCTCACGGATGCAAAAGAAAGCAGGCCACAACTGGGGACGTGGTCAGTTGCATCTAATAAACTGCAATCAACGTCACTGTTTACATTCCTTTTACCTAATTTAGCCTGCGCCAAGGTGCCAGCGCACCTAAAAATCTGAACAGTGTAAGTGACATATGTTACGACGTTGAAACCGAAATGAAATAAATCAATGCTTGATTCTTTGTACATTTTGGTGACAGCCTGTCCACTAAACACGCCTAGACATTTGCGAGAAATGCGTATTTCATATCTTATTTCGCCTCTAGTCCCCGACAACGCCCACGGTAATGCCTCTGTGTGCCCGCGTCAATCCGGACGTGCTTAAAACCTTTAAGTTGGCAATCTTTGTCCTGCTTGAAGTGTATGGTGCTCATCACAGTGAGAAAAGTCAAGCCATAGTTGGCCAGATGTCAGTACAGTGTCAGTACACTACATCTGGTACTCTCTGAATCAAACAGTGGTCGGCCCAGTGTCAGTACACTACATCAGATGGAGCGTCACGTCTGGTACTCTCTGAATCTCCCAATGGTCGGCCCAGTGTCAGTACAATACACAAGGTGGGGAGTTATGTCTGGTACTCTCTAATACTCTCTATAGCAGGCATTGGTTGGCGCAGTGTCAGTGCACTATACAAGATGGGGCGTCATGTCTTGTACACTTTGAATCAAGCAGTGGTCGGTCCAGTGTCAGTACACTGTAGGATATGGGGTGTCTCGGACTATCAGAAGCAAGCCATGGACGGTCTGGTCTCAGTACACTGTGACAAATTGAGACGCCATGTACTCTATTAAACAAGCAGTGGTCTGCCCTGTGTCAGTACACCGTAACAGAGTAATGCCTTATGTCCGGCACTTTCTCTAGAAGTTTAAATATAGGCCTGTCTGTTACATGGAGACGTGATGAAAAGGGACATGATCGTACAAAGAAAAGCAATACTTCATTCCCAGTCAGTATTCTCTCAATGTCTTCAATCTGTTAAACTGTCACAGCGATGCGCATTTAAACCATTATCCCAGAAGCTTACCCATAAATAAGCGAGACTGGATTCGAAAGAGTGCTATGGAATGAAGGCGAACGTTGACATAAAATCTATTTCAATTTGGTCGTTAGTTTACAGGAATTGCGAGTGAGTGAATCGGCTGATATAGCCTGACACGTTGTCTTCGTGTTGTATAGGGCGTGATTTCAAGCCCCTTCCTGTTCATAAATTCCCAACAAGTTTGATCAGTTTTTACATCGGATTTATGACCTTTGTAACAAGACGTTCGCGTTCTCTGATGGATTTACGTGACAAATGCGGAAACAATAGATGGAACTCGAACCATTGGTCGGGCAGTAATTCCTGGGTTTGGTGATAAGACCATGCAGAGACAGTTTGATGTACCGTTAAAGACAAACATCGTGTCAGGAGTCTCTCTTGCATCCTCTTCTTTCTAGATGCGTCTGTGAACACGATAATCCACCCACAGGTGAAGTTCGAAGTCCATTTCGCTATAGCTTAATGAGTCACCCGGCCGCGAATGCGTTCTACACATTAAACAGACTTCCTGTATCAGCATCAGAAAACGCTTTATCATTTATCCGAGATTGTGTACCTATGGCCGCAAAGATTCTGCTTCAGACAAATAAAGCCATTTTCGACTGAGTTTATGCGGAATTTATTTCCCCAAGACACGCAATTCCGGTCCACTTGTTTTAGAGGGAAATAGAAGAAAAGGAGAGATGTCGATGATAAACTCGAGTTATTAACTTGACCGTTCTCTAACCGTGCACATCAAATCTAGCATATTCGACGAACGGCATCTAAGAAATTACCATTCACTATAGGCGAACTGTATAAACCGCGCTGCGAAACTAGGCGATTCATTATCAAACTGTCCACTCTCCCATGTGGAGTTTACGATGGCAATGAGGCAAGCAATCTGTAAAAGGTCCGGTCAGCGTATCCGAACTGCCTCTGCTTCATCACAGTAAAACGCCAGACGTGTCTAAGTGGCTTTATCACGATAGTGCACGTGATTAGGTCTGCTCCATTCTGGCAAAAGCTGTAGTAACGGAACTGGTCGACTGTAAAGACCGATTGATTGATTGGCAGATAGGTGTACTTAACCAATTCAAAACACAGGGAAGCGTTCGGGATTCATTTATGACCGGAATTGCCCACATATTTTCAGAATTAATTTTCCTGACGTTGCTCGTGTACTACGACTCTAGATGAACAGATCTGATGTAACCCCCTTGTATACACTCGCATATAACTTCAAACATATACAACACTGATATGATTCTGAGATCTCTTTCGCCTTTGCCCCATCACTGAAAGAAAGCTGATGGAAATGTTATGTTTTCTATACTACCGAGCTGTTACACACCTTTAAGTATGCTATCCTTATTTGTAAGCTTATTTTTAAGTTCTTAATACAGAGCTAAAGGTAAGGCCAGATGGGATAAACTGCAGCGAGAACAGAGTAAATTTTGATCAATGGTAACTCCGGAAACAGGTGAAAACATGACCTTTTGCTGCAGGGTTTTACTGTAACTAGGGATGATGAAGCGTACGGCTGTGGCTTTCAGTACGCCCTTTAGCACGTTATTCTTTCTGAGTATCTTTTGTACCTATGTATCTGTCTTAGCCATGTAACTTAGCCACTAATCACAGCACTGAGCTCTGCAATATTTATTTATGGTGTACATGTATTGATGAACAAGTGTGTCAAGCATATACTCGCCATCAAACACCTTCAGTCTACGTAAACTATGGACATGGCGTTCACAACCTGTTTTGTTTCTGCTTCATTATGGTCATAGTTACATCTATGTCTTCGTAATGACGATGCTAAGGAAGTGTAAGTATTCATTTTTATTACACCGACATGTTGATTTTATGAAAAGATTGCAATCAAACTATGACCCATGCTTTGTGCTACTGAGATAACTATATTTGCAATTATCCACGAGCTTCAGGTTTGAAGTAGATATCATGTCTATAATTTCGACAGTCTTCTCTTCATCTCTAAAGACTTGTTGTTTTTTTGTGTGTATTATCAGCCTTTTGAAATGTTATTTCATATACATTCCTTCGGAAATTGTTGTTGTTTCGATTAGGAAAAAAACGCTGTCCTTGAATCTGCTTTCCTAAAATATATCCACGACCTCCTGCCAGGCTACCCCTCTAATCCCCACTCCATAATGTACCATTGCCCAAAGGCACAAACCAATAACCTCTGTTTGGATAGCATGTCAGAATGTTTGCTACTCTGACTTGAATGAACGCGTTGAAATTAGGATGTTTGCCTGCTGGCAGCACAAATAAGTCACCAGGGCTAGATTGCGCCAGTATTTCTTTGGTTTCTTCGTCTATTTAGCTAAGCTGGAATACCGCTAAGTGCCGGCATCGTGGTGATAATAATTCTGTCATTCGGAGACTGAGGAGGGGAGGCAGGGTTAAGAGAGATTGGAAACAGCAACGGCACTTTACCGGGGACGGGTGCAAATGAATTCGCCCCTTTTAGCAGCATCAGTCGAGGGACATGGGCCACACGAACATTCTATACAGGCGTGGAGTTGTTAACCTGTCGAATGAATCTCCGCATATTAATGCATCTAAGCTTTCGTTTTAACCCTGTCTAACCTTTAGACCATGTAAACCGTGTCTGGCACTCCGTCAGCCAGTCTTAGTCTCAACGAAGGAAAATCCATAGGCTTCATTTTGTTTGTAGGTTTCGATGTTTCTTTGTAGTGTTAGATAAGGTACTTATTTCCTAAGTATTCTGTATTCTACTTAAGGACTTAAATCTAATAGTATGGTTCTTTGTATTTTATTGTTTGTGTCTTATTTTTTAAAGCATGGATCTTTGAAGCCTTAGAGATTTGGCATGTTTCTCCAACCCCCGGGGTTATGATCTTAGCGTATAAGTGTAAGTAGAAGAAGCGTATAAGTTTTTCTTGTACTGTAGTTAAAGGAAATAATGCCACCATATCTAAGAATCAACCGAAGTCCAAGAAATATCCCTTTGAGCGATATTTTCTCGGCTGGCGGTCCATGCATTATATGAAATTGATTTTACAAGTTTCTCCTTGCACGCCATAACAGGACAACGTTCCGATTCCACAAAGTCATTTCCGATAAAGCTTTGAAATACAACTGCAAAGGATATTTTTGGGCCCTAGAAATTCAAAGTTACACCATCTCACAAATATCATCTTAAATAAAAACTTCAACATCCTCTACCAATATCAAAACATTGGGAAGAGGATATAAGTTTTAACGTGCTTCAAAATCGGTTTCTTGGAGTTGGCGGCTGACTCAACTAAGAGAGTTAGTTTTTAATCGGTAGATTGCAAGCACTAGGGTAAAGATAGGTATGTCTGTAGGTTTGCCGAGCTTGTCATTAAAGGGAAGATATCAAATGACACTCTTCGAGATCCCTTAGTCACTGATGATGTCTGGCATATGTCGTGTGAAATCACATAAGACGTCTGCCCATTGCACTCCTTAACTTCGGTCCATTTCAGAGCTGACCCTTCCGAGAGGAATTACATCCCAGTGATAAGTCAGTTTTATGGCAGCACCGGCTTGCCGGATATACTGCAGTTGCGTAAAAAGTTCTAATGTGCAGCCCGACTCCTTCCGCCAAAATCACTTTGTACTTCGACACACAAATGGCGGCTGTAGCGACAGATCAGTCGTCTTCTTGTCCGTCTGTAAGGCTCCTGTAGGGACTTTGGAGGGAACTTAATGGGACGTTTGCAGAGGATGTTTGTAAAAAACACACTCGAAAGGAAGACACACTACAGGAATTCAGATATGCAGTATTTGGGAATTCGCGTTTTCCATGCCTTTGATCGCAGAACTGATTCATTATGTCAGAGCCTAGCAGACGTGGTAAACCAAGACGGCACGAGGCCAGCTTCGAGAAACTCTCCTACTAATCACGTGATATATGTCACGTCTACGCTCACTGCCTGGGGCTGATTACATCACAACTCCACCAAACACATTACCAGCTAAGGAAATGATAATGTACGTGAGTAAGATGGAAAACTAAACAACTAATCTACATGGTCGGAAAAAAGATCCTAAGCAGTGAACTACCTGGTAACTCGTGCTGCATTAAATTAACCGTTTCTGGTAAATACGTGGATTAATTTAAGTCTGTGCCGTTATTACAAAAGCATAGGAAACAGACCCAACGATCCGGCTTCTAGACTTGATGAAAGGAGGCCTGCGAGAAATCACGCTCTCTCTAATGGTAAGTCAGAGTATTAACTTTCTCAGCCGGGTCACTAGTTTTTGTGACTTTCATGAAAACAGCCTGCATACTTAGTGCACCGTTCATATTCTCTTGTGGCCACATTGATCAAAACGCAGAACTCTCTTGTCGTTATTTTTCCGGATGTCAATTATGACAATTCCTTATTTTCTTCATATACAGTAATGGTGCCTGGGCACTAAACAAAAGCAATCACTTCACACGATCTTTGAGACACATATAACAATACCAAATATATACAGTGCGTTATAAGATCTGTTCTATTCTTAGTTTAGGTGCAGTCCCAAAGACGTGACATTTGCGTCCAGTTTAAAAGCTTCAAAAACAAATCCGGTTATGACGTGGAGCTATTTGGCTTGATTCAGAGAAAGATACTCTTTGGAGCCCGAGGTTTTTATACTCATATGCTGATTATTTACAACACACTGCGTGCCTTACTCTTCCATATTCTATATACAGGATATAGCAGTCGCTTTATGATGTTTTTAGCCTAGGTTTTTACACCCTTTCGGAAATGACCATGTATTTTACTCACTTCGAATTCTTCGATCATTACATTTTCGGAAAGAATTCACATTTACTTTTTTTTAAATGTGTGTTTTGCATTTATATGTAATGTCTCTGAATTCCCTTTCTTTTGACCGAATCACAACAGCTGAATATGTAATTCATTTTCAGTCTGTGTTTCAAGACTGAGATATTGTCAAACTTAAAAGCTGTATGTGGACATACATGCACATCATACATATTAAAAAGCCTTGGGTCAGATCCAGCTTTAACAAAGCAGCCACAAATAATGAACAGATAACCGCGTGTTAGTGGTGAAATTTACCTGTATAAATGGCGCCGTCTCTTGTAGCTCGGCGATGTTTTTGTGGCAAGTTGCTTTCTTAATGTCGACGAAGTTAAAAATCTGACAGACGTTAAAGAATCGATTCGAAGGGTAAAGATTGTGGGCCGTTAAAAACGGTCTGTCATATGTTTGACAGAGTATCCCGATGAAAACAGATCGCATGTTGGCAATCTAGAAGAGAGTTAAAATGGCCCATTAGGAGCGGAGCGTCTTGGGTTAGAGTGTGGAGATAGGATCTGTCCAGCAGGCGTTATTGATCTTTCGGCGGGGCTGGGTGAGCCATTATCTCCCGTCATCCACGACGGATTAACCTGGTACACTCTCAGTAATGCGACTCATCTCTCCACATATATTAATGCGACCCTCTGCCATGTTCGCGAAACAGTTTCGTTTGTTCAATGGATCATAACGGGATCAGTAATGACTAAAAAATTGGCCCGCCTTGGTTCGTTTTATTACAGCAGGACAGGATGTGCCAAGATGTCACTCAGCAAAGACTTTATGACGTGAACTGGGAGGTCCGACAGTGCATCCCACACCTCTAAGAATTCTGCAAGGCCTGACTTTTCCAAGCACTTCAGTCAGACTTTATGTAGTCTCTTTATGTACGTTGCACAAGGAATAAGTGGGACGTTTCATAACCATTGACTGTGACAGTTCAAAACAGCGTAATATAATACAACACGGTCTAGCATTACTTCTACTCAGGTGAATCAAAGACATATTCGTTCTAATATTGCAGTGCGTCATAAACCATCTAAAGTTAAAATCATAACAAATATAAGCTTTCTTTTTGCCCACATGTACCAACGTCAAATCAGCGCGGACGATGGAACGCCAGGTTGGTCCATATTCTTTCTAATATTGCCGTGTTACATAAAGTTACAAGGGTCATTAAAAATATAAGTTTTATTTTTGCTCACTTACGCCAACGTCAGATTAGTGGGAAGAATGGAACGCTAGATTGGTCCACTCGATCTCACTTTAAGTAAAAACCGACGATCTTTAACATCCATACAGTTTCATACCTGTTATCGTTATGTTTATAGTGAAGTCTTTTGTGAACCTCGTCCAGATAATCTCCTGTGGTTTTATTCCATGCCAGATATAGTAACGCTTCTCCACACAAACGGGTGTTAAATTATTCACGGTGATCTCGCGTGTCCCTGTTTCATGCCCGTGTTTTTTACCTTATTCCGGACAATATAATACCAAATTTTTCCAGACAATCTCGTGTAACGTTATTCTACGTTATTCTACTATTGCTACGTTATTCCAGACGAATCTAATGTTAAGTTATTCCAGGCTATCTCATGTGGCGTTATCGCATGCCAAATATATTGTGACGTAACTCCAAACAATGTAGTGCTAAGTTACTCCAGGCGATATTGTGACGTAACTCCAAACAATGTAGTGCTAAGTTACTCCAGGCGATATTGTGACGTAACTCCAAACAATGTAGTGCTATGTTACTCCAGGCGACATTGTTGTATACTCCTCGGCCAGTTTTTCGTGTCCGCGGGAAAAAACGTGACACAAGCCAGGCTCTTCATGAGCCAGGTTGCATCTATTGTAACCATTTGTCGAAATTAGATGGAATGCTGCTAGATAAAACCTTGGGTTAGCGCTACATGACTGTCAACTCTCCCAAAACTATATAGTTTTGGGAGAGTTGACAGTCATGTAGCGCTAACCCAATATATATATATATACGCCTGCATGTGAATTGATCATTTTTTCAGATTGATTTCCATCTTAAAATGGTTTTGATGTTTTCTCGGAAGAAAGGAAAAATATAATTTCAGCACCGAATGTAATATTTTATGAGGTTATGTGCATCAATGTGTATTTCTGAGAGTAAATATGTAGGACAAATAAAAGTACGTGAAATGTGAAACGCATGCAGATCATAAACACCTGAATACGCCCCCCATACCTAAGGAAGGTTACACAGGACAAGGTAGTGGGCCGTTGCCGTTGTTGTTGCTTCCAGCGTAGATGTTCCTACACGCTACGTTAACAGAAGATGTCTAGATGTCAAAAGGGAAATGTCAGGAGAATTCTCATTCTAACAACACACGACTCAAACATTTCCCAAAATGGGAATTGTAATGTGATTAGACGGCGGAAAATCGCATCACAAGCGATCCCTCAAATTCGACAAATCTCCCGTATTTCCAATTAAGGTCATGAAAGAAACAAAAGCATGTGTACTTGCCAACAATAAATCACAGTGTACAGCCACGCTACATGGCAATATAAAGAATATCATATTATACCGCGATTCGTTTTAGTTTGCCAAGAAATCTGGATCGTTTCGTCATTATGTAACATTGTCGAATAAATATTTTTTCCTGTCATCGACCCACGACAAACTCCAGCGCGATTCTAAGACTTCTAAGACACAAAATACATGTTTCGGACAATTATCCAATCTTTTTATAAAAATGCCATTAAGCTGCAAATGTAAAAATATATCACGATTTGAATGGACATCACGACTGGAGTGGAATGTACACTATCGGCTAGCTTTTAATTTATTTTCACGCTGTATTTCGATTGGTCACTTATTTTAATTTTTTTTTTGTTGGTCACTATTTA
This sequence comes from Acanthopleura granulata, assembly GCA_016165875.1. NCBI lineage: Eukaryota > Metazoa > Mollusca > Polyplacophora > Chitonida > Chitonidae > Acanthopleura > Acanthopleura granulata. The sequence continues at coordinate 40,882,169 of JABBOT010000080.1, read as the reverse complement.
TTATTGATTTATTTATCAGTTTATTAATTATTGCCGGGGATTAGGTTCATAGATGACGGAATGTCCAAGTAAACCACTGACCTTCGCCAGGCTCCTGACAAGCAGCCCTGACTTAGGGCCGTAGCAGAAACAGCGAGAACTTGATTCCTACAATTCATCAAATATTGATTTACTTATTTATTGTTCAACGTTAGGCTAGAAATTTATTCACATTTACGATGGTAGTCTGTAATTTTATGAGTGAAACCATAATGCGCAAAATAAACCACCGACCTATGGCAAGTTTCCAAGGAACTTACCCATGTTTGACGTACACACATAGACGCCATTTTGGTGGAAGGCAAGTGGCCTTCAACGAAAATAAAACTGTTTCCACCAGCTCACTGTACAGGGAAATTTTGAATCGAACAGTAATTGAGAGACCAAATCTGTTCAGAGGAAATATTTTATTGTGTTCTAAAGCCAAATAGCCCTTTGTCCGCGAGAGAAATTGTAGGTGTTGAGGATGAAGAACGATGGGGTCAACTTCTTTCTAAACTATGAAGGATTTCTGTCATTAAGCGAGAGGACCTTGACCTTTCAATACCGTAAGCCAATGAGCGAGGCGAAGACATTCGTCAAATTTGGACTGTTGACAGCTCATGGGTGTTCTTGATCCAAAGATAAAGGCATCGCGGTTTTGCTTGTACTCCTCCACCGGACGCAGGGCCGGAGAGATTTAGACTCCCTTAAGCTTTTTGTCAGGGCAAAGCCTGGAGCTGTGCCTGGACAACGAACGAGGGTTGGCCTGTCTTGGTACATGGTATAATTAGGAAACGCAAACAGACGCTTATTATCGGACCGACAATCATCCTGTTTCTCTCTCTTTTATCCACTTCAATCCGTTTCCGGATATTAGGACGACTGGTGGGGTGATTAATTGCTGCCGCGCTTTGCTTCCGTCATTCGGTCGGGGTTCCCATAGACCTACCAGAGCCGACCCTTGTCATACCTACCATTCTCAGCAAACAAGTCCTGCTGAGTTGAATCCTAAGCACATTACTTCCTCCACACACTAGTGGAGTGATTTCAGATAAGGGAGGGGCGCTATGAATTATTTAAAGGCATCATTGTGATCAATTTTCCTTGTCCCTGCATTTCTAAGCGGTGACGGAAAGGAGCAAAAATTGTGCAAATATTCCCCAGATTTAATTCAATACTGGAGGTCGCTGTTCAAATTTGACTTCTGACACCATTCGTCAAGTCGATATGTTCGCTCCGTCCACTTCACGTGGAATCTTGTTCCGAAGAGCACGCAGATCTCGCATTACACGACGCCCGTGTGACCAGCGCATTCCCAGGGGTCGGGTTTCCGAGCGCAGATGTGATTGACCTCGTAACAGTTGCTGTAAACGCACGTCAGTCGATCTAGTTTTCGTTCTCCATAACCTAGTGTCGGAACATCTACATGTTGACGAGCAGGAAACGTCATGTGCAGTGCGAATTGAGAGTCCTTTTAGACTATATATGAACGCAAACTTTCAATTTTCAGCTGTACCAGAGTCAGTGTATGTCGATCGGCCCAGTTTTTGACATCCTATATTTTAACATGGGCCATTCACTTAAGGACAGGAAGGCAAGAAAGCCACGCCCTTTTGCAGGATGCCTCAGTTGTTGCAAGTTCGCAGTTGGTTCACAAGTTATGCGTTTACAGTTTTGACATTTTAGGAAGAAAATATTTCACACATATATATAAATTTATCCATTGTACATGACGGGCTGGAAACCCTGCAACATTTTTCTGAAAAGAAAAACACCCGCGACCACTGCTGTCACAAATCCGTCGATAGCCTATCACAGGTCGTAAACTTATTTAAAAAAACCCCTCTAAACTGCGCCATTTATGACAAACTACTCTTGGCGTGATGATAGAGCCTCTTATTAAGGGAGACAAGTCTCAACTAACCAAGGTTCAGAAGCCTTCGTCGGACAGGCTCCAGGTACTGGCTCAGTCAGCTGATCCGGTGAGTGTACATATACAGGGATCTGCAGAAATAATGTTCTGAGAAGTTTAAAATCTACTTTTTGAAGATAGTTTTTGTAGATAATAATTTTTGTAAATAATTTGCTTTCGAATAATTCGGCGTATTTAATTTACTTGTTAGTTATAAGCATTTGTCATAAAGAGGCTTGTTTTTTGTGGCCTATGTTTTGTGTGGCCTATGTTTTTTTTATGTGGCCTATGTTTTGTGTGGCCTATGTTTTGTAAAAAGGCCTCTGATTACATGAATGTTCAAGAGCATAAATAAGCCAGCGAAACCCGATCTCCTGATGATTGGATCGTGTTTGAATAACTGAAAGAGTGAAAATCTAGTGTTGTGTGAGAAAAAGATGATGCAGCTTGAGTCCTACACTACTGTACTAAGCACGCCACATCGGCAGCATCTGAACCATGTCGTGGCGAGATTTTATTTGAATTTTACAGAAAACCATATGTCACATGTTCTGTTGAAAAGACTTACAGTTTTCATTCACATTAGCACTTGTAATCTTTTGTCTTTACAGTACATGTTATTAATATAGCGTGTATCTACTGAACATACCGAAAGTCAATTCTACACTCCTTGGCGGAAATATATTACGGCACACAGATCGAGAAGCGATCGCGTACAACCAGAAAGTTCAATTACTCGGGGTCTTGTCGAATTAAATCAATTGTTTGGCCTCAGAACTGAACATGCGAAGAGATACGAGCCTTTTGGGACCACTATCTGTCTGTTTTTTTCCAGAGTACAGACACGCTCTTGAAATTCGTCTCGGCTTATCTGCCGCCTCCGATGAAGCCGTCTCCGGGGACTGTTTCCTATAAGACAAATCAGACAACAGCATGTGAAATTAAACACACACATAAATTCGTTACCGTAAGACTCTATGGCGTCACTGAACACCAGACACGTCGAGATGTGATTGGATCCTGGGATGAATAACACGAAGTTCTTGTCACACGACAGGCATTATACTACACAGCTTTACGTCTAAATTTCATGTTCGACATTCGTATAACGCTCATAAACCATGAAGGCGTTCCGCATCTCCCGTCTGCAACACTAGTTTTCAAAGGACATAAAGAACTTGCAAGAAATATGCTAAATAGTAAATAAAGCTGGTAATCACTTGAGTCCATTTCGTGGTCTGAACGTGTTGATTTAAGTCCGAGTAGTACACATTTTGACATCTTGTCGAAACAAATGTTATTTGTTTGTGGGTTTCGATAATGACATATTATGGAGAAGGCGGAGCGAGGGGGTTGTTGGAGGTTGTGGAGGTTGCGAGTATCGGTTGTCATGGCGGTAAGCTATTACGAGTATTGGAATACCACTCGTATAACATGAAGGGCCGTCACCAATCGATACTCACAAGACTTATTTCCAAAACAAACTGTAACACCAGTTTCTAAAGAAATATATAAAATGTTATACATAAATGCATTGTGGTAAGTGAAGCTGATACAGATTTGTGGCCTTGGTGATACCTGTAGCACCTGCTTGGACTTCGTCACAGTTGTACAAACTCTACTGCAGCAACCTGCAGATGGCCCTCGGTTTCCCCGGGCTCTCGTCGGTTTCCTCCCACAATAATGCTGGCCGCCGTGGAATAAGTGAAATATTCCTTAAATAAAATGTTCTCGTGTGCGGCGTAAAACACCAGTCAAGTAAATAAATAGATAAATAAATAAATAATACAGGTTATTTACAAGGTTAAATGACTGCTCATGCAGACGTACAAGAAAGCTTGCTAGGCTTGACACAGCTAAACTCTGAAATAGAGCAATGGTGTTCAGAAAACCGTGATATTCAGACAGACCAGTGAGTAAAGATTTTTTCATTCTGAGTTTGACGTCAGTGGAACTGTTAACAAGAATTTCATGTGTGAGAGGGAAAGGGTCGTGGGTTGACAAATGTGAAGTTCCACTGAGTTTGAAGTTAGTGGAACTGTTAACAAGAATTCCACGTGTGAGAAGGAATGGGTCGTGGGTTGGCAAATCTTCAGTTCCATTAAGTTTGACGTCAGTGAAACTGTTAACAAGAATTTCACGTGTGAGAGGGAAAGGGACGTGGGTTGGCAAATCAGCAGTTCAGCGTGAAATAGAACATATTAAAGATACATTATTATATAACTTATGTCCCACAAACATAAATGATCGCACTGTGAAAGAATTCTTGGGGAAGCAGACTAAATTGAAACAAGATACTTTAAAATTCATGTATTGTTTTGTGTAGCAATGAACGTCTGTACTTAAACTCACATCGGGGTCTCCGTGGTTCAGTCAGTTAGCGCGCTAACGCAGCGCAATGACCCAGAAGCCTCTCGCCAATGCTGTCGCTGTGAGTTCAGGTCCAGCTCATGCTGGCTTCCTCTCCGACCGTACGTGGGAAGGTCCGCCAGCAACCTGCGGATGGTCGTGGGTTTCTGCCGGCCTCTGTTCGGTTTCCTCCCACCATATTGCTGGCTGCCGTCGAATAAGTGAAATATTCTTGAGTACAGGGTAAAACACTAAACAAATGAATAAATAATTTCAATCCACCTCTTTATAAACCCTTTCTGTGTATATATTTCAATATAGCATGTTCCACTTTAAAGTTTGTCACTTATGATGGAAGGATTTACTTCCGAAAGCTGGTCAACTTGTGAAATCATCCTGTGTTAGATATTCTTGCACACGGTGCCAAACACCAATCTAATAAATAAGCACAATTAGCTCCATATACGTACCAAGTTTCATAGCAAAGTTCACCCATAATTTAGCAAGAGACATTTTACTGAAAGAGACGTAAACTGTCTTGGAAACGTGTTGATTGGTTGCTCCTTGAACAGATTGGTTCAATGACAATTAGACAACTGAGTCCTTCTGTGGACATGAAATATTCACGGTTTACGTTCGTGTAGCGCGGTCGGAGTAAAGGGACACAAAGCTTTATCGGGTTTATTAGGTATGCTCATTAACAAGAACTGGATATACCATCCGCTCACCTACTCAGACATCAGATTGGTGAGACAAGTGAGAAGTTCTAATCACACAGCCCCAGAGGCTGGTGATGTACTGCCGCTATACTGAGAAGTAGGCAACTCCGGTCCGGAAAGCCGTGTCAGCTTTGCCGATTGGCATGTTCACCGAAGCCACGTTCATGGCGCAGGTCTTAATATTAGATAAGTTGTCGAGCATTGACCTGAGCCAATTTACCACTTGTTTTACCCTATGAGGTGTCATTGGGTTACCTTTATTTGCCATATGTCAGACAGAAGGTTAAATTTAAAACACTTTTGCCATTTTATTAGTCGTTTTCAAGAATCGTTGGTAAAAGTTGATCATTTTCTTGTTTTAGTCTTACGTGAAAATGACAAGAAAGTTTTCGGAAAAAAATTCAATGAAACATAACAGTAATCCAGACCGCACAACTAAGGAAGTTTCATAATTTCTGCCATTGGGTTGCTGGCAACTGCCGTCTAAGGCTTTCATTTTTTAGTTGTCGTGAAAATGCGGTCAAATCTGCAGTCATGTATTTTATGACCTTCAGTCGTAAAAGAATATGCCGTAGTCAACCAATAATAACTATATCTGGTGCGCAGCGTGGGTTATATTATTACAGTGTGCGTAGCTGAGGAGTTATTTCTAGCAGAAGACTTAGTTATGAGTGATTTTGAATTAAGCCAAAATTCCCTGCGGTCATTCGCGTCATGTTTTGCTTTCTCTACAGTTGAGAGAGGATATTTATAACGCCTTTTATCCTCGAAAAAAAGAAGAGCGATTAGGCGGAAGTAAACAAAGCCGAGATATTAGGCCAATCTGTGGGGTTACCTTAGGAATCCTCTTCATCTTTCATTATAACCAGACCAACCATCACTTACCCACTGCTGGACAACTCGGTCGTGGCCATTAAGAGCAAATTTAAGAATTCACAGTTGAATGAAATTGTCGTTGGTTTTACATGTTGTTAATTGAAAATTTCTGAATACAGAATACATGATTGTATTACCACGCAAGACCTCTGAACAAATGTTTAGTCCAAAAAAGTTACATCTGAAACTAGTCCATACAGGTGGGTCTAAGACTAATGCCCCCCCCCCCCCAATAGTTCTTGTTTTCTTGTTGTTGTTTTTTTTTTGTTTTTTTTTTGTTGTTGTTGTCCAAAATCAAATATTTAGATTGTCTGTGACTAGATTTAACAATAGAACGGCCTCATGTTAAGGACTTGTCTATGTGAACCAGGCAAAGGTGTGCGAATTACGGAAACTCTCCAGACACGGTGTTAGGAATTGTGCTTAACATAGAGACTCATGAAAACCAACACCTCCGACAGCCGGAGCTCCCGGAGGAATAAGGGCGATTTGTCCGGGATGACCAGAGCTTCCGTTCTAGAGCCCCTTCCTGTCCCTTCTTATATGTCTGAATAAAGGTCAGCAAGCATTTATCGACGGCTGGGTGTCTGGTTCGTGTCTCTAGAGGGCCCCGCTGTGTGACTGCTCTGCAGGTGACAATCTCCATTTAACACAAGTGGTGCCACTGCTATTACTACCCGGTTTCACCAGTATTTCTCAAACGAATAGAGGTCGGTGTCCTTTGTCTGTGTGCAATCGCTGGCCAACCGCTGGAGTGCGAAATAGCTTTCTTGCTTTAATTGATTAGCCCATTACTTATATAACAGTGATCAGGTGTACGCATGGAGCCAACCGGTTAAAGCCTGGGGGATGGGTGATGGGGCAGGGGATAGAGTGAGGTTTACATCTCGCTTGGGCATCTAGAAAACATCTTGACTGCAAAGCGCAGCAGAACCTCTGAGAAATGCACCGGAACCTTGGCAACCTTGAATACCTGGCAAACTCTCCGACATAAAGCCATCTCCGAAACAGCGAGAGCTGGATTAGAACAAGAGGCCACATTGATGGCCAGCAGTGACGAAAGCAAGGCCATAGGTCGTTATCAGATCAGAGTGTCATTTCTAGCCGGGCACTTAACGGAATGCCCGGTAGCCAGCCGTAGCTTCAGGTTGTCTCTGATTTCATTATTAGGGTCAATCACTATCTGGGTAATTATCACACGAAAATGACAGACATTGCCACAAGACTAAATTTTTTGCTTTATTCTTTATGTATGGACCCTTCCGGTCAAGTCCCATAATATTTTACGTCGATAGAGCAATCTTCAGAAACATAATTTCAGACGACATAACCTGTTTATTTGTCATTTACCTTTTAATGTGTTCAAACTTCGTACCTAGAACTGCAGAAGGACAATGCCTGCTTTCCTAAGACTTCGTTGATGGATATGTCTATGGACTTCTCGGTTATATCACATCTTTGTGAGGGCTTGTCAGTGAATCAGTCATTTGCCAGACCACTTCGATGGCTTCACTGTCACTGAGAAGAATTTGAACAAACTACCACAGAAAGTAAACCCAGACCAACGATAAAAGTGTGATTGTTGGAAAATGGTCACACGTAACCGGTGAAAGTCGGCCTCTCTTTACCTCTGACAGGAATTTATTCCAACTGTCCGTATAAATGCTTAACCAGTACCGACTTGGACGATGGCATAATCAGAATTATGTTAAAAATGCATGAAGTTGACTGCAAATAGACGACACATTATAAACGGTATAATGATTATATATGCAAAGGGACCAGGCCTTACTCTCAGGTCCGAATCCTGGTTTATGGAGGCATGCAGTTTGAAAGAATACTGCTGAGAGTGAAACCACGGCAACAACAACGTTGTAAAAGCGCAAGGAAGGTTTACAAAGTGAACCCACTCTGTTCCATTTGCCTGTATGTAAATCGGCAGAAATTATTAATTCAATACAAATCTTCCATAAGCGTCATAACAACAATTTCTTTGTGTAAAATATACGAAATTGAGTTTCAGTGTTGAATGAATGAATGAATGATTATGGCTTAACGCCACATCGGCAATATCTCAGCCATGTCGTGGCTGGTTTCAGTGTTGAAGACTATCTTTGACATCTGTCTATTCTTGAATGTATCGCAGCGCAATGGGATACGTGGGAAGGTCTGCCTGCAGCCTGCGGATGGTCGAGGGTTTCTTCCGGGCACCTACCCGGTTTCCTCTCACCATAATGTTGGCCGCCGTCATATAAGTGAAATATTCTTCAGTATGGCGTAAGACACCAATCAAATAAATAAATAAATAAAATATTCTTGAATGAAATATTTTTTTTAGGTTGATGCCTTGATATACATGTAGTGTGATGTATCTTATCATTAATCTCGCATAATGTCCTTACGTTATACGTGCTTTGGAATGAAATAGATTTGACTTGCAAGCAATTGCCAATAAGACATGTTTACAGTAACAATTCAGCTGACATCCTTCAGTTTCTGTACCATGAAATTTACTTGATATGAAGAGGCGTTCATCTAGACTAATATGCACGCAAAAGGACTGTTGTTTCAAACCCAAAAGGCCTTCCATAGAATAAATCAACATCACAGTGGCCATTACTGAAGGAAAACGCGACCGAAGTCACTAATCAAAAGCTACATATAGTGCACTGTTGCAACCACCTTGCGTGACGTCAAAACACAGTTTCTTTGGTTGACTGATAATTAACCTTATGAACAGAAATAGAAAATTTTCAACTGAGGACTGGATAACAAAGTAATTAATGGTTATTGTATGTTTCACCTTACGGCACATTCATGAGAAACATGGTCTGGAGCACAATACAGAAGGACTGATGGTTCTTAAAACCATGAATAGCTCAGACATCAACGAAGCAAAAACATCAACCTATTCAGAACAGAAACGTTGGATAGTGGTACGTACAGTTCAGATCACTAACTCGCTCGACTGGGGGAGTAATCACGTGGTACCGATACCTTAGAGATTTTGGTAACTAATTCTGTCAAATTTTTACTTCACAGGGTGAACGAAAATTCTGAAGAGAATTGCTATATAGTCTAGTAGCAAAAACAACGTAAGTATCCTTTCCATAATTGGCCCATATAATTTTTGATACCGTTTAATTTGTGCGGAATTTGATCGCAGGACTTGAGACGAAAATATAGTCTTAATTGATCGAAATGTGTATATAATACACACAGGCCCACCAAGACATTGTTTAGTTGTAATTTGTTAATATCACTTTGCTGATGCCAACCCTCTAGACAAATGGAGCAATGCTAGTACTCCTCCCTCAGTTTGAAGAACATTTCAATCAGAAGATTATTTACTGGATTGTAAAGCGGACATTTGTACAATCAGTGATTCCAACATACAATTTTCCCCTACACAAATGAATACAGAAACAATAAAATAAAAAATCACCTGGAAAATATCAGAAGTATTGGATGCTATTACTTATATATTTAAAGTAACTTTTGTAACTTTTCATGACTTATAACGACCTAGGATTAACGGAATGCTGTTTGCCTTCTGAGTGACCGGCAATGGTCTCAGATTGTTATGACCTGACGTGTGGTCATGTATTGGACTAAGTCTCTACCTTGAGTCTGGTAGGATTTTGTATTTTACTTGATTGCTTGATCAGATTAAATGGCAAATGTTAAGCGTTAATCAGGTCCATGTCCGATTGCTAGGAGCGTCCTCCAGTCTCCACGCGAGGGATGTGCACGGTCATTGATATGGAATGCCTCAATGGTCAAGGCCGTAGACACTCAAAATGATGGACGATACTCATGTGGCCATTTATGCCATCTACCGTGACATAGTGGCCAAGTGAATTCCTTACACGTTTAAAAACGTTTCAATAACTTGCGAAAAACCTGTTGTGTACCCTGGGTGCTCCGCTTTGATCCTCCACTAGAAATTACCGCCATCATGCAAGTAAAATATTCTAAACTAGAGCGTTGAGCAGCATTCAAATATAAAAAAATAAGTAAATAAATGCTATCCAATTTTTCCTTACAGTATTCCACCATGTTGATTGCGGACAATTCGACGGTGGGTTATCAGCCTGGCGAAGCAACCCAAGGGGGCGAGACTGAGCGGTATGAGATCTACATCGTCATGTCCTATCTGTCTGTCTTCTCCGTCATGGGCACCATCGGTAACGCCCTGGTCCTCTATGTCTTTTCCAAGATGCTGAAGCAGAATCTCACCTCCACCATCTTCATTCTGACTCTGGCCGGGACGGATTTTGTCACCTGTCTCGTCACAATACCCTTCACCATCGTCATGGAGTATTTAGAGTTCATAATACGATTCGAGGTCCCTTGTAAGATCTACGGTTTCATTCTGTCCTACACAGTGATGTATTCATCCCTGATCATGGTGGCAATAGCTTTCGACAGGTACCTCTGCATCTGCCACCCATTTTTGCACGCGATGAATATGAAAAGAGCCCGTATCATTGTCATCGTCTTGGCCATGTTAACCTTCGCCCTGAGTTTGGTTTTGGCGGCTAGCAACTCCGTCTATGTGTACAAAAAGGTTGAGGACTTTAACGGGAGCAGAATTTCAAGTGGACAGTTTGGCAACAGCTCACTTCCGGAGGCAAATACAACACACTGGGAGCATTTATATACCAGGGTGTGTTCCTCCGACAAAAACGTCCTCGGAGAACAAATCTATCTTGGAATCAAGTATATCCACAACTCCTTCTTTGTGCTGGCAATCGTTGTGGCGTTCGTCCTGTATTCCCTGATCATGAGGCGCGTGTTAGCGAGAACGAAGAGCAGACGAGGTTTTTCTATCAAGTGTCCGTGTCTGATGACTAAGAGTCACGGAGATACACAGCTTTCGCCCATGAATGGAGAGAGTCATTTGTCGAGTAGCACCTCCCAGGACCCATCCCTTGTCGACAGCGGTTCGGCCAAACCAGATGTCATTCAACAAAAACCTTTGATTCGACGCGGGTCAAAAAAAAGTGACAAAAACCTTATGGCCAATTTGAAAATAGCTGGTACACTGTTTGTTGTAACCATCGTGTTTTTCGTGACATTTTTTCCGGCTTGGTTGATGGTGACAGGAATTATCGAAGGTGACATTATCCTGTTTAACATTTACTTCCTCTACAACGTGGCGAACCCAATCATTTACGCTTTCATGAACCAGAACTTTAGAATCCATTTACAAGAGTTATTTTCCTGTGGGAAGCGTGGGCCAGGAAAACGGAAGTGACAGTTTAAGGTGAGCGGCCTCAGCATTCTTGACAACCAGACCGTCTTGGTTACTTTTAAAATAATCGCGGTGTATTCTTTGGAGTAAGGGTAGAACTTACCGGACGTGATAATCTGTGAAGATACCTTTTCGCGAATGACATGGGTGCTGTTTGAGTTACGCGGAAAACTGAAGAGTAGTTGCTAAAAAGCTTTTGTTTTTTGTGTTTTTTTAAACAAGTGAATCTAATAGCCTATTCCTCAAAGAAAATCAAAATATAGCTTAGAGTGTTACTGTTTCTTTGGAAGCGATTTACCAGCTAAGAAACGCGGTCTAAATCTCACAGCGTATATTCTTTGGCTGCGTAGAGTTGAAACTATAAATAATTGGCGTCAATATCCGAAAACAGATCAAAAATCTTTGCATTTGATGTTGTGTAACGCGTACCATCCTTATAAAAGGGCTGTCTGCCAAAATAGGCATCCCATGTGGTCCAAAGATCAGAGGTCACACTTGGGGTTGTACGGAATGGTGTGCATAAGAAGTCCTTGTCAAAACAAAGCAAGAATTCAGTTGATTATCCGTGGAATACTGTGCATAGACTCATAAGTTGGACATCCATGACGATGAATATGAACATAACTGGTATTTTTTGACGGCGTGATCTACTTTCTTGACACAGTACCGAGTGATGATGTACTTTTGGAACAAAAATTCCACTTTCTAGACGGAATGAAATGGGTGAGCGTACTACACCAGTTGAAGGAGTGACAATGACTTCTAAAAGTCAATATCATACGGGGTAATTGGATATCATCCTATGGTATGTTGTTGGTAAATGTGAAACCTTCTGGATATGATGTTTATTCCGTGTACCCGTGGTTTATACTTGGCTAAGGACAAGCCGATTGGAAAAGGTCTCTCCGCTGACCTCACATGTACCTCTGGTATATATTTATCTAAAGACAAGCCGACTGGAACAGGTCTTTTCGTGAACCCTGAAATGTACCCCTAGCGTATATTTGGATATAGAGGAATCAACTGGAACAGGTGTCTCCATGAGCCCATAAATGTATCCCTGGAGTATATTTGGCAAAGAATAAGCCGAATGGAATAGGTCTCTCCGTAAGCCCTGAAATGTAACCCTTGTGTATATTTGGCAAGCCTGTGTCTGAAGCCTGATACGTACCCCTAGGTTTAATGACTAAAGTCAAACTGACAAACGAAGTCAAATTGAATAGGCCTGTTCGTAAACCCTGACATGCACCTCTTTGTGTGCATTTGCTAAAGACAGGCCGAATGGAATAGACCGGTCAGTTAACCATGGGATGTACCTCTAGTGTGTGTGTATGGCTGAAGACAAGCCGACTGGAACAGGTCTGTCTATGAATCCTGACATGTACCTCTCGAGTGTATCTGGCTAAAGTCATGCAGAATGGAATAGACCTGACAGTTAACCCTGAGATGTACGTCTAGTGTGTTTATGGCTAAAGACAAAAGTCTGTCTGAACCACCAAACCAAACCGAGTTATATTCATCACAAAGGTGAAACCTACGTGAATAGCCATCTGGTGGCGTTTATCAAACCCGAATGTATTTACGACAAAAGCGAAGCCTGCGTGAATAGACCTGTCTGTTGACCATGAGATGCAACAGGCGTGTTTTTGGTAAAGTCGAATGGAATAGATCTGTCTGTGGATCTTGACATGGTGCTTATGACTAAAATCGAATCAAACCTTGGTGTATATATGACAAAAGCCAAGCGTATATGATTAGGCCTGTCTGGTACACCTGATACGTACCTCAGGTGTGTTTACGGTAAGGTCAAGCCGAACGTCTGTGTGCCCTGACATGTACCTCTGGTGCACTTATAGATAAAGTAAAACCGAGTGGAATACCTCTGTCTGTGAATTTGTGGTGCATAAAGTATATTTGATAGGTCAGCCATATAAACCACGTCTCTGACCGCTGACGGGGACGTTTGTGATGGTCCAGCCGTTATAACTACCAGGGCCGCCAGATCGTCAGTGATAGGAAGTTCGTGTGCGGATCGTCAGAGACGGGAAGAGGTGTGCGGATATTTCAGGAAATGCTATTGTGTACTATTGCCTTTTTCAGGATTAACAAAGAACAACCAAACCCAAGTGGACGCGCTCTAGAATGTCACATTTTTGAATAGGGATGGATACTCTTTCGAATTTGACCACAGTCTGAGAGTGATGTTTTGGATACTTGGTCCGTCCAGACTTAACCAAAATGTTGCATTATATTGATTTTAACGACGTTGCTGTTTGTGAACGCACAGATGTGGACGCACTCAATGGGCTCTTGTATCGAAAGATAACATTGTTTGTATCGATGAATTTGTTGAACGCGACACTCTTAGGAGAGTTCGAATAAATGCTTGGGATATTTGTTCAGCTCTATTTGACGTTTACGCAATTTGTAAATCGATTGAATAGGGCCTTAAGGTGTTCCACGAAAGCCATTTCTCGCTAAGCCTCCTCTGTGGATGCCTCCCATACTTGGGTAGTTCTTGCTGACTCGGAGTCTGTTGGCATAAAATCTGCCAATGACAGATCCATGTGTACTTTAAACTAGAGACTCGCACATGTGGTTTGGCTGATATTCTTTAGAGCCGAGAATCAGGTGATATTTAATGTAGGGATTCATGTCACAATGCTGAATTCTAACTCTGCTGAAAGCATAGCATCAACGGTTTTTAGTTCGTTGCTATGCTTTAGAAACTCCCGTGTTCAGATTGTGTGTTGGAAACATGTAGTTGGCTACAAACACAAACATCGTAAAAAGATGTTGCCGTTTGCTTTGTCTGCCATAGAATACATCGGATAAGCCAAAGACCTGGTGACTAACGTTTCGGCGTGAGGAAGAAGTTCGCGATACAGTGTAAATCGCGTACTTTGTGAATGTCTGCCATGGACATACTAAGTGACTTGATATCCGCGAACAATACACAGAGCAACCAATCCAAAGAACCGGTTCACAGAACAGAGTAATGGTATATAGATTTTGATCGGAACAGAAAGAAGAACTGACATGTGGTAATGAGTAAGGAACATCCCTTAAGAAGAATACTAACACAGCTCTCTGTACTCGAAAGTAGAACTTAGAGCAAGCAAAGACAGCTGAACCAACAGAATGATTGGTTACATTTCTTACCAATGAAATAAACTTTATGTAACAAGGCACAGGTATATCTGTAAACATTATGGCGTGGAGACGGAACCTGCAGGCTGATGTCAGATGCAATCATACAGACTTTGGTTTCTCCAAGCTTACGATTCATACACTTTTACGGATTGGCAATGCACAGCCTTTAATATCTTGGCAATTGTATTCAAAGCAGATTTGGGGTATTCAAAGAAATGTCACTTCAGAACGGAATGACTGATAGTCCCCACAGAAAATTGCGGTGTTTTGCGGAAGTGTGTTTTAAATACACATGAACCCAAGGATACGCATCGGCATGAAATTATATGGCCATGTTTTTGGAATATGTGCATCGCCTGTATTAAATATTGCATAAGTTCTGTTCGATGCATACTATAAAACTCCCCAATACCAAGTTTAAATAAGCCCTTTATTTCAAGACACTGCATCATATCTTAAATTATTAACACTATTGTAAGCAAACAGTATGGTGGCAAAGCTAAGGAAGTTCCCCTTCAACAACATAAAGGAGTTTTGATTCTCCGCAGATGCCTAATACTTATTAATTATTAACAACATTGTTATAACATCATGGCAATCATGCCTTTGAACCTCCAACGTGTAGAAATATTAGCGGATTCGTGGGCAAGATATCTCTGAAGCCAAAGAGACAGAGTTTAGTAATCGTCGTCATCACACTCGAAAGAAACAGAATAATATGAGCAACGGCATTTCGTTGTTGGTACTGCTGGACTAGGAGACTACTTGACATGATAAAGCTAACAGACGGTTTTAATCGCACACTTCACAGATTTGATGTACAACTTTTTACGTGGTTTATGTAAAGCAAAGCGGGGAATTTGAGAGAGCCATGTCAGAATAGCCCTTACCTAACCTATAGATGTAAACCCATTGGATGAAAACTTTGATACCGTTTTTTGAACCTTACATAAGAACGTAGAACAACTGTACAAATGTGTGGGGACAAAAATGTACATACTGTGTGACATCCGCCATGCCTGTAGTATATTTCAAAGGTTGGAAATGTAGAAACTATTAGTCGGACTATGTTTGGTTGTGTTTGAGAATTTGTTATTCACAACCGTACGGAACACGCTTATGCCTATCTATGTGACGGTGGGTACATGACGAAAAATAATGATGTCAACTAACCATAAAGAGGTATCCGAATTAAAAAAGAAAGCTGAGAACAAAAGGAAAAAGGTGGGGAATGAGTAAGCCTATTTGTTTTGGTCGTTTGAAGTTGAGATAGTCTTTTTCTTGTGTTATTGGTGAGACTGCACTGACACTGTGTTAGTGATATGTATATTTACCTAGACGTAGATTATTACGTCACATTGGTTTGTTTCATTGCTAAAAAGTGAAGTGATTTCCTTGTAACATAGAAGCATTTTAACTTTGTTTATGAAAGCATTCGCTGATTTTTTTAAATAACCATTTTGTTTCTTGTTTTGTCTCCTTAAACCAAAAATCACCTTTCAATTCACGTTTCCCAACCGAATATTAAAAACACCACTTATAATGGAACGAAAAAAATAATTGTTGAACCTTTATTAACTTCAAGGCCACATTTATCGTCTTGGGCTATTCCTATGAAAAATTCCTGATTAGTAGCCCGAATCTTTCCCTGCTCTGTTGTATCCGTTGATCAGTACACAGGTATATGTACACCCTTGGACACGGATACTGTATATAGTTAATATTGTCTACCCTCACATAATTACTCTCAGTGTACATATACAAACTACATGTACGTGTACCTTCACACTAGCTTGGTTTTTTGGCTGTTTTGAATGTTTCTCTATGGTTGAGCCCAGCCTGCGGATACCTTGTCGGGGTTTCTCAAGATAGTTCCTGGGCATCGCCTATACACAAGTTCCAACGGGTTCCGAAGTGACAGTCATATAACAGTTGTGTGTACGTGTAAACCGTGTGAAACTTTAGTTACATGTGTGAACCGTTTGTTAACTTTTGTGGACTTACATAATTACGATGCTCGATCTTTTTTCCGTGTCAACGTTAATTGTTGTGTGTGTAATATTTTTCCTACATAATGGTATCGTGTCTTTGGGCATCTCATCCAAAATTGGTTTTGTTTTTTACAATGATAAGCTCGACGAATCATATTTACGGTATCGACAGGATTTAATTTGTTGTATTGTAATTGCAAATGGTTTGCATTGTAATACAGGGCAAACTTGTGAAAGACAGAGCTTATATTCGTTCACTTTAAACACTTGTGTCGTACATGTTATTTTCCAAGATTGAAATTTAACTATCAACGTCATCTGTCCAGAGTTAATAAGTTTTCATTGCTGTCTAATAAATATTTAAAGAATGAAAGACTACTTAACCTTGATGTAAAATGATAATGAATCACTGTCAATATTTCTAGGACAGTTGAAGCGTTCTGTACAAATAAAGTTCTTCACAGCAACCAAATCACGGGGGCTAATATTTAACATTTCATTAATAGTTGCTTGGATATTTCTAGGTTCTCACCAACGTGGCAGAACACAACACATAAATATACAGTAATGTGGTTGTTTTTTGCTTTATGGTTTTTCTACAGCTGCTGCATCCACGTACCATGAATTGAAAATGATAAATTCAGTTCAAATTTTCTATCACCTGTTTAAGAAGACAGTCTGATGTGGGGTGAATAATTAGGTATGAGATTGGCGTAGATTAATTTTTCTGTGGGTTTTCTGGGATTATCAGTCTTATCATTGGGTGTAATGTTCACGCTATTTGTAAGTAAATGTGAGAAGACTTCATGCAGGGAACTTCTATAAGGGCGGTCACCAACGTGTTTCGCCAAAATGTGCCTTCCACGTCGTTTAAAGGCGGGCGGTACTTTGACCTGCAGTCCATACCGTGTCACTTAGACATCCAACTATGGGTCGTCTCGTAAATGTTGACATAAATAAGTTATTGTATGTAAGTGTATATAAGACATAAAATATAAATAGTGACGTGTACATTATATACGAGTGTTGTGCATTTCCCACGTCCTGAACTTGAAGCGTTTTACCTAGACTTTATGATGCAACTGTGAAGCAAAGTGTTTTTGCACCGAGAAACTAGCCAAAGACTGTCAGCTGCTTTATTGCAGGTGTAAAACGAACTAATGATAACAAAATATTGTTATTGTCTTATATTTATTTAGATACGTTGAAAAAGCCCTTGAAGCATATATAAACCAATTTGTAGTGTGCTGAATACTCCCTAGGAAAAACTTTCTTCATTTCTTCACGATATATAATTTCCATTGGCCGTCAGACATTGAAAACTCATAGACTTTCCGAACAAAGTTGCTTTACTGATGTGTGGTCAGGAGTCGTTGTCACAGTGAAGTTGGGAGCTGTATACCTAAGTTGGGAAACTGTATATGAAACTTTGTTTCCGTAAATGAGTGCATTCTCTGTGTTGTGCTGTACGAAAGCCACAATTTACAGGGGTGGGGCCTTCGCGTGAAGTTTTGTGAAAAAGTGCTTGCCCTAAGCCGGTATTCTGCCCGCTGTAACTCCGATCGGTTATAAAAACGGTGCGACCAGAAGGGAAAGGGTCATACTATCTGGGACTATATTTTTGTAGGCGGTTATTTGTTATGTACGACGGCATGTTTTTCCAGTTTCTGTTACTACCTTACTGGTTAAGGAAAAATGAAATGCTGTTCGAACACGCTGATTTCGTCATCGGTTCCCATGTATCATCTGTTTATATGTCGTAAAATATAAGGAGATGACATAATAAAAATGGTAAATTGTCAATTGCTTGTTATAATGATTGTAGGAAAATGTAATCGTTATTAACATAAGGTGATGGCATGGCTCTGTAAGTCGTGATGGCTTGGCACTCATGTCGTTGGACTGTGTTTTCACCAGTGAGGAAGACAAAGACAACGTTGTAAATATTTGTCTACGTTGAAGTTCATTGTGAGTATTCGGTGCATGTGGAAAATTATGAAAAAATATATATCCGGTATAGTTTCTGCATGTGGTCTGACCTCCAACAGACGTGTTTCAAGGCAACACGACGTTATTGTTATTACCTGTGTCACATGATCATCCATCTGTCTACGATTGAACCTCACGCTTTTGTTGATTGACAGCCGTGAATTCACGATGTGAAATGCACAACATAAAAATTTTTGTTGAAAGCAATTATGTGGGATCATTGCTTTATTCATTTCTTGGCTGTATATAACTTGAGTTTTCACATATATTAGCCTGCAAAGGATTTTGTTGATTTGATTGTTGTATAACGCCATTCATATTGACAAAATTCTGCGTGTGTCGTACAGATACGACCGTGCAGAGCACAGTGTTGGCAGATGTGGTCTTCAATGATCTGGTCACCTCCGTCGCCAAAAGAGTTAGAGGTGACCCAGTAGCCACTCACCAATGCTGCCACTGGGAGTTCAAGTCCAGCTCATACTAGCTTCCTCTCCAGCTTGAAACACGTTCTCTGGTCGTGTGTATCCTCCGTGCTCTGGTCGGTTTCGGGTCGGGTCCACCAAGAGGCTGACCGCCGTTGTAGGCGAAAGAAGAATATTTTGAAAGCACCAGTCAACTGAAATAAACCTTCAAGGAACATCAGACGACACAAATGACCAAGAGCTTCGTCCTTCGCTTAATGTTAGCGAGACCCAAGGAAAGAAGACAGTGGGGAAATGTACAAAATCCTTCCCCGAGTCAGGATTTGAACCCTCGTGCATACTGGCGATTGAAAGGCTAGAAACGATAATTACGACCTGGCGGTCAGGATAAGCCACGGCCAAGCGGTTATGACGCGTGCCCTTCCATTCCTGAACAAACGAGGTGAGAGTTCACCTGCCTTTCCTGCACTTTTTGACAATGTTTATTTATTTATTTCATTGGTATTTTACGCTGTACTCAAGAATATTTCACTTGTATGAAGGCGGTCGGCATAATGGTGGAAGAAGACTGGGCAGGGCCAGGAGGAAACTCACAGCAGTCACATATTAAAGTGAGAATCACCTGAGTCATTAAGATGCACTAGAACGCTCAACCTCGTTATAGATTGATTATCTGATTGGTGGCTACTCATGTGATTGGCGTTTTAAGCATTACTCAAGAATATTTCAGTTATATGACACTCGACAGGTTAATACGTGGAGGAAATTTGCTGCATAGCTGATCCCGCATTAGCTGTATTTGAACCGCGACGTCTCTGGGCAACGTATATTGGCCAAAACAGAGCCCCATTGCAGAGAAACCCTTGGTATATTTAAAGAGCCACGCTGTACTCAATAACATTGCGCTCACATAACGGTTTCTGAATAAATTCATGATAATTGGGCAGTTACAAGACGCAAGAACTGGGAAAAACACTAATCGCTCTGTAAACACTGTAACAAGTTTTTATTGCCGCGCGCCTCGATAATGTTTTTTTTTCTTTTTCATGAACGCTGCACATGCCTGCAGGAGTGCGTATGAAGTCCTACTTTCCGCCTGTGTGTCGGTTCCGTCATTTAACTGACTGATTACAGATTTCTGCGGGAGTCAGAACATTTTAACTACAGTCTCTTTTAATACGTGACTGCGGCTAACCTGATAAACTTCCCTGACCTGGAATCTCAATTTCCCTCGGCAACCTCAGGTTTTTCAGTTAAATCAAACTGACTCTCGTGAGAAAAGGTATGGCGACATAAACCCGCGCTAACTAACCACTTGATCAGCGACCCTTTGTGGGTTGGGAGCTACAGCCCCTGAGGCCGGCAATGTATCACAGTCACATTTGTTGAACGCCGGTCTGGTCTGCTGCCCTAAGTGGATGCCTACCTTGTTCCTCTTTTTTATTGGGTGGATGACCGGGTTTTGATGCCTACGGTTTTGAACTTACCACCTCTACCTCTACCCTCCACACCCCACCACCAAACCTTGCTTCTAGGAATCTTTTTGAAGCCTTTGAGCTTAGTGTCTCTCAGGGTGAATTCATCTTATCAGTTACTAGTAGTCCTCGCCAGCAATTCTCGCCTCGGGTGATTTTAGCACCCACATCGTGCAGGGTACCAAACACACAATTTGTCTGCGCGCAAACGGGATGTTTCAAAACATCCAGGGGCTACAATAAACTCCCCGCTTTCCAGGAAGTACAACAGTATGGATTTGTCCATAGAACATGCTTGCCATAATGGGGCATAAGATCGAACGTTTCTCGCCCTCACCATTACCACCCAATGAGAGCGTCCAACAACTTGCCCAAAACAAATTTCCAGGCTATGTTTGAAAACTTTGGAGGCTATATAAATGTTCTGTTATCTTCCAGTCAACGATATGAAAATCTACCAAAGTCGAAGGCTTTCATTCAAGTCGTCTGTACATGAACACGTAGCTCCAGTCTTGGAAACTCTTAAACAAGTTACCATACATAAAATTTAACATTAGGCACGTTGAAAAGGTTTTACATAAAAGTGTTCATTTTATTAAGAAAATATAATAACCTTTTACTGGAATGTATTACAGAGAATAGATCATATAGTTACACTGTTGAATGCCTGTTTACGAGTATGTGTATACCCGAGGATGTAAAAATCGACATATAAACAAAAGTTTGTGTTTTCTTATACCGACAGCTCTATTCGGTAATGAGAAATGTTTTGCAAAGATTTGGTAGTTTTCTGATTCCGAAAGTTGTAAATATGTTTCACGACCAGGTAAACCAGCGCGTCCACAGCTGCAATCTGTAATTAACACAAACAGGAGCCTAAAAACTCGTTATACGGCATGTACAAAGGGGTCAAAATGTTTATTTATTTATGTTTATTTGCTTTGAGAAACACGTCTTGTAATAATCATCAACGGTACATCAAAGTAAATATGACATTTCAAATACCCATATATTTCAAAATGTAACTGGATATTCCGGGGCTATTGGGAGAACACCACCTAAAAACGTCGAAGAAAAGGATTTTCTTTCCAACATTTTCAACGCTCGTAAACTTAGTCGACAGATTTTAAATCAGGCACTTTCAAATGGAACCGTACAATCTGTCTAGACGAATCCTTTAAAAGCTTACCGTAAACTTTGAATTTACATAGGCATAATTTATAAGGCAAAAGAATCTCTTTCCCATTGGAAACATAAGCCACATGGATCGATTCCGAAAGCATTTTCAGCAAATTTTTTATTTTCCATTCTAAGGTTTCTAAGTGGTTTTATGTGTTGGGAGCCTCTTTGGAGGTAATCAGTGTAAATCACTTCCGGATCTTGACACGTATTGCACAGTAACTGCCGCGTCATGAGAACTCCGTCTTAGCTCAAAAGCATGATTTTTAAAGAAAGTTGAACCATTCCTTTTCGATGTGTTTAAAGGGCACCTGACAAAATTATTTCAATTGCCAACATGGCACGCTATAAACTGCGATGAGTTTAAGATCTCCTGTCTTTTATATTGTGGTCTATGGGCCTCGAAACGATTATACGGATGTGTCAAGGTGTGAAATAACACACGTTATTGCGCAAAATCTGTCTGAGTGCTAACGGTTTTTACTAAAGGTGATCAAGTCATGGAAGCCCGGGTATCACTCACTGGAGCATTGAAGCTGTCCTATGTAAAGATTGATCTAACAGCCAGACTAATGAATTGAAAACAACTCTACGTAATATCTTTAGTGTTTTCGGTCATATAATATTGGATCAGTCTTAAGTGAGTTGTTAATGTGCCCATAAAACTTTCAAGATTATCCAACTCTTTCCTAGATGACGCCATGAAAATGATTTAAAAGAATCATTGTGCCTTTCCCCGAAACGAATGCATTTCGATGGAACGTGTGTCTACCTTTATCAAACAAAAAAATTACCAAAGATTATTCTAGATCCAATTTCAGAGTCATGTATAAAGCTATTTCCACGGTTTACTTGCAGAAATGAGGTTGAACAGATCAATATGGGCGATTACATCCTATAGCACAGCCTGTCAGCCTAATACCAGATTGCCATAGCTATAGATGTAGGGAAACAATTGGTGTCACATTGTCGCTAAAAGGCCTCGACGACCGATATGGTGACAATGGCGCTGAGGCTAAACACCCCAAATGTGTCTTCCGACCCAGAAAAGCGTCTGGGAATTGAGAAACTTCTGTAGATATGGATTACTTGGAGAAACTTTTGTGGTTGAGTATTTATCAGAGTAACTTCAGTAATTAACCAACGCTTAGACAATCTTCTGTACACTAGAAAAGCTTCAGTTTGGTGCTTGTAGGCTGTAGTGTAACTGATCCAATCTTCTGTACACTAGAAAAGCTTCAGTTTGGTGCTTGTAGGCTGTAGTGTAACTGATCCAATCTTCTGTACACTAGAAAAGCTTCAGTTTGGTGCTTGTAGGCTGTAGTGTAACTGATCCAATCTTCTGTACACTAGAAAAGCTTCAGTTTGGTGCTTGTAGGCTGTAGTGTAACTGATCCAATCTTCTGTACACTAGAAAAGCTTCAGTTTGGTGCTTGTAGGCTGTAGTGTAACTGATCCAAACAGTGGCTGATCCAGCTGTCATGCAATTTAAAGAGAAAAACGACACTGAGCCTTACATTTGAATCAGTGGACAAAAGCAGTCCACCTTGCTTATTCATCCACCGCTCGGTATTGCCGGGTGTTGGCTGAAGTTGATGTTTTAGGGTCTTCTGGCCAAAAACAAAATGACGTCAGATTGCACAAATCTCAAACACGTGCCAAAGACAATCTGGCACAGATTTAGACAAGCAAGTAGACTGACAGAGTTATCACAAATCGACAGCCTGTGCGAACCGGTACTAGAGCAAATGATTGATACTCGGTTACGTGAGACAGTTGTAAAGCTGCCCAGAAATGGAAATGGCTAATTGTTCCTAAATCGGAAGCCAAAGGGAAGGTAGTTTGGACGCGTCGAGTTTCCATCGGGAAGGGATAGGCTTGTAGATGTAGAAAAACGCCTACTCAAATGTGACACAGAAAGACTTTCCGTATGCGATTTTCCCTGATGACGTTATTTTAATTACAGTGCCTTGGTGCTTCAAGAAGATTTAAAGTAATGTTATTAAACCGCCACTCACGGGACGACTTGCCCATTACAAACGTGTTATAAGTCGGGGTTGCTTGTGTAAAAGCTTTGAGCGCTTTGGGAACAAGAAATATATGGAAATACAGGTGTTTGGATTTCGACAAACAGTCTGAGAGAAACCGTGGGCGGGAATGTTAATATGATGGTTGAGTTATATCTGTCAAGCCGAAACAATATCTTTCTCTATTTCATCTTGTATAAATATAAGCTTATTTATGTTCTTTATGTATTGGTTTCAAAGACTCTCGCTGAGCAAGTGATGTAGACTGTGTCAGTTAAAGCCGATGAAGTGTAATGGCAATGGAAAACAGGCCCCAACTCAAAGGCAATTTAAACGTGAAAATTTCTGATAAAAGCGCATGGATTTCAAAGGATGATTTCACTTGAATAGAAGTCAGTGGAAGTAGCGTCAGAGTGAACATTCTCGGTTCTCAAACAGGCAAGCAGAACGCGCTCTCCTTAAATGACAAGGAAATTCTTACATATAGAAACCAGGGCGGGATACACTGCGGGATGGGGACCATGATACACGGCGGGATGGGGACCACGATACACAGCGGAATGGGTGCCAGGATACGTAGCGGGATGGGGGCCATGATACACAGTGACATGGGAACTAGGATACACAGCCGGGTGGGGGCCAGGCTTCAATTAATGTATTCTTTTCAAATCCAATGCCTTTATGGACATCTGTTTAATACCTTTTCTCACGAGTTAAATTGAATAACTATGGGTTTACTTTTGGGACTGAATTTTTAGGACTATGCTTTCATTTATCTTTACACTTTGCGTTCAGTGCCCATAAATGTCAGTAACCGGATAAGTTTATAGTTTATCTACCTTCTGAAAGAATATTTATAGAGTATGGGCCTCATCACCTGGCAACCAGAAACTTGACTTGACTTGTCAAATAGAAGACACCCCAATGAGTTTCCCTGTAAGAATCCCACTTTCCTTTGCTTCGTGTGTGTCAAAGCGTTTTTACAAGAACCGTGCGCTATTCATGACTATTAATACATTTATTCATTGTCCTATTGCATGGAAACAAAGTCTGGGAAATCGTTTTTAAACAGTTCGATTTTTGTCGGGATAAAAAGGCAATTCTGTTTTCGAGACGAGCTACGTTTGCGTAATATTAAAGAAAAGGTAACAACAACTCATAAGAGCTGAAGAATACGTCATATATTATAAATGAACATATTGCTCATTATGAAAATTCGGACATCGTTAGTCATATACATGTACAAAATACAACACATCTATACAACGCGGATCATGACAACGTCATGGATGTGTGCGATGCTATAACGGGGTGAGAGGTAATAGTGAAGCATGAGTGAAACTACCACGATCCATGCCTCATATTATGACCAAGATTCCGAAACGAAGTTACTGCATACACAGGGGTTAAAGTGTATAGAACGCAGGACAGGGGAGAGAATCCCATTAATTGTAAAAACGAGTTGTCTCCCTTATGTAAAGCACCTTATAATAATTTGATACCGTAATCCGGTTTTTATTTATATACTGATTATATCTTATATATCAGTAACTCTCTATATGTTTTGGAGACACAGTTGCTAATTTCCGGCAAACGGATCTGAGGAGAAACAAAATTGATTCTGATCGCTTATCATGTCGCAGATCCATGACTATTATACCACGTGTGTCTTCCTCCGTCAAGATGTAACAGGATGCGTAAGCCCAATGTGAGCGAACAGAGCTTCCGACAACGCGTCCATTACGCGAAGAATTCTTTTCAGAGAAGGCGACAGAAATATGTGTCGGCTTCTACATTTCGTGTCTTATAGCTTCATCAGTGGTCGCATAATCGCAGAAATTGTGTGTCCGGTTAAAGGCCGTGCCCAGCCGATATAGCTTTTATCCCATAAATTCCACAAATTTCCTGCTCTACAGAACATTCCTACGTTTGGCTTACCATGTTAACAAATGACAGTAAAGGCTGCTTTCTTAGTACACTTCGGACAAGAGAAACAGTTTCCATTTTAAACGCCTGCCTTACCGAAACTCCTGACACCAGGATAAACCCTATGAAGTGCCATATGCTCTCTAAATCAAACGTCATACCTAACATCAATGCGTTTTACATCATTCAGTTTTTCATTCAGCGTGGAATGCTCATTACGTATTAGAATCTACATTCAGGTGCCTCATTGGAATGAAGCATTAAACAAGAGCTAAAGAAATTAAATGGAGGAAACGGACTGTTACCAAATGATACTTGTCTAGTGCAAGAGAGTTGCGTTGTCTCACCTTAACTCTTTCAAAGTGCCTGTGTAGTATTACAATAGATGACTGACATTGTTGCATTTTACGTATCGTCTCTTTTCGGTTATGACATATCACTTTAAACCTAATCACGATGCTTTCCGATTTAGCAGTAATCCTAAACATGTTAACGTAAACACTTCGTTATGACACTATGCGTTAGTCTTGTATTATCACTAAAAGCCAGTTTTATCGTGTTTCTGTTTTATGTACTGCGTAATATTAATAGTTATGTGCATGCGAGTGATTGTCTAAAGGACACTTTCACACATAGTTTGCTGACATATTCTAATTTTGTCGAAACGAGAAGGAGGCAGGAAACAAAGTAGAATTGCTTGCTTTTAACACTTATTTCAGAAAAGATATGAACAGATGACAATGAAATCTTCCAGAGAAAAAAATCTATTCCTGTCCGATCTTAATTACAAACGACTAAGAGTCTGGTACATTTCCGAGTGGCCACAGTTTCGCGATGTGGACAGTCTCTGGCGATATCTAACTGATTAAACTCCACCATGGTGGCACATATTTTATCATCACTATACCACTTCTTCCCATTGTGTATATCGCCTTGGGGGGTTTCTCAGATGGCGAAGTACTCAGTGATTGTAGTCGTGCTTCCGTTAGAACAAGAAACGCCCATGGCCATGGTTTCTTTTGCAAAACTCTGCTGTACATAATCCCGTTTTTCTCTATAGATTTGAGGTCCATCAATAGCCTTTCTATCGGAAAAGAGAAAGAGGAAGTGAGTGACATTGTTAAAGGATGTAAGTCCTTTATTAGATGCTGAACCATCAATGAATTTTAAACATGGTAAGAGGTAGCGGCTTCACGACGGTAGTGTCCTTTCAGGTGGATTTTCTTCAGTGTTAATATCAATAACGTTTCGAGTTATATGGAATCACAATGTTCTCAAACACCTGATGCCTCTAGCAGCCAACAACATTCTTTTTTTCTAATTATAAATAACTGAAAGGAGAGTCCTCAAACAATCTGAGGGAAAGTATGATTTTTTGTGTTTAAAAAATGGCTTGAAGTTAGATTCCGATGTTAGCAAGATGATTTAATGCTGGGATGGATTTAACAGTGTAAGCTTATACTTTTTCTTTTATCATATCACGAAGGAACATTTGTCTTCTAACATGCAACAGTATTCTCACACCAAAATGTTATAATATGTAAAGTTAGAAGTGTGTATGGTTATCATACTCCAAATCCCGATTCATGTCGTCAAATACTTCAAATGTTGGTCAGTAACTGTTGAATATTATTCTGTGTAATCCGGTCAGGACGGCCCATTGATGATTCTGCACCTGCGCTTTGGAAACCATGAAATGTTTAACACGTGCTAAATTGATAATTAACCTCATGGGTTGTAGTGGAAAGATTGGTCTTGTAACCTACTAGATAAATAGGGCCTCAGGTGTTTGAAGTTGACTTCCAATTTCCGAGGGCGAAAGCAAACTAGTAAGTGTTGGTAAATTGGCCTTACCATACAGGTACTTCCACGGAATTGCACGGAATGTTTAAAGTATTTTGCTCATCTATAATCGATCATTAGCCTTTTACAAATACCCATTTATCAGGATTAAGACGCGGGCAAATCAGGGGTTCACTTCATTTTTAATGACTCTAAAAGTCCTGCATAGCGGTAAGGCAAAAATT
Source organism: Acanthopleura granulata (assembly GCA_016165875.1). Classification (NCBI taxonomy): domain Eukaryota; kingdom Metazoa; phylum Mollusca; class Polyplacophora; order Chitonida; family Chitonidae; genus Acanthopleura; species Acanthopleura granulata. The sequence continues at coordinate 40,854,846 of JABBOT010000080.1, read as the reverse complement.
ATCAATTTAAACATAATTCTTTATTTTATTGAACCTACAAAAAATTTGGAGGTAGAGAAAGCCGGCCCGAGTTGACCAATGTCACAGCAAAGGTTCATACTGTAATTACCCGTGATGATGTGCCGTTGTGCCGTCATGTTCACAGGATGGCCAGGTGGATAACAGTAAATATCGTTATTAATGCTACTCGACTTCTTGGGATCCCGTACACATATTCCAGTGTTGAAAATTAAATTAAGCCACATTAGATTTTGAATCAGCGACCTCAGAGTGGACAGGGATCCGGGTTTTGCTCAGTGAGTAAGCTACACGACTCCACGAGGCGCACGCGGTTCGGGTTTAATCCTGATAAGTATTCTATACATTCATCAACCGTTCTCTTTCTTGTATTACTGCGGTATAGTGTAACCAACAGCAGAACGGCACAAAATTGCAGAAAGTTCCGCTACAGTCCATATCGCTCTCAGAGTTAAATGGAACCTAATTTATTCTTCTGTCTCCTGATATCAATTCACCACATTCTGAACGCTAATATAAAGAAACCATGGCAACGACCACGATGCAGACAGAAACCTGTTAAAACACAAGAAATGCTGTAGAAAGTTCTCGTGAATTAAAAGAAAGGGCCTATAAACTATTTTTCTTCAGAGCCAAGCGACTCGAGCGTATTTTTAGTCACTATCCCTCTTGGGAAATGTGTCCTCGGTATCACTTTTTACGGGGTTCTTGTGTACTGAGGCAGACGTGTAATCCCCGGACACGGTGCTTGTTTTTTGACAGCCTTTCGTTTCAATAAGAGGGACATAGTTTAATGTATTCATCTGTGCAATGTCAGGGTCCACGCAACAAGCAGTGTATCATTAGTTGCTCTGTTTGTAGAACAGGTGAGTACTGTGCTTTATGGTCTCACTCTCTCCAATGTGTTTTATCACATCACAGAAAGTCATTTTTACGCCTGTCTTGAAAAAACTGCTAACTTCGCGATATCACGTCCAATAACTTCAGCTCCACAGTCTGAAAAGTGATGTAGTGCTTAAACCGTTTACACAGCCAGAGAAAAATCTATAATAAGGTTAAGGGTTCATCGCTCGTAAGGAGTGTTTATTTCATTGTTGTTTAAGGGGAAAACTCGCCGTAGTATACATCAACTGGTACAGACAGGTGCTTATGATGCCTTGTGGTTCTTTTACGAGATTGTAAGCTTTTCAGTGTCGCAAAATTTTCGACAACGCAGACACAGATACTAAGGAAAAGGACACCACGTATCCGAGGCTTTTCTGAACATGTACACAATGACATGAACAGCTACATACGTTACCTTCATTGGAAAGTGAAACAGTGAGAAACAGATTTTTTTAAATGAGTATAACAACATAAAACGCCATGGTTTTGTACTGAACAGTCTTTGTTCTTCTACCGTCAATCGTTTCTGTACAGTGGTGGAAGTGGAATGAGCACCAGGCTAAAAAGAGGTCATTTTTCCGATGGCTCTACATCTAAAAATCTCCAGAAGGACATAACTTACAAATGTGCCAAGTTTCATGCTTTTGTGATAAAAAGCACAATACACTTTGCACACATCGCCTGGACTATAAAGTACCATTCAACTGGAATGCACCGACTAAAACATTTGTCATTACTATAGCTATATGGTCTATAGCTTTTATCCTTACAGTCTTCCTTAGGGTTTCTTACGAAACTTTTCTGCTAAAACGACATGTGTAATCCTCACTGATAACGAGGGAAGCAAGGTCCATGTAATCAATACCTGTATGCTGTGGTTCTTCTCAGTCTTTCCCCCAAAGGACAGTCCACAGCCGTAAACCTCATGGGACTAAGGATCCTGCAGTTGGCTATTGTCATGTCTGGACAGATTGCGTTTGTCATTGGGTAAAGGTTCTCTGCCACTTAGAAGGGCGGGCATTAAAGCCAGGGGCTAATTAGATTAGATTGTAGATTGTACAGGGATGTTGCGTTGTTCGGCTGGACACTAAAGCTTTGACAATATTAATACTGTTAGGCAAGTGGAGAGCGAGTTGGTCAGACACCAGTAATTATGGTGAGAGCGACCTGTCTCGGCAGAAAACCATTCGGTGTACATGTTCAAACGTCCCCAAAGACAGACATGCTACTTTATTACCAATTACACATCTCCCCTTCGTCCATCACTCCAAGAGTCACATCCGATCCCGTTTGATCATTAAGTAACCTCTTCCGCATTTTTCTTCCATCCATCTTATCCAACTCGTCTTAAATCTTTGGGGCAAAATTTCCATGTATGGTTTTATTTAACCATTCAAACAGATAAATGGTATCATTTGGGTCAGATATAACCCAGGTTTGTCCGCGTACCATGCACCTTTTAATCAAATATTGGGCGTATATTCTCGAACTTCATCTAATATGCGTCGTACCTTTTGTTTTTCACTTGAATTTTCATTCACCATAAACTGATTAATATTTTCATTCTATTCCATACTGGCAGTAAGTGAAAGAATCTTCCGAGTGGGGATCATTTTACAGGACAGGGTGTAGGAATCTAGCTCTCCCTGGTTCGGCTGCGTCTTTACAAGGATATATTTCCAGGGTACCTGGACAGGCGCGGTGTTTTCTCTAGACTCTTCTCAGTTTACACATCTCGCAGGCTTGACCACAATCCTCTCATTAAGTAACAGTTTTGACTTCGACGTCAAAAATAACAAAGAAAAATATGTTCAGTCTTAGTTGTCAAAATGTGTCACAGTAAATTTGATTTTGTTAAACCACTAACTGATGCTGATTGAATTGTCTAGAATCGAATCGAGTTATTTGTTTTATGCAAGTAACTTAATTTAAAGTGGACCTCGGTGGTAAGTAAACAACACTATCAGATGATCGCTGTAAATTTGTCGGAGGCAAATGAGATAGATTTTTCATCATCACGGGAAGAATTGAAAGTGGCTCTGTTCACATAGATGGTTTTAGTGTATATACAAAATACTGAAGTATATATCTTGTCAATACAATTAGGCCACAAATGCTTTAATCACTACACATTCGTGTTAGCATATGTTTACTGCAGATGGAAAAACCCTTTAAAAATTAGCTGAGAGATTTCTCTGACTGGATGAGAGATATATGTATGTGTATCCCATTATTCCTAAGTCCACGTTGAAAGGCCAAGAACAATTCCGTCTGGCTATAGGGATGCGTCATGAGATAGATTCCTAACGTACAGTTTGGGTCAAGCAGGACTGACTGAGCGATGTGTTGTCTGAACCCGTAACAAGAAATACTGCAGATCTGAAAAGGTAAGCTGAGTTGTTTATTGCCCTCTCTTGTCTTGTCAGGCCTTGTCAAAACACAGCAGACAGCACTAATTCTCAAAAACCTCACACTGGGTATAAAGCATAAAACTGTAGATGTAATCTGCAGCCCACAAAAGACATACACCGCTCTCTCACAAATGGAAATCAGTAACCGTCCGTTACACTAACACTTCCGCGCCACCGAGTCTATGTCCCTATGACCCCTTATATTGCCAACTGAAGGCCATAAATCTGCAACTAATATGTGTGGTATCCCTATCTCTGTGGCGCACGTGGGTTCGTCAGTAACTTGACAGAAGTCTACACACGTCGACAGTACCTCAGCAATCTCGTGGCGAGGACATGTTCAAAGCAGGAAACAACTAATACCTTTCCCTAAAAGCCTTCAAAAAATTGGTGACAGTATCGAAAAAAGAGTCGACTGTGTATTTTTTCGGAAAGGGTTTTTAAAGTGAAAGGATTTTCACATACCCATTCATGTACAGCCGCACAAGACCCATATTTATTATACTCGTTTTTGTACAATGATAAAGTTCCTAGACGGGACAATGTGTCAAAATTGCACCTGAACCAAACTGGCAATCCAGTGCTTCCTTACAATTCAAGGGAAAAGTCATAGAGTGAAGTTATTACTGTATCATAATCGTGAACACTGTGTTCGAAGACTGACGGTAATGACCGTTAAAGTTTGCCATATGCTAACAAGCTTCAGTGGAGGCAGCTAGTCCCACTATCATCCATGGGCAAACATCCTGTTCTTCAATTTTTAGACCAACCCTCACTAATGATGGCTGGCAGCAAAAGATTAAAAGACCAAGAGAGAAAATCACAGATGCATCCACGTTTGTTATATTCATTTACATTTGTTTTCAAGTCCATGGAAAACATCTTCCGGGGGCCTCCGTGGCTCAGTTGATTAGCCCGCTAGCGCAGCGTAATGGCCCAGAAGCCTCCCACCAATGCAGTTGCTGTGAATATAAGTCTAGATAATGCTGACTTTCTCTTCGGCTGTACGTGTGAAGATCTGCCAGCAACCTGTGGATGGTCGTGGGTTTCACCTGAGCTCTGCCCGGTTTTATCCCACCATAATGCTGGCCGAAGTCGTATAAGTGAAATATTCTTGATTACGGCGTAATTCACCAATCAAATAAAGAAATAAATAAAACCTCTATCATACTAGCAGTGCAAGAAACATACTCCTATTGGTGAAGATCAACATTACAGTTTCTCCAGCCATGTAGAAAACCGAAGAGAGAATTTTAATTACAGAAAGTGCAGAAGTGAGAGTGTCATTAATGGGAATTCAGATTGGCGTGGACTCGAGTAGAAGCATTCACCTCTTTCGTTTCTTTCTTTTCTTCCGTATTGCCTGTATTCCATTGTGCCACTATTAGTCTCCACAGGCACGTCGAGCCAACTCGAACAAACCTATGGAACCGTAATCTTCTTAACAAACATCAGAAGGTATTAATGTATAAAACTGAATTGGTTTTATGGATACGTTTCCACACCAATTGTCACGAAAAGCGGAGAAAATGCCTTTGAATAGATGTTTCCTAATTTTCCTACCATATAGCCCTACCCCACCGATTGATCCATGACCTAAAAACTTTTTTCATCTTAGAGAAGTCACGATACTGTGTTAGTTAATGGTAATCTATTATCAGTTTTCCTCGGCAAGCAGAAGTATCGTATTGCTAGATATGACTTACAAAGCGGATTGAGTAACAATATTACTCTTGTAAGGGATTCAACTTAAAAGATATAACAGATTCCAATGGTGAAAGTGTCAATGTCTGCTCTGGGTTTCGAACAAGCGGCCTCAGGTATCAAATCGCCGGTAACAGATGTAAAACGTCCATACAACCAAACCAACAGGACTCCCATAAAAATGTACGGTAGCAGACTGGTAGATTTTACCCTACTGCCCATCTGGTGATCAGATGTGAGAAAAGCTCCCTGGGCTGAATATGTCAGATTTGAATTGACATCCCTGTTCCTTTGCTGGCTCAAGAGATAAACAGCCATTTGAAAAACGTGACGGCAATGATCACATTGTGATCCCACATTGTGCATGAGTCACGTATTGTTTATGGAGAAGAATACCTGGTGTTATTTTTTCTCGTATCAGAAAAAAAACGTATCCCACGGAACATTGTTCTGCTGACGTTTGAGACAATTGCCCAATGCTTGAAGAAGCTGTATGCGCAAGAACGTGCCTGAATTTTCGAAAATTAAACCTGATGTAAAACTCTATCAAAATCGATATCAGGCGGTAGATCAAGTGGATTTCACGGTTGTTCTTTTCGATTAATTCAAGAGTACAATCGATTTGGCAAAATGGTGCAATAAACTGGCAAAATTTGAATGTCATTTGAGGGACATCAGTATCAACGTCACCTTAATATTACACCGTGTGCGTATGCTTTGATATAATCTGGTCATATGTACATCTAAAGTACTCTTGTCAGCAGTCTCCCCTATTATACAGCTATGCATTTGTTGTTAATCATGTTTATCCATTTTTGACATTGTCTAAAGAAAAACCAACATACATAATGCGATTTTAAAACTTACATACGCAACGTTTTATATCTGCTTGTGTTGTTACATGTAAATAGCGATGAACATGTGCATCGGGTGAGACGATGCCTCCGCATTTGTTCGACTCATTCAATGGTGATAAATTGTTTTACATACAGGAAGGTCTTGATTTATTTTATTACATTGTGACATTGTAAGAGCATGTGCAGGGCTCTGCAGTTTTTATACAAAATTGAATGGACTCCAACACTATGTGCACTGTGGCCAGTCTTCATAATGCGATTGAAGTTTCAACATCAAAAGAGCTTGATCCACATCTAATACAAGGTTTTGTTCAAAACATATTGCACAAGTGACACTGTTCCCTTGAACGTGCACATCGACATTTTTTTAATGATGTTCATTCCACGTTAACTTAAGTCGTTCATCGAAAGAGTGATTTTTTTTTCTCCGTTCTGGGGATTGACTTTTGGTTCTAGGAAATGGGTTAGAATACTAATCACGTCGTGATAATCAATGCAGATTGATCAGTCAACTCCCCATCAATCAAGATACAGCTGTAATTTCCTCAGGTTTGCCTCCAACATCAAACCCTTATTTGAACCAAGTGAAATACGAGCAACACATTAAAGCTCTCTTTCCAAAATGGCGTATCCGTCACCGTCTTCCTCTAAATGAAAAGAAACTGTATTGATGAACACCGCAAATTAGCCCAACTCCTGTTTATTTCGCTCTAATAAAAGTTGCATTTTGACATGACTTTATACACTGTGGATCTCTTCATGGAGGGATTGGCAGCAGATAGCCGACTATATGATAGGTATATGCCTTTCTTTTTAATAAGATTTTTTCTATTTTTTTTCAGGAAAATAATCGTTTTGTGAATAATGTAAACATGTACCAGGGTTGCCAAAGCTAATGCCTTCAGCACGACACTATTCGGGACTGGACGATATAGGCTTATCAGTATTAAATATATCCGACTACTTTCATACATTTGTTTGGTGTTTTTAGTAATAATGAAGAACATTTCACTGATATCAAAGCCGACAGCTTTATGGGTGGAGACAACCTGTTGACATTAAGGGGTAACCTATCAGGCAACAGAGACAGAGACGAACGCCCACTGTTAGGAACAGAGGCTCTAAGAGCTCTAGGAAAGCGAGAGACCTTTGGCTCATTTAAAAAGAATCTCATTGTATACAGATGTTGTAGAGTTCGTGCAGTTCAGTGATTCCTTATAGTTATAAAATGTTGATTATTTAGTGTTTTATGTCAATACTGCGGTCTTTGAGGCAGCTGCTGTTACGGATGAAAGTAATCAAACAGAACCCAGTGCTAACCATCGCTCTTCCATCAACCATCACCGCAATTAACCCCCAACCTCATCCACTGACCTCATCCTACAGGAACACTGAAACTAGATTATTAATCTAACAGCAACTTTATTTTCATCTTACCTTTTCGCACACCTTCGTTCAACTATTGCTTCAATCTATATCTTTTACAGTCTATTAGAAACTTGATCAGTCTAATTTATTTATTTATTTATTTATTTGGTGTTTTACTCCGTGTACAAGAATATTTCACTTATACGACGGCGGACAGCATTATGGTGGGAGGAAACCGGGCACAGCCTGACGGAAACCATCAACTGTCCGCAGGTTGCTGGCAAACCTTCCCACGTACGGTCGGAGAGGAAGCCAGCATGAGCGCATTGATGGGAGGCTGTCTGGGTCATTGCGCTGTGCTAATTCGCTAACCGACTGAGCCACGGAGGTGCCTTGATCAGTCTGTTACTGTATCAAGTCATGGTATTTGGACAGACGCAAGACGCTAATTGATTTATTTCATGATTTACCAGTAGCTCTTCAAGACTTAATGCAAGATAGACACTTTCAAATTTTCTCTTTTGTCAGCTGAAGTGGGAAAAAACACAATGACAACTTTCTCCTCGCTCTGTAAACACTTCCGGCAGAAGCAGTTTTTGCAACCGTGCTCTTGGATACTTTTTTTTTGCATGTACGCTGCACATGCCTGAAGGAGTGTGCATAAAGTCCAAATTTCCGCCCGTATATCGGTTCCGTCATTTAACTGGCTGGTTACAGATTTCTACAGGAGTCAGGACATCTTAACTGCAGCCTCGTTTAATATGTGACTGCGGCTAACCTGATAAACTTCAATGACCTGGAATCTCAATTTCAGTGTGCAACCTCAGGTTTACCAGCTAAATCAAACTGACTCTCGGGAGAAAAGGTATGACTACTTAATCTCGAGCTAATTAACCACTTGATCAGCCGTCCTATGTGGGATGGGAGCTTCCGCTGCTGAGGTCGACAATGTATTGCGGTCACATTTGCGGAAGGCCAGTCTGGTCTGCTGCAATAAGTGAATATCGACCTCGTTCCTCATTTTAATCGTACCAGCCAGGTATTAGGTGGATGATTGTTTTATATAGCGTGCGGTTTTGATCTTACCTATTTGCACCTCTACCACCCCACCACTCTCCCCGCGAACCCGGCGTCGTAGCCTCTTTTTGATGCCTTTGAGGCAAACAACTGCTTTTCAGTGTGCATAAGGATGCATTCATCTTACTAGTTAGCAGTACCTTGCCAGCAATTCTCGAGAATTACGATACTGTATTTAACACATATTAGTTGACTGGTTTTATATTTATTTAGTCACATTGAAACTAATGTTATGCCAAGCACGATTAATGGCTCAATTGCCACTTGCTATCGAAAAATAACAATTCAGTTAAATAAAAGACCTCTTCACTTTTTTTCAAAAAATGCAGTTAGCATTTTAAGGGAATAATTAATGATTTATTACTCCTGTCGCCTAGTCACTACCTCACTAGTTACTGATTGACAGTTCTATATGTCAGCCTCTGTGACTTACCATGTGTCCCTCTGAGACCCCTAAAAGTTACATTTAATCGTAGCGTAATTACCCAGGAGCCTCTTACCAATGCGGTTGCTGTTAGTTCAAGTTCAGCTCATGTTACCAGCCGTACGTGGGAAAGCCTGCCAGCAACCTGCGGATGGAAACTCATACACACATCACCATACATGGATGGCACTACATCTTTTACGCACGTTCGAAAGGTAAGACACAAAAGAACACACCTAAACACCTCTTAACGGAGGGTATTGCAGAAAATACATCAAATGGTTACACTGCTATAAGGTTGTTTACGTATATTCGAGAGGAATATATGTATATATGCGTCGTACCTAACAATTTTTCAGCGATATGACCACTAGGAGTCCATAGTACTTATACATATTTTGCGTCTCCTTGTGGCAGGGCCAGTCCAGTGAAACACGAGCCGCCAGTGAAACATCAGACGGGGCCCCAACCCTTCTCCTACCCACTCATTTAACATAGTGACACCTAACCGACGTGTCCTGTTTCCTTGCTCTACCCTCTCAGTGTCAAAAGCCAAGCGGGCAATCAAGAAATACCATTTCATGCCAGATCTCTCGACCTCGAGGAGAACGCTGCAACCACTAGGCCTCCGTTTTATCCTCTATACCAAGGTTTCTAAGTGGCTTTATGTGTTGAAAGCCTATTTGGGAGAAATTAGCGTAAATCACTTCCGGACGTGGATTCGTATTGTACAGTAGCCCTGTGGTAGTTCTGCCATGAGAAATCCGCGCAGTACCTCAAGAGCTTGGCTTTTCAAGAAAGTGGAGCCATGATTAGTCTATATATTAAAAGGGCATCTGACAAAAAGATAGCTCACCTGCTAAAACGACGCACCATTATTCGGCTCTGGTGCGGGTGTGTCAGTGTGTGAAATATCAGTATTCCGAAGAATCGGCGACTGCTAACGGCTTTTTAACTAAAGATGGTCAAGTGATGGACTCCAGGAAAACACTAACTTGAGCAGAAGAGTTGTCCAGTGTGAAAACTTATTCATGTGTAAAATAGGCAAATAAACTGAAAACAACTGTCAATCATGTTTTCGCCCATATAATGTACAGGTAACTGCGAAAATAAGAAAATTTACAGGTTTGTTAACGAAAAAAATTTTGAGAGTGTTCATTAAGCCTTTGCATACATGAAACTTTCTAGGTGCATAAACTTAAACAAGATAAGCAACACACAGCACAATTTTCTGCTGCAAGCTCTGTGGGTAAAGCAAATCAAATTATGTGTGGTGTCAGTTGTTGAGCTCTGAAAACTTCTGCGGCATTGAAGATCAGTCTTAAGTGAGCTGCCAATGGGCCGATCAACTTATCTATTATGTGCTGTATTGTAGTTTGACAATAATTTAAATGTTGTGCCTTCAATAGGGGGATCTCCGTGCTTGCGTAGAGATAAAGGCCAGAAAAAACATGGTTTCTGATTGACCATGCATATAAATTGCTCAGTGGAAGTTCTTCAATTTAATTCAATAGCACTCAGCGGAAACTTTCTATTTCATTGTAAACTTGAGCAATCAAATATAATGCACGTACGTACATAACATTCAAGAGAACTGCGCTTATTGAGTAAGGCTCAGAAAAACTTCCCTAAATGAGGAATATTCAGATAAAATTTAGTAACTAAGTAATGCTAAGATAAAATTCTGCAACTGAGTAACGTTCAGATAAATTTTGATAGGTCCGCTAGTCCGCACTGCCGAGTTGACCATAAAGCAATCGACCTTGCAGGTTTGTCTACCACTTGGCGCTGATGGCCCTAAACTGAGATGATTTGCGTCTAACCAATCTCTGTATACCGCCTTTGCATCATTCATTAGAGCCGCAATGATCTCCGGGTATTGGCTCCAGTCTATGTTTTAGGGTATTCCGGCTAACAACATGATGGTTTCAGATTGCAAGAGGATCGAAAATCTAGCAACCTGCCTTGTCTGGTCTATACAAAGACAATCTTGTTCAGATTTAGATAGGAAAGTAGGCTGGCAGAGCTATCACAAATCAGCAGCCTGTACCGATCACACTGAAACTGGCTGATACTCGGCTACGGGAGACACTTGTAAAGTTGCCAGAAATGGAATTGACGAATTATTCTTAAGGCGGAAGCAACGGTACCTTCGTCGCCTCAATTTTCCATCCGTAAGGGATAGGCTTGTAGATGTGGAAAAACTCCGACTCAAATGTGACACAGAAAGATTTTCCGAGAGCGGGTTTTTCCCTGTAGGCGCTGTTCTTATTACATTGCCCTGGTGCTTCAAGAAGATATAAAGTGATACATTATTAAACCGCCACCCTGGGGACGACACACCCAATACAAACATATCGTAGGCTTTCTGGTGTGAAAGCTTCAAGAACAAGAAACCACGAAAAAATGTGTAGAAATATTAAAATGGTGGTTATGTTAAATACCTTTCCGTGTTTTTCATAAATGTAAGCTCACTATCGCACACATATGTTTAAGGAATGGTGGAATTCTTCAAGCTCTTCCCGGTGTCCTCCACCCAAAAACCTGATATAAGTAAAATGTTCTTAAGTACAACGCTAAATACCAATCAGAAAAGAATTATTCATATCTGCCATAGCTTTCCGCCTTAGATCTTCTAAAATTCATTCTGCTTTCTCTTCCAGCCTATTGGTGTCAGGCCGAAAAAAAAATATTAGATCGAAATTTCGATAGAGAATTTTTTTATCTGGCTGTAGATTTGAAGTGACAGGTCTATATTCTTCTAATTTTTTTGCATCCAGCGATGGCAATGATCTTGTTTGATTAACTATGTGTGTTGAATTTTCATCTCGGGTTGTGCTATCCAGGTATTCTTCACTTTCTGGTGCATAGTTCATGCAGAACGCCGACATCAAAAGGAATCATTCTTTGCACTCTATATACAGATCAACTTGATGGGACGCGGCATTGCCAGTGACAGGTATAGATGCATACACTATGTATTTGTATCTGTCGGGAGCAAAAAGTCGAAATTTCCAAATAACTTAATAGAAACGTCCACATGGCTAAGTTGAAATTTTGGCAAAAGAGAGTCGAAATTTCGAGAAGAAAAGTCCCAGAATTTTGTTTACACCGTAACACCAACAGTCTTCAATAGTTGGCATCACAGTCATCCAAAAGAAATTCAGGACACAGAAACATACATTACTTATACAAGCCTCTTTCATAGAAAACATAATAAACTGCAGGAGTTATACAGCTATCGCCACTGTGCTTGGGTTGTACAAGGTGCCACGTTTTAGGCATTTTCAAGAATAAATAGAATAAAACCTCAAATGAAATTTTACAAAACAAAATTAACCGGTAACATCACAGTTGTATCCGAAGATGTCATATAATTGCAATGGCAAACAGACCTTCTCCTGAAAACTATTTAAACTTCAATATAACTGGTAAAAACAATATAACTGTTAAAAACATGTCCATTTTGCAGCACGAAATTATTTGAGTAGGTGAATCAGCGGAAGTAAGAGTCCGAGTAAACATTCTCGGTTCTCGGACACTCGAGTTTACCGCAAATGTCAATAATTTACACTAATTGAAAACGCAGTACGGGAAGCATAGCGGCGTGGGAGCTTGGATAAAGTTCATTTCATTTCTTTTTTCCAATCAAAGGTGCCTCAAGTGGAATACAACTATGAACAATGTCCACAAACAGAAACACGCTTACGGGGTTGTATTAAGGAGGTTTTTTAGGACCATATTAATTATACACTGTCTCTTAGTTAATGCTTTCAGAATTTAGTTAATTAAAACTACCGTAGAAATCGAATACTATTTCTTTATTCCACCAAATGTTTTTATATAGTATTGACTGTCTGAAAGATTCCAAGGAAAGTCAGACCTAGATCCTGACGAGAGGAGGGTATCGCATTAAAATCCTAATTAGAAGAGGACAGAGAGACAAAGATTCAAATGAATAGGGGTTAGTGGGTCAAGACCCAAATAAGAGGAGGACAGTGAGACACCCGGGCGTCAACTTTAACGTTCAACGATCTGTTTGATCCATAAAATACTTACCTATCATCAGAAGCTTTACACTACAATACTCTTTCTTCCCTTGCAAGGAATGAAAATAACTGTTCCGTCTCTAGGCATATCTCTGTACACCCTATTTCAATCTGACACAAACTGGAAAGTATACTTCTCAGTAATTTGTTGTAGCTCAAAGAGAGCCTTCCGCAGCTTGTGATCTTGTGGAGCATAAATCGCGACTGATATAGTCATTACGTGTTATGTGGCAAAAAATTTGTGTGCTTCCCAGGACTGGTCGGAGTAAAGGTTTGAAGGAAGTGACCCCTCTACAGCAAATTGTATATAGTTATAGGAGGATTGCAATTAATGGACAACAATAGTTCTATAATTATCCTTTCAGTAAAACCAGATGAGCAATATTTAATACTAGACTAAAAGTATAAAGAAGTAAATATGTCATATGAATATCATATGTCAAGATACGGCAAGACTGGGACGTACTGGGTACATGGAAATATGGTCTGGGAAAACTTTATAGTTCTGGTCCAAGGCCACATGGGTCAACTACACGGTAATGCTCTATTTTCCTTCGACTGTAGTATGAATGCGGATTATGGGTTAACAGTACGAGAATGTATTTACTGATTCATTTGATAGGTGTTTTACGGCGTGGCTAAGAATATTTCACTTATACGACGGCGGCCAGCATTATGGTGGGAGGAAACCGGGCACAGCCCCGGGGAAACCCACGACCATTAGCAAGTTGCTGGTGGACCTTTCCTCCGTACCACCGGAGAGAAAGCCACCATCAACGAGAATGTAAGATCTTTTTAGTTTCAATTTACACAACCATGAAACCAAATAAGAGGGGAGTGTCGAGTTCGAACTCTTTTGAAGAAGATAAATAGAGTTCAAATGTGTCATATGACTTGTTAAAAATGTCAGGCAATTTTGTTGATTTTAATTTAACGAGTTCGAACTCGAAACTCCCCTATTGGTTTTGTGTGCGTAATTAGTCCACAGGGGGAGTACAACTGTGCACTTTACGCAAAAAATCTTTTTCAGTATGTATTACGCATCATGTCAAATGCTAATATGTTATATTAGTCACCATGGAGACGTAAAAATCTACAGGAACACTGTGAAAGTGAATGGTTTGATCTCTTGCGCCAGACACTGAAATTTGGTAGACTGAATTTTTGTGTAGTTGAAAAACAGGTAATGAAATCAGATACAAGTCAGATAACGTAAACCTCTTAAAACCAAGGTCAAGCATTTTCTAGAGGCTTTATAACTGCTCAAACCCCACGATACTGAGGTATTTTCAAGACTACGCATCTCCTCCTATGGACTGGCTGGAAAGCATTAAAACAAATGTTAGCAAACCATCACACCAATGACAAAGTGTTAACTGACTCGTCGCCGACTTCGAAACTCTCTGGATATCGCTCTTATAAATTATAACAAAATGTCAAGACATTTTGAAGATTTGCACAGTGTAGAAGAAAGATTGTCACCCAAGCCCCAGCCAATCAGGACTTCATATTGACGTCACGCTGGCCGTCCATCAGCTTTTGGAGGTGATGTGACTTACTCAAAGAAAGCTTACGCTGCTTCGGTCACGGCCTTAAGTCTTAGGCTGTATCTGGTACCTCCAAAGTACGCGTTTCCTCCATCCATGAGCCTAATCATCACGAAATCAATGTATTTTTTGTAGTTAAAGGCCAGTGAAGAAATTAATAAAAACTTGTATAATATAAAAGATATTTTCATACCAAGGAAAACCAGAGTGGTGACGACAGTGTTACCGTTGCCAAATGTTTGCACATAACCCTTGAAATCTGGTCCCTTGTCAGTCTACCTCAAAATAAGGGTTTTTACTTACTGTTCATGCAAGTGCATCAATAGTATCAACTTACACCTCCTAAACTCTCACTATGCCTTAAACAGAATTAGGCAAAACGACGTGCTGTTATGCATATGGCTGTACGTACAATAATATCACGAAAGCTCGGAGATGTTTAGCCCACTAGAAGATTCAATATTAAAAAAAATACAGCAATGAGCAACCAGAGCAATGAGGACGGAATGACAGTTGATAACTAGTTCCTCTTCCACTTATATTGCCGGGCAGATTTGCACGTGGCGGTTTATGAGAGCGGGGAATCGGGTTAAGCCCAGAGACAAGTGCTCTACTTTCAGTTGCTTAGTGTGTGTATTATAGTGCTGTTTCCTGCTAAGGCCATGCTGAATACAGCGACATGACGCCCAAACCAGCATCAGTAAGAAAGCATTGATCAGTCCTTGCCGCATTTCTTTAAGCCACGGGCGATTAGGTACCAAGATAACCGATCTTGGACACGACCTGCAACTGGAATGAATACCAAAGAAAGGCGTTCTATCCTTTCCAGCCCAGGACTGGGATTCATCATTTTGAACCAAGGCTTCCGGTTTCCACAGACATTGCAGTGAGACGCTCCAGTCGTTCAGATTTAACTGTCATTTGGTTCTAGGAGTTGACATTGCCACTTCCTCCGTGTTGGTGGTCAGATATAAGATGCAGTCTCATCATCGCTTTTCCTCGCCCTGATGAATAGCCCTCCCGATAGGCCAGGATGCGCGAGGCCTTTGTGAGCAGATGCAACTTCCGGCAACACGTCAATTACGTGACTTCATTTTCAGAGGAAGCGACAGAAATGTGTGACCAGTAAGTGTCGGTTTCTCCATTACGTGCATCAAAGTCTCATCACTGGCAACAGAAACGAGTGACGACTGAGACCAGATATTCTAGAGTTTTGTTTTTCACAAGGATAATAGCAGTAAACGTCACATCTGTGAATACTCAAGACAAACAATTCTCAGAAAAACTCAGAAAAACAGATTACACGAGAATAAGCCGCATTAGGTATCACGTGCTGTCAGTCTATAACCAACATATTATCTTACACCTCATACATATAATTTAAGAACCATACTGTGTTGAGTTCCTTCGTTTAGGTTAAAAAACACGGAAATAGATAACAAGATTAAGCTGGACAATCGAATTGTTCCATGGCTCACACAGGAAACCTTCCGATTTCACGTATGGTCTGTTTTGATGAAACATACCACATTAAATAAAATTACAACGCTTTCAAATTTTACAGTAATTCTGAAACAAATTTGAACGTAAACACAGCTTTGCTATTCAAAACTGTACGATGAGGTGACAAGCAAATTTCCAGAAACCATCTATTCCTGTCCCAGCTTAAATAAAAACTGTTGAGAGTTTGATGGTACATTTCAGAGTGGAAACAGTTTGGAGACTATGATGATTCCCGGTGGAAGCAGGAGAGTCTCTGGCGTTATCCCCATGATTAAACTCCACGATGTTAAGACATATTTTTTCATCACAATACCACTTTCTCCTATTGTGTAATATCGCCTTGGGGATTTTCTCAAATGACAAAGTTTTCAGTAATAGTCCTGCATCCATTAGAACAAGAAACGCCGCTGGGTATGGATTTGTTTGTAAAGTAGGATTCACTTTATTGTTGAAGTGTGATGTTATTTTAGTATGTAAGTCGTCTTTTAGATGTTGAACTGTGCACGAATTTTTAACATGTTAAGAGGAAGTGGTTTTACGATGATGGTGTGTTTTCAGAAGGATGTCCTTTAGTATTTACATCATTAACGCTCAGAGCAATATGAAATGACAATGTTCTCTAACCAGTAGCCAGCAACATTGTTTTCTTCTAAAGAGAGAGAAGTAAAAAGGATAGCTCAAAGAGCATAGTCTTAGAAAAAGTATGACAATGTGAGTTTTAAAAAAAAGGGGGCTTAAAATTAAATACCGTATTAACTTTTGGCACATAAATTAATGCAAGGATGGATTAACAGTGTAAGCGTATTGTTACTCGTTTATCATATCACAAAGGAACATCTGACCTTTAATATGTGTGCTCTAATACACAACAATATTCTCAATTATTAAACGTTTACAGTTACCATACTCGCATTCATCGATTCATGTCATTAACACCTTAAAACGTGGCTTAGTGACTGTTGAATATATCGCTCTGTAATCGGGCCAGGACGGCTCATTGAAGAAAACTGCACCTGCGTTTCGGGAACCATGAAATATTTACCACGCACCGAATTGGTAATTTACCTCTGGGATTGTAGTGGAAAGATCTCATAACCTTCTAGATGAATAGGGCCTCAGGTCTTTGAAGTTCACTTCCACTTTCCGTAGGCGAAGGCCAACGAGTAAGTTTCGGAAAATTGGCCATTTCTCACTTCCAAAAAAAAATCACGGAAGATTCAAAATATTTTACTATTTGATAACGGGGATCATTACTCTTTGACAAATGCTCTTTGATCAGGATTAGGCCGTGCTCGCTGACAACCAATAATGACACTCAGTTCATCATTAATGATGCTAAAATTCTTATATTCCGGTCGGACAAACAAAACCCAGGGATTAAAACAGAACTAAGTTTTGTCGGGATTGAAAGCTGGCCTAAGTTGACTAAGCAAAGGTTTATTCACTAACCTCCCGCCAGTGTGTGTCGGGTTGACAGGACTGTCACGTATAACAGTAAATATTGTTACTCACAGTACTGGACTTCCTGGGAGTACAGGATTTCCTGGGAGTACTGGGCTTCCTTGAAGCCGCACATATTCCAGTGCGAAAATGAAGCCACATTATGTTATCAACCGGTGACCTCGGAGTGGACAGGGGACTGACAAAGCGTACAACGCTCTCAGACGTTCTGAAATGTTACCCAGATTACTGAATTTGTCCTGTCTCCCGATACCAGTTTATTACATTCAAAATGCTAATGTAAAACAGCCATGGCATTGAACACGATGCAGACAGAAACCTGTTCAAACCAAAGCAATGCTGCAGAAAGGTCTCTTGGATAAAATGAAATGACCCTATAAATTTTTTCTTGACATTCCCGAGCTGTGAGGGTCTTCAGAGTTACAATCCCTCATGTAAAATGTGTCACTCAGACCAGCTGTTATGGAGCTCTTGTTTACTGAGACAGACGTGTACCCCAAGGATACGGTGCTTGCTTTTTTGGTTTTAGGATATAGAGGTAGGATATAGTGTAATGTACAATTCTGTGTAATGTCCGAGTTCACAAAACAAGCAACAGATCAATCGTTGAACTATTTATAGAACAGGTCATTGCTGTTTTCTGGTTTCATTCTATGTGTTCCAATGTGTTTTGCACTGTCGCGCAAAGCCATTTTAATGGTCATGTTCAGGAATCTGAGCTCCACAGTGATGCAGTGCTTAAACCTTTCACTCAGCGAAAAAACTGTACTACGGTTAAGTGTTTATCGCTGGTAAAGAGAATTTATTTCATTGTTATCCACCGGGAAAGACGGCTAAGTATATGCCATTTGGAACAGATAAGTGTTTGCGGGCTTTGGGGTACATTTATGAGCTTGTTGTCTCTTCAGTGTCGCAACATGAGATCAAGTTAGGGCAACACATTTAAGTGTCGACATAAAAGACACACAGGGAGAAAGATGAACATATGTCAGGCAACATATTGTTGTAAGGAAACACTCCGGGGTATACATTCGCATATACTCCAGGTCAAATGTGAATACACTAGCATTGGCGTCCTGCTTATTTATCAGCGTAGTGCCACTATTATTAATTAGAAATGTTGCATCCATACTCAAGAATTTATCCAGTTGCTTTAGCCCCACACTATCATTTGAACGATTTCTTCACTTCTAGGCGGCTCATTGAATGAACAATACTGGCTTGAAGAGTGTAATATTGGACCATAATCCATGATCATGCCCATGGTCATGTGAAATTCCTTTCAAATCCTTTTGAAAACCCACCGACAAGCCGGAGAGTACATTTGCATTTATAGCTTAAACTGAATAGGAAATTTGCAAATCCTCATTTTATAGCCTCCGTCCAAAAATGTAAGTGATTCTAGGTTTTCATCTGACCATTCAGATCGCACCATTACTTTTTATAGGCATAAATCTACCACACTAACAATAATCCGCTCAGATAAAAAAAGATTTTACAGGAAGATAATTTCATACAAATAAATATGCATGTCTTCTACTAGTAGTGATTTCATTAGGAAATGTTCTGATGATATTCTAAAATTCGGGGCAGTGGACACTTACGCGATAGACCGTAAACCAACAACTATCATTAAATTACTGAAATATAATATCCAGTTCTGCAGTATAGGGGTAAAATCAGAGCAGCTACAATAATTTGTTAGATTGGAAATAGTCACACCTAACCGACGAAACCCGACCTCTTGTCATTTTACCTCAAGGTTTTATTCTACCTGATTCAGGCTGAACCAGTGAGATATATTGGTTTATACAGTTAGCACAACAGCTTGAAACTCCATGGTTTTTATCAGAACACAACATCTGGCCTTCTACCCTCAAAGAATCCGGAATGGCACAGAATAAAACATCTGTCTTTACTATAGATATACAACTTTTGTCTCAAACGTCTTTTTATGAATTCCTTACGACACCTTTTTGGCAAAAACGGAGGAGATGTAAACGTCAGTGCTGACGAGGTAAGCAAGTTACATGTAATTAAAACTTGTTTGATATCGTTCCTTTCAGTCTTTACCCGATATAGTTTACAAGGACAATCAGTCGTACCCTCATATGTCATTCGATACCGAGTCTCGTAGATATTGGAATTAACTATTCTTATGTCTGGACAGACTGTGTTTCTCACTCGGACAACGTCCTCTGCCACTCTGAGAGGGCGGGATTTAAAGCTAATTAGAAACTTGTACATACATATTACGTTGTTTGGCTGAACACTTATACACTAATAATAACTGCAGAGCGGGTTGGCCCGACACCAGTAATTACGGTGAGAGCAGCCTGCTTCGGCAGAGACAATCAGCTAGTGTATTCGGCTCTACACGTACCCAAAGACAGACATGCCACTTTATTACCGATTACAAATCCCCCATTCATCGTTCCATGAAAGAGTAACATTTGAAAATTAATTGGACGCTTTCGCATTTTTCTTCTACCTGCCTGATTGAACTGGACTTAAATCTTCAGGGTAAAATATCCATGCATGGCATTTTTCGTTTAACAATGCAAATAATGCATATCATCATCTGCATGATTCAATGTTGATTTGTTCATGTACTTTTTACACAAACATTGCACACATTGTTTCGTAGATATTTACGAAGATATTTCAAGCCATTGTAGCCGTTTTCTTGTATTTCATCTGTTATATCCGTCACATTTTTTGCTCTTTCAAATTTAATTCATGAAACGATCATATTTTACTTCGATCCCTTGCTAGCAATCAATTAAACGTTTTTGCGAATGGCGATTAATTTACCTCTGAGGTACAGCGTGTTCGAATCTAGCGCTCGCTGGCTCCGCTGTGGCTTTATATCTGGACGTCCCTCAGGTGCCTTGGTCGGTGCAAGGTTTCTCCTGGTTCTTATCAGTTAACGCCATCCATCAACCTCATTCTCTAATAATTAACTGTCTTGAGTCATAAAAAGCAATCAAAACATGTGACATCTCTGTTGTCGAAATCTGCTACCATACAGTAAAATTGCTTGCGTGGCTTCACTACAATGATTGAATAGTAAACTGGCTCAAAACTAATCGAGTTGAAAATGTTATGTGTTTCATGTGAAGAAGTAGATAAACCCGACGTTTACATCTGCATGGGGCAGGGAAAACACGATGTTGGCGGATGAATGACAAACTCTATAACTCCTGAATGTGGCAAACTTGATTTGCCCCTTGGACGAGACTTGTTAGAACACTACTAGGATTGCTAGAAGTAGCAACCTGTCAGCCAGCCTCGATGGATGTGTACGGTGATTCATTCAGCCTGTAAGACTTAGTGAACGATTAAACCCTAGGAAAGTTATTTGCTTGCGAATGTTGCTTTCACATACCGACTCCTAACACAGGCATATATATTGAGTGTACATTTTGGAATGCTATCTTTTAGATACCAGATATAAAGTCGATTGCGAAGTTGTACGTATAACTCGAATCGACATGTATCATACATTGGCTTTTTATTAAAAAAAATTAATACTGATTGATTTGGAAAAGCTAAGATGGCTAACCAAGGACATATTCTCAGAGACTCCTTAAATAATCGGTGTATGAAAGAATGATTCAATTAAATCATTAAACAAACATAATTTATGTTTTCCTCATTCTATACAGTCATCAAACATGTAGCCAAACACAAATAACCACAAAATCACGATACATTCATCGCCTCTATAATTTCCAGAGTGAAATCAAACACAACCCACATACATTACCCAGAGGCTGTACTATTGTGCTCGTTATACAAAGCTGTCGCTGGCTCCAATAGATTTCTGATTCTATCACTTTGGGTTTTAACAGCTACATTGATCAGGCAATAAGGCCTTTAGGCAATGGGAAGCTGTGGCTGTTTTTTGTGAGAGCTATACTTATCCACCGAGTCAAAATATTTGTTGCTATAAATGGAAGCAAAAATACATATCCATTGGATACGACAGGTATGTCACCTATTCCTGTTGAGGTTTTCACTTCATTCATAAAAATTGTAGAATTTCAACTGTAAAAGTCCTATCTATGGAAATTCCCACACACATATTAACAATATACATTTATTCCATGGCTAAAATACCAGTGACCTGTGGGGAAGTTTGTCAATAAATTTCCAAAGTTACTGGCTGGGCCGATTCTTCTGAAAACAGGTACTGAATGAACTTCGTCTTCCTTAGGCTATTCCATCGTGCAATACATGACGGTAACATAACAAGGTTATATGGATAACAACTTCTGTTTCTTTTGAAGCGATGTTTCGGCAGAGATACTAATAACGTTTCAAGCACAATGAACAACTAGTATCAACTATGCTAACAACTCCTTAATCCCTAGGCTTTGACTTGCATTAGTTTATGTTGTTAATATAAGTAGAGTTTTATAAGTACAGCCAACAGATGTTCATTATGTTTGAGAAATGTATCCATACCGAAACGTTCCTTCCAAATAAATAGAATTTAATATCCATTTAACCTAGTTATTTTATCCAACTCTGAAATGCCTCTCAAATATAACAATATATGGAGGTAAACTGCAAGTGCTTCAGACTAATGTTGTCAACAGCTTGAAAATTTCATTATTATGTATATGTAACACAGACAGATAGAGCAAATTTTAACCTTATAAAAGGGCCAGAAAAATTTCCGTTGCACTGGCAACAAAGACGGCATATATGTGTTTACAAAAAGTTAAAGCATATAACATCTAATATAATCATGCCACAAATGCCTCTATCACTATTCATATGTATTAGCATACGTTTCTATTCCTTATTGCAGAAGCAGAAAAAAGGGATGCATTTATATGGATATATACCTAGTCGATTATTCCTAAGTTCTTGCCACAAAAGAAAAACAGCAATTGCGCCTAGGAATAGGGATGCCTCGTGAGAGAGATTCTTAATCTACAGTTGGTGATAGTGTCAAAAAGGCTTGATTGAGACCTGTGTTATATGAAGCCATGACAAGAAATACTACGAGATCTCAAACATTAGGCTAAGTTTTCGATCATAGCTTTCATCCTGCGTAAAGGTTTCATCAAAACAAAACCAATAGCACTAATGCACAGATACCTAATGCTTGGTTTGTAGCGCATCAATGTACCTGGAATCTAAAGGCCGTAAAAGACATAATCTACCCATTTGTGAGTGAAATTCAGTATGCGTCAGTTACATTACACTTCACTGGCACAAAGATTGTCAGTATTTTGCCGGAAGTCAATGGTATAAACCTGGGCATTTCGGTTTTCTTAACCCCGAAAATATGACCGCCACCAAATACAAACAGCAATTACATAAAAATATAGTAGACAGACCGAAAGAAGGAAATATATTTACATCTGTCTTATAGTTGTAGTATAACTTAACGCCATATTTTCAATATTTATTGGAAGTGGTTTTTAAAACATATTGCGAACCTGTATAAAGACGAAAATGATTTCCCGTGACGCCGACTTTACGACAAGAAGGATTGTTACGGTGGTTTCGATTTTGATATTGTGAATTATCCCTACTTAGATAACAGTGTATCGAATGGTCCAGTATAAACGTATGCATATCTCGCCTTGTAGCGTTTGTTAGATCTTGTGTGCTGTGTGCGGATTTCAATTCGCAGTACGGGTTATTACTGCAAAAACTAGTGGGTCATGGATATTCGATCAAACGCCTTCACTCTAAATTCCTGAAA
Organism: Acanthopleura granulata; assembly: GCA_016165875.1. Lineage (NCBI taxonomy): Eukaryota > Metazoa > Mollusca > Polyplacophora > Chitonida > Chitonidae > Acanthopleura > Acanthopleura granulata. The sequence goes on along the minus strand of JABBOT010000080.1, from coordinate 40,831,817 downwards.
TTTTACAGTGAGTACGCCTCTAATGTTAGTAAATGATGACAGAGCGTCCAGTCGACGCCTAGTTTTATATGCCCATATTTTCGCATGTGTTAGTGAATAGGTCGCTCTTTGTGTAAAGAAAATACACGTGTTTACCAATGTTTACAGAGACCAGAAATTTCGACACACAAGGCTCACACCACTCCGATTGCTCTGAGTACAAGCACAGCTCACGCTGGTTTCCTCTCCGGTTGTACGTGGAAAGGTTCGCCAGCAACCTGTGGACGATTGTGGGTTTTCCCACCGGGCTCTGCCCGGTTTCCTTCCACCATAATTCTCGCTGCCGTGGTATAATTGCACTATTCTTGAGTACGGCGAAACACATCAATCAAGTAAATGAATAAATAAATAAATACATAACTGAAAGAAGAAAAAATAATATTGTGCTAGCAATATATGTATATTAATAATGATATTACTATTACTAATAAATTATTGTCATAGATATATATGCGTGTATCGCCATGCATATACGCTAGATTCCAATACAAGTCCAACAATCAACGCATTCGTAATACAATAAAGCAATAGACCGTGACCACTGTGTTCGTAGATAGAAAGTAGTGATCGTTAAGGTATGCCAAATTCTAAAGCCTTCAGTGGAGGCAACCAACCCCACTATCATCAATGGACACACGTCATGTTTTGTAGGTTTTTGCAAAACCGTCACTACTGATGACGTAAAGGCGTAGAGATCAAGAGCTACATCAAATGGATTCGTATCTGCTGTATTCACTTCCGATATATTTATTTCTGGTATTATCATCTGAATTCAGAAAAGATGCTCTATAGGAGTAAGCATCACAAACTCTTAGTAGTGAAGATCAACGTTAGAATTTCTACAGCCTTTTACAAAATCGACGAGAGAATTTGAATAAAGTATTCCAGAAAGTGTAGCATTGAGAGCCCCATTAATGTGAATTCAGATTGTCCTGCACCCGACTGGAAGCATTACCTTTTTCATTTTCCCTTTTCTCTCATATCGCGTCTAAACATTCTCTTGTGCCAATATTACTCTCGACTGGAACGTCGGGCTAACTCGAATAAACCCACGGAACCGTATAATCTTCTTAACAAACATCAAAAGGTATTAATGCGTGAAAATTAATTGATTTTATGGATATGTTTCCACACCAGTTGTCAAGACAAGTCCGAGAAAATGCCTCTGAATAAATGTTCCCTAATTCGGCTATCACAGGCCTACCACACCAATTGATCCATGGCTTAAAACATTTTTCAACCTTCTAATACGATAAAAAATACTACAGCATGGAAAGTAAAATGAAAGAGGAAACGATATTGTGGTAATTGGCTAATGTTCTCAAATTTAAGCAAGATCTCTGATCAGTTTTCTGTGGTAAACAGAAGTACCAGATGGGTACATGTCATATCGACATAAGAATATTATCATTAATAAACTTTCTGGAATAGAACATTGTCTACTGCTGAAAATACTGGGCTGATATCTGAACCATCTAAAGCAACAGGTCTTCCATGAAAATGTGTGGTACCCCTCTTTTGAGATATCACATTTCTTTATTTATTTATTTATTTATTTGTTTATTTGATTGATGAATGTTTTGCTCAAGAATATTTCACCTATACGACGGCGGCCAGCATTATGGTGAGGGGAAAGCGGGAAGAGCCCGGGGCATATATCAGATTGAAATTAACATACCTTGTACAAATTAAAACTATCATTTGAAAAACATGAAAGGGCAATGATCACTGCCCACATTGTACACATGTCACTTATTGTTTATGGAGATGAATACCCTGAACATTGTTCTACTGACATGAGTTCGTTACAGGTGTTAGCACAGCGCCTGAATTCGAGATTTGTGCTACTGGAGAGATATAAATATGTGTGTCACCTTAATATTATACGGTATTTGTATGCTTTGACATATTCTATTCATATGAACATATTATATGCATTATTTATTCATTTTTGACAATGTACAAAGAAAACCGAACGTGATAAAAAGGCTATACATATTGCGATTTTCAAACATTTCGTATTTGTTGTTGTTAATGGCGTTAATGTTAATGTTGTTAATATGAATCAGGTGTAAAGATGTCTCCGGATTTGCTCCATTCTTTCAACGAACATGAACTGTGTTGCCTACACATGAGAGGCTTATGTTTTAGCACTGAGAGTGCGAGCTTGTACATACTGTGAGGGCTCTGTACTCGTTTGTACAAGGCTGAATGCAGATAGACTAAATGTGCTGTGGTAAATCATCATGACGCAGTAGTTTCGAGTTCGAACTTTTTTATCGCTGAAGGTAAAAAATGTCATGCTGCTTCATGTGACCAGTCAAAAATGTTCGGCAACCTTTGTTTACATTCAATTACCGATCATCTGTCTCGTTCTATCCAGGAGGGAAAAATGATATCTCCTTCCTGCACAAACTTCTTATGGTCACAAAAGTAAAGTTCCACGATTTTCTCCGTCGTTCGTCAACTCTAAATAACTTTTTGTAAAACTTTTTTCAGACACCCGTGTTACAGTAAATGCTATCAAAACTATATATAAATGACATCCACGGACCGTGTACATGGGCGCCGCCATCAAAAACATGTCAAATGACAGTCACGTTGCATGCTAAGTATCTGCTTTCAGTTGCCGCGAGTCGTAGTTGACCTACGCACACCAAAACTGAATCTGATCAGACTGCTCTAGTTGCTCACGATCGCAAGGTTTTGTCAAACTTTTCGATATAAGCGTTAGGTGTAGGTTTGCTGCGTCGAGTTGGTCCTGGTTGCTAACGCTCGCAAGTCGACCTACGCCCTGCTTCATACAAGGTGCCACTCAGACCTTACTACATCAATGATGCTGATCCTCTGAACGTAAACAATGGACACGCATTTCGGAAGGATAGTTGAGAGTAACTTTACCACCTTCATCTCTTTCCTGATAACTTTCGGAAAGAAATAAAATTGTTAACCTCCCGCCCCGCCCTCGCCTTCCCCTTGACATTCCTTAATGAACTCCACTCCACGTTGAATTACACAGTTTATGAGAAGAGTGATCTTGTATTTTCTTACTTCCAATTTGAGAACTAATTCAGTTTCGAGGAAATCACTTAGAAGACTTATCAAGTCGTGGTAATGAATGCAGACTGGTCGGCAAATTCTCATCAGTCCAAACAGCAGTAATCTCCTCAGCTTTGCATCCATCCAACCATTGTTTCAACAAAGTGAAATACGAACAACGCGTTGAACAATGTCATTTGGCATCAATAATGAGTTGCTTGAGACATATGCTTATGCAGCTGGGTTGCTTGTTTCTTTGCTTATGCCACATCGGTGCTGTCGACACCATTTCAGCCATATTACCATAATGTGTCTTTCCACCATACTGGGTTTTCTTTTTTAACCAGTGCATTAATCCTATACGAATGGTTCAAAATAGACCAGTGACTTATATTGTGGATAAACGAAAAGTCTGCTGTTTGATGGTTGATAGGGTTTTGTACCGCACGGTTTTGAACACGACAATTACCATTTCTACAATCCGATCGTGTTCACCCTTCCCAAACAAATGTGATATCTTTGTCTGAAGCCGTCCAGGTGATTATCAGCTGCTGACTGTCCCTTCGGGTGGATTAATCTCTCCAGTAAGTAGTACAATTACCTAGCAATTCTTGCCTAGAGCGATTTTAGCTCCCACATCGAGCAAAGACATCAAAGCCATAGTCTATATGAGAAAACGGTATTTTCCCAAACAGCCTCTGGCTACAATATACTCAAAGGCCTCAAGGAAATCTAACAATATGTACTACTTCATTAGACCTCAGTAAACAGCTTGGTAAAGACAAGTTTGCCAAAGCGGGTGATAGGAAAGGAATGTCATCGCCACCCATTTAATTTCCGCTTCCGCTAGTACAGTGACAATGCCAACGGACTTGTCCAAATAAAAACACACCTGGGCTGTACCATTTGGTTCTTCGTATGAAGTACAGTATAATATCCACAGCTGAAAGAAAACAAATTCTTCCAATGTCGGTGGTTTATTTCTTTCACTGTTTGACACACTGTTTGGTTATTTTTAACATTCATTGAGAACAAAGTTTATTGCAAACACCAGTCTGTCATTTACCACAGGCATATAAAATTGAGTCAAATAAAAGATATCTTTATTTTTCTAAAGCAACAGTTGACATGGTTTAATTCTTTTTGAAAGGCACGAAGTATTACAGTTTTCGACATTCAGTACCTCTGCTGTTGTTGATTTGCATTCTCCCCTCCGATCCTGTGTTTTCTTTCCAATACTTTTCTTTGTTCAGAAAAAAAGAACAAATGATTGACGGTTTTGAGTGATGTAACTTACATATAGGAACCGTGTTTGTCACGGATCAGAAGTGTACCAAGCCACTCATCCTCAGCTCATGCCACCTGACATAACAATATCTTTATATGAAAGAACATTTCTGTATGTAAGATAATATCAATGATGAGCGAGTTATAATATGAAAGATTACAACACAGGGTAAAACGAGAGCAGCGACGACAGTGTGATAGTTGGTAAATCGTCACACCTTACAGGTGAAATCCGGTCTGTTGTCAATTTACCCTAGTTAGGCTTTTATTCTAACTGTTTATGTAAGTGTCTAAGAAGTAATAACTTAGACGCTCCCTAGAACTATGGCTGAATTAGGTAAAAAAGAATTCCAGTGATGTTAACTGCAATGCATTGCGGGTCTAGATTTACTGAAAGTGCTGTGCACATTGTAAACGTTAAGTTATTGCATATTCCATACAAATTTTACGTTTTCTATGTGAAAATCGTAACCAAAATGATGATGGCTGAAGTGACTGGATTTTAAACATACAACCCAATGTATAAACTTGTAGTTGATAATTTTGAGTTTAGTCGAGCGACATTAGGCCGGAATATTGCTGCGATAAGAACGATACCTGAGCACATGACTACTGACCCATTATGGTTGAGGACTGGTACACGAATGTCTGTTTCAGCGCTTGGAATTGAACACATCGTGTCTCATTTTCCCTGTAGTTATATTAGAGCTGGCTGTTGAAAGTATCAAGCATGAATTGAAAGTTTGCAAAACGTGCACGAAAGAAAAAACGTTTCTTTTATGACAAATAAATGCTCCGATTTCGTATATAAAAAAACAAATCTGTAATTTTGGAATATGCCCAGACTTTACAGATTCATTGTAGGATTACAGACATTATCTTTGAACTATTGATGAATGGTGTACCTAAAGATAACGAAGTATAAACTGTCGATTATTCAACATTTACTTCTATTGTATTGATTAGATGACACGTAATCAGCTTCACGAACTGACGTGGAGTATATTAACATTAGCTGAGATTATATGTTATCTTTGAATTAACAAACTCGCATATTTGATTTCCGTTAACTTAGTCGAATTACATTCACCTAATCGCTCTCGACTATCTCACTTAATTCATGGCAAATATTATTGCCGCGAGTTGATTTGTTGAAAGGAGCTATTGCCATAGAAACCCTACAAAATGTAACAATAACCTGGAGTTCAGTCGGCACGAAGATAATCAGCGATCAGTGCTACAGTGATTCGCCAAGGCGTAAGAAATGACGTGATTTTATCGAGGTTTCTATAGCCATTGTTTACCCATACGCGAAGAAATATCCACTAAAAATATTGCGTGAGCTGAGGCGTTAAATTAGAGCCTTGAGCAGAGAACAGGGAGGATGAATGAAACCCTAAGTGTCAAATGATAAGTGAACTGCAAGATGTAACACACGATGGAAACGTAATTATAACTGATCAGGTAATCTTAATGATTTTTTAAGCATGGGTGACGTGCTTTTCAAGGACTTTATTGAATTTCTTAGTTTTTGTCAGCAGAGTTTGTGATGTACTTTGTCATCGTAGAGAGAGCGCATTAAAATTTCCTTTGACTTGCGTTTTCTCTCAACTCTTTCAATTAACTCTTCCTGCTTATTTAAAGTTGACTGCCTTGCCATTATCAATGGAAGTACAAGCACGCACGGGAAAAGTCATTATTTCTTTACGAGCATGGAGCACTAGATTACATTGGATTGAGGTCTGTATCATGTGGCAGGACTCGTGTTTTTTTTGTGTTTTGTTTTTTAGTTTTTCTTGTGTGAACAGTGACAAAAGTGTGGTAGTTGACAGTGGGTCACAGGTAACCGGTGAAATCCGGCCGGTTGTCAGTTGACTTCAGTTCTTATTCAAACTGTGCATGTGGCCGCTTAAACATCTCAACTTATACTCCCGTAGAAGTAGAATCAAGTAAAATTAGAATCAAGTCTGGTACTTTTTCAAGTCAAAAAAAAATACAATTTATGGTTAAGACGTTTTTTCATTGATCTTTATTAGCTTTTAAGTCTTCCTTTTTGTGAATTCGCCTCATAGATTTGCATTGAGCACTTCAATATATTTCCGTATAGAATAAATGTGTAGAAATTCGAAAAGAATAAAAATCTCAGGCGAAAATATAATATTTTAATACTATTACGTTGGGTTCCAAAATCCGACAATCATTATATTTTCAAAATGAAGAGCATGTATACTCATACATGTCTTCCATCAACAGCACGAAATTAATTTCCACGTCTATAGTAAAGAAACCAGCGTGAAAATATCCCTGACGTGTCAATTATCCACTTATATCGCGCACTGGCCAGTATGAAGTGTAAAAATAATTTTAGTATGTAGTTTGTGTAGAATAATTCAGGGCAGATTAATTAACTTGCTTGATTAGGTGAACTTGCCATACGTCAATATCTTTAAAAAAGTTCACTCTCAAGCCGTTTTTAATCAATGTATAGATAAGGCCGTTAACATTTTATAATAGATTAATTACCATGATTTATTTCATATTTCAGCTTTAATATAGAAGTTTCATAGTAATTCTTTAGATTATATAATACGCAGAGATTTAGATAACTAAGTATTTATTTCCCAACGTTTACCTCAAAGCTGCATGTGATATTTTATGTTTTACCGTTTTATAAATCCACAATGAAGGATGATACTATACATTTTCAAATTCTCTGTGACTAAGTAGAATAAGAAACAACTGATCTCTTCAGTCAACTCTTCAGGCTTATACCTTGGGAGAAATCAAAAAATTAAAAAGTGAATTGGAATTATCTCCCTTTGTATGACTGTTGCCAGATGCTGGAATCAGCTGTGTGTAATGTACAAAGTATTTCAGTCAGTAGTTATGGACTACTGAATTGATAAGTGCACGTTGATTAGCCACATTCAACATCCTGAAATGACAAGATGGTACAGAATAGATCAAACACTGACCAGAGAAATGTGAACAAGTCCTGTTGATGAAGGACATTTGACCTGTTTAATGATATTTGTATTTGCCAAGGTTTGAACGGAAAATGTTTGAATCCACATTTCTTTTAATCTGGTTCAGCTTTTTTATTTTTATTCAAAGAATGAGGCAGGATTCAGATTTGGACATCTTTGAGATTTGGAGATTTCTGCATATCCCAGGGTGATTCGGGATACAGAAAAGCAGAGTCCAGGACTAGCCACTGTATATCCCCTGGTATGTGACAATTGACGAGTTATTTCAACACTTGTACATCATCCTTCAACCAAAACAGGAAATTCCACAAAAGTTCCATCGAGAATTATTCCAAGGCATTCATGAATTGCGATATCAAGGCAAAAACACACATTCCAAGAAGGCTAGCTAAATATAAGCCACAGAAGCAAGCATCAGCTAACCTTATTGTCACGAATTTTGAATTCGATTTCTAAATCGGCTTAAAGGATATTAATGTATGGAAGCAGTTAGCGACGAATAATGCATTCACGAAGTTTAAGATAGACTTCTTTGTCCTGAAAAAAATCAGGAAATAATATCAGGTCTCATATTTCATACAGGTAACATATGAAGGTAAGAGCAGGTGATAGAGAGCCAGTGTTACACTGGGATTTTAGGAGGTGCAAACTTTAGTCTCAGCATCGAGAAATTATGTTTAAACATTAATTCATGCCGGTTTCCTGTCCGGCCGCACGTGAGAAGGCCTGCCAGCAACCTGAAGATGGTCGTGAGTTTCTCCCTGGCTCTGCCTGGTTTCCTTTCACCATGATGCTGGCCACCGCAGTAAGCAGTTTCCAGTGGTGACGGAAAGTCAAAAGGAGATGAATATAATGACTATCCAAATGGTGTACCATGGTGCAGGTTATAGATTGTCGTTAATCAAATCCGTATGTGCGCTTTGGTTATAACTGTACTCTGACCTAGGTGTACCCTAGGTAAAATATAAATCATTTGAGCATAGAAAGTAATGTCCGAGCAGAGACCACAGTGTGATAAGTGATAAAGCGACAAAAGTAACCATCAAAATCCGACCTCGTGTCAGTTCCCAAAGTAGGGTTGTATTCAAAATGTTCAGGTAAATGCGTAGAAAACAGCAACTTAGATATCTCCTAGCACCATGGCTTAAGCAGAGTTAGGTGAAAAAATGTAGTGATGTTAATGGCAAATTATCACAAGTCACTTGTACAGAATTCCTCAAAATGCTGTGCTACCATCACATTTAACAAACAATAACGTGGTAAATATGGAATACTTAGACTACCAGCAGAATTCCTGTGTAAGCAAATAGAAAATATAAAGAAATTGCACACCCTGAGCGCGCAAATCTCTCAGTTATTCTATAATTCTCTCAGTTCTCCCATGTATATGATCAGAAAAGAGACCCTGTCGTAATATGACCTAAACAATACAGATAGCAACGGTAAAGTATTAGCAAATAAACAAGCAGCTGGGGTGTGTAAATATATGTACGTCCAGCAACCCTCTCGAACAGGCTTCGAGATAATTTGAGGTGTACGTCAAAACATTTACTTTTGTTTAGGGAACGAACGTATTGTTGAAACCATGGTTACGCCATTTTATGGAGATCTTCAATGTGTTGTTAGTCTTTCAGTTGAATAAAAAGATATTAGGGACAAATCTGAGAAAATTACTTCTCTGTTTGGAATGATGGGAGGTTGACTAATCAATCTGCATTGATTACCATGCCTTGATTGGTATTCTAAGCGACTTCCACAAACCCAAAATCAATCCTCAGAACGCAGATAAAAACAGAACAACATCACTGTTTCGATAAACGACGGAATTCAACGTGGAAAGAGGTTTAATAACTTTGTTAACTTCTTTGTGAAGGTTGAGAGCTAGTAATTTTTATTTCTTTCCGGAAGATATAAGAAAGAAAGGAAGGTGGTAAGGTTTCTCTCCACCATTCTTCCCGCTGGTTAACGCTCAAATGAGCAGTATGAATCATGCAAACCACTACAAATGCATTGTGGAAATAGTCTCTGAGTACACGCAGTTTTGTACAGAGTTCTTACATCATTTACAAGCTCTTACATTCTCAGAGTCTAGAAAAATAACTCCAGACCGTGCTGAAATGTAAGCTTATATTTTGATTAAAAATGAAATAGATACGTAACATGTTTCCACCTAATACATATATTCATCGCTATATTTATAACATTTACAAATACGAAACGTTCATATATAAATTTTCAAATGGTATGATGTATAACTTTTTGTCACCGCTGGTTTTCCTCTGACAATCCCGAAAATATGAATAAGCAATGCATAGTGTTAACGATGAATGCGCAAACCATTGACGACAGTACTTTGGTATATGTACTTTGAACAGATACCAATGCAAACGTAAACAGTATCATATTAAGGTTACATACATGTTTATCACTCTCTAAAATTTTAATTTTAAGCTGTTGTACTGATGTCTTTTGTCTACTACTGAATTCATGTGACTGTAAATCCGGGCGTCGGCGTGGTCTTTTGGATGGTATATCTCAGCCTATATCGAGATGCGCCTCAGATTTATTCATCTTCCACAGTGGCATTACACGCAACTCAAGTAGTTTTAACTCAACAACCAGCATCATTGAAAGGCCTAGTGGTACAGGATATAATGGTTGATTGATTAAAATCTGATATATCCAGTTAAGGGAGCTATGTCATTTCTGATCATCACAGGGACAAAGCATATTCTCCGAAAAGCCTGTCAGCAAAACTACATAATATTTTGTGGAAACCCGTGGTAGCAACAGCCCATTTTCAGTAAGAGAAACTGCTGTATCCAGGAAACAAAATCCTTAATAACACTAACCCTGTTACTAAAAAATTCACTTTCTAATAATGTGACTGCTTCTCTCTTTTCACTTTCCATGCTGAAGTATTTTATATCGTTTTAAATGGTTTACTCCAGGGATCAATTGGAATGGTGAGGCTGTGCTAGCTATATTAGGGTATATTTATTTAGATGCATTTTCTCGGGCTTTCCTGGACAACTGATGTGGAAGTATGTCCATAAAAATAATTAATGATTTCTCATCAATACCTTTTAAAGCTTGCTAAGAAGATTACGGTTCCGTAGATTTATTCGAGTTTGCTCTAAGCGCGAATCGCGCGTAGTATTAGCACAAGAGAAAGATTTGACGCTATATGGAAGGAATAGGGAAATCAAAAATGCAATGCTTCCAGCCAAGTGTACGCCAATGTGAAATCACATTCACTCCTGCACTTTCTGATATACGTCGTTACAAATCTCTCTTCGACCTTGTAACAGCTGATAGAAATTCTGGCGTGTATCTTCACTAATGAGTGTATGTCATTCGTTCTCCCGTGGAGCACATTTTTCCACAGCCTTGAGAACACATGTAAAAGAACTAAATCCATCGTTCACGAGTATGTGATTTTAGCTCTTCAACTACGCCTTTTACTACAAGCTATCATTATTGACGGTTTGTCTACAAGACTACAAAACAGGATGTTTCTCCGTAGATGATAGTGGGACTGGCTTCTGCTACAGAAAGCTATGAAAATTTGGCAAACATTAACGGTCATTACCGTCATATGTCGTTTAATTGTATGACATTCCCTGGATTTTTGGAAGAAAAAAGTCTGGATTTGTATTCTGTAGTCTGCAAGACTGCGATACATGTGTTGCCAACGCTATTATTATTTTTTCTTCGGCTAACTCTCGATCAAATTATGCGGGTTTAATACATTTCATGGAAATAGGCTTGGATTTGGACACAAGTGAATTTGAACTTTGTTTGGGCTGTATAGAAACGTTATCATTGTGGAAAACCATGCTTACAGTAAGTGTAAAAAGGGCTGAAACGAAACAGTATGTGAAATTCATTATAACTGGCACTTGCCCTTCCGATAAAAGTTTGACCAAAAAGCACTATAACAACTGACGTTTACAGAATTTCATTTAAGAATTAGCATGGTGTGTCCTTTTTTTAGGCCATAGATTCCTGGTACAGTGGTGGGCTACAAACCGACTGTCGGTTATTTGAGGACTGGTGCTGTCCTTTGGCAGAACGATCGGTATCGTTGAAAACTTGGGTTACTACTTGATATCTGGTTGTATTTTCTTGTTACTCATTCATTTCGCAAAGAGTCAACGTCTGACTGAAGGATGAGGCATCATTATTTCCAGAAGGCACTGCTCTTGGGTTTTTGGCAAAGAGTTGGGGGTAATCGGCTAGGTATATTTCCATATGCATCAAATGCAAATCTCCCAGACAGCAGAATCTATCGGCTATTTTTACAAGATGGTTTTGCATTTGTGTTAAGGAATAGAAATGTATACATATATAGGGATGTGGTCGTTTATGGCATAATTGTGTTAGAGCATATATGCATTAATTTTATGGTGAACAAATAAATTCCTTCTTGGTGGACGTCAATTTATTTATTGCAGTTACGGAATCATTTTTACTGTAAGACAACTAAAGTGCTAGATTTTTATATTTGGTTGGTATATGTTTACGCCTCAGCAGTCAAATGATTGTCATTCAGAAGAACCATTTACACACTGTTAGGAAGGGATCGAATTAAGGCATGAACCAATCTCTGATCATCGAATTAAATGAGAAATACAAATATATCACGGATATGACGCGAAGTAAATTAATGTTTAAAATATGGCTCACAATATGTGCTAGCGTCCACCAACAATATTTTGATAGAGGGTATGAAAAGGTGCCATTGCAATATCATACACACTGGTAAATCTAAGTATTATTTGAATCAACAGGGCGGTTGATTTTCTTATTTTATAAGAAACATTGCAGCCTAGCTGGATCAGGCAAATGGAAGAAAGATTAATTATCAAGCTGCATCGGATGTCCCTTCTGGAGTGATGAACGAAGAGTGAGTGTAATCGGTAATAGAATCCCATGTCTGTCCTTATGGACATTTGTAGGTGTAGAGCTAAATACACTGGTGGATTGTCTCTGTCGAGGCAGGTCGTTCTCGTGTAATTATTGGTGTCTGGCCAACCCGGACTGCACTTGGCTAATACTAGTAATATTGTGTACCAAAGCCCTAGTGTCCAGCCAAATAACGTAACGTCTATGCTCATGCTACAAAATTATAGCCCTTCCCTGTAGTGGAGGACGTTGGCTCAATTACAGACAAAATCTGTCTCACGTGTGAATAGGTAACATCTAACAGTTTTGTTATTTTATCCCATAAGGGTTACGGCTGTGGATCGTCGTTATAAAATCCTCGCGTAAAGAGTGAAATGAAAAATATCATCATTTATATCTCCGTCTTATATCATTGACTTCTAATAAACTGCAATCAAAATCCATGTAATTTTTTACTTGATTCTGTACATGTGTAAGTTGTTACTTTCTAAACATTTACACGAGGAGTTGGAATAAAACCTTGTTGTAAGTTGATGCTAGGACGGATTCACCGGTTATGTGTGGCCATTTACAAACCATCAAATCATCGTCGCTGCTCTGCTGTTATTCTCTATGTTATAGTTTTTAATATTATACTATTATCTATACTGTATTTCAATAATTTTATGCTGTTTGTTGGTGTATTGGTCTGTTGTTGGTGTGTTGGTCTGTTCCTTAAATTATTTAAAGGAAAGGCTGGTGTTTAACCCCTGTCACATGGAAGGTAAAGTGAGATCCTTCGCGGTTAAGCCAAAATCTCCACTGTCGGCTAAATGTAGCCGACAGTTGCTCGATAGTATAGTGTGCATCTTAAGGAGAAACATTTTCAGACTGTTAAGAAAACCAAAACCAGCGGATTGCTTGCATATATATGTGGATGAAACTGGCTTTTGTGATGGGTTTGTTTTGGTCTCAAATATATGATGTCTCCTATACTCCTACTGTAGGCTAAAACGTCCATAAAAGTAACTTTGCATGTTGTTTTGGTTAGATTGGTGGAAAAAAGCCCAGAGACTTGATTATAAACTGAGTATTTGCAATTTGCCATAATTAAACTAACAACGTATTCTCTATCTGGTCGGTTTCTCTTTAAAATGATTTGGACGACATTTCTCATGACCGGAAGTGGTGGACTCCACGTCGTCGTCTTATATGCTCGGCAAACCAGTATTGCTTGTTCAGTAAGGTACCGATAAGAGAGGAAATCTTTCAAAAGAAAGTGTGTGGGTAAAGTTGATGGATTTAACTGCTTAACTGTTCTGGGTTATGAAGCTTAAGTTAAAATCAGGAAATCCTCTCATAAGTGGTGTTTGAATATTATTGATAAAGAAGCACGATGTCGCTACAATTTTATTTAGATTTTATCTAGAATAGATGCATTTCCTGAAAAGTAACATGACTTTTTCCCTAATGTATAATCTTCTTTCATTCCTTTTCTTCTTTTTATGCTGACACTAGAAAACTTTGTCCAAAATCAAACTCATTTTGTGACATTGAAAAGCTTACAATCTCGTAAATGAATGCCAGATGAGAGGCACGCCTGTCTGCCCAAGCTGATATAAACTACGGTATATTCCTGACACAAAGAAATGAAATAAATACTCTTTTACACCAATAAACCCTCAACCTTAATACCTGTGTTTTCGTACAATGAAAGGTTTAAGCACTAAATCACTTTTCAGATTGTTGAGCTATGAATACTGGACATGATTTCACTCAGTTGACAGTGTTTACAAGACAGCCATTTACATGGCTTTGTTCGACAGGACAAAATATGTTGGAATACGGTGATGACATAAAGCTGCTCTGATCTGTTCTATACGGCGCGGAAAGAATGATTAAGCGTTTGTTGCATGAACTCGGATGTTATACGAACTCATTACAGTATGTCCTTCCTGGTGAAGCGAAAGGCTGACAGAAAACAAGCACCGTGTCCGTGGAGTACACGTCTGCCTCAGTAAACCACCCCATAACAGGTGGTTTAAGTGACACATTTTCCAACACGGATTGTGACTCGGACGACCATCGAAGAAAAGTAATTTATAGGAACATTTCATTTCATTAAAGAGACGTTTCTACAGCGTTGCTTGAGTCTTAAGAGTTTTCTTGTCCGCGTCGTGTTCATTGCCATGGTTGTATTACGCTAACTTTTGGGATGTGGTAAATTGGTATCAGACGACAGGTCAAATTAAGTAATTTAAGTTACATTTAACGCAGTACATACAAATATAAATTAGTTTACATGGTGACTCCATTCCTTGGAAAGATTTACGCCAAGGCAGTAAGATGTGTTTCAGGCATTCAGAATGTTCTAATCAGTAACGTTCATTCCAGAGTAAGGCTGTTCGAAAGCTTTGTTTATGGAAATCACGGTTAGCAGAGTATAGTACATATATGGGTCTCTTTAAAGGCTACGCGACGCCATTTTATGTCGGTCAGCTATGGCATAAGCTATACCATAATCACACAATGAAGGATTGGTGCAATTAAAGATTAAGAAAGGTGAATTCATGAAATTCGGGTATATATACATTGCAGGCCTGGTCTAAACCCCATCCTCGTGCCCCTTGTGTTAAGGAGTCGTCCGTCGTACTCGTCATTTTTAATTTATTTTACTGTTGACTGCTGTTCTTGTATGAATCGGTCCTAATTTTTTTCATTCTGTATACTTTCTTGGTGTTTTGGGTGGTTTGTGTTATTTGTCGTTTTGGAAACTGGTCTTGAGATTTTTGATAAGGAACGCCAATTCTGGTCAAAAGAAAAGACAACGGAAAATGTAATCCAGAAGAGAGGTTCATACAGACCTAAACAGGCAAAGTCATTTCTTTATGACGTGCTTGGTAACTCTATGAATCTTTTTTTAATATGGAATTCTTACGAGGCAGTGGCATTTTAGAGAACCAGAAACACGATTTCTCGTCATCCGTACCCTACGCTCTTCAGCATCAGGGGCGAGATACACCTTTGTGTGTGAAGTACCGTCCCCGTTACTATTACAATCGAAGGCCTCCTGATTGAGTCCTTGGGTAATAATCCCATACGTATTCCATTGCGATTTTCCAGTTGGAAATGACTTTAAATTATATAAGAATTGTCTCGTAAGCACAAGGAAAATAGCTGATTTAACACTACTTCTGTAAGGTAAAGTGGCAGATTAGGTACCGGAGATATCACAGCGGAAACATGTCTTCTCGGATAGGTAGAAATAGCTTGCCCTTGATTGGTTAAAATTGAGAGCGTGGCGGCCTGTTTGATTTTCCCCACGCGGGCGTTTTTCCTTACTTTGAGCTGCGATATCTCGGTTATAATGCATCACAAAAGTCCAAAGTAACGTTTTCCGAACTATGAATAGGATTCTTTATCGATACATATATTACATTTGGTCCGGTGTTGTCTCTTCTTTTAACGGCTTTTTTCTTTTCTTTTTCGGTTAAAAAACAATTTTCTTCGAGTTGACATTTGTTCTGTTTCTTTACGCTGCTATCTGCATAGAGAGGCGACTATCTCCAAAGTTCTCTAATGTCACGATAGTGTCCTTGCCCTGGTAAAACCGTAAAAAGTGGAGAACAAAACAAACATACAAGGATTGATAAACGTGATGTTCAATCATGATCAAGAGATGAAAGGAATAGAGTCATCTGCACAAAACCTTTGAAATGATAAACAAAATTTGTTAGTTGCTAATCATTCATATGCTTTAGTTTTGATGCGTTGCATGCAAAAGCCTCTCGCGATTTCATTACACCAAACGCGATAATGACTCACTTTCCTCGCGAATGCACTATTCACTAGTATTAACAGAGATTTCAAAATATACAATCTGGAAAGATGGAAATTTAACATTCAGATAATGCCACTACACTAAAAGCAGCGAAATGAACTAACAGGCCTTGTAGCCTGCTCCCAGGAAGTACAGTGCTGTCACCAACGATAATTACTGTTATCCACCTGAGAGTCCCGTCAAAAACGACAGCACAACGGCACCTCAGAGGCGGGTTATTTTATGAACAATTGCTGTGACAACACTAGTCACCTTAGGCTAGCTTTCTATCCTGCGAATATTTTGCTTAATTTAAAGGAAAAAGAGCACTGTGTTTTTGTCCTTGCAAGTTTTTGACCCACCCGAATGTAAGAATTTTAGAGTCATTAAAGAAGAATTGGGTTCATTGTTTGTCTGCTGTGAACACGTCTTAATTCTGACAAATGAGCATTGACAAAGACTAATGACCGTCATAGCTGAGTAAAACAAGCTCTAAGCATTCTGTGTAATTCTTTGGAAATAAGATAAGGCAAATTTCTCGACACTCACTCGTTTGCTTTCGCCCTCGGAAATTGAAAGTCAACTTAAAACAGCTGAGGCCCTATTTGTGTAAAGGGTTATAAGACCAATCTTTCCACTACAACCCATGAGGTTAATTATCGATTTGGTGCGTGTTAAATATTTCATGGTTTCGTAAAAAAGAGTTCCCCGAGGAAACCCACGACCAACGGCGGGTTGCTCAACCACGTTCTGAGGTATTCACGACTTGGACAAGTCAGTCTACACGAAACAGTTACTGCAGTATAGTAACCTTAAACATTCTATGTTGGAGAATAATGTTGTATGTTAC
Organism: Acanthopleura granulata; assembly: GCA_016165875.1. Classification (NCBI taxonomy): domain Eukaryota; kingdom Metazoa; phylum Mollusca; class Polyplacophora; order Chitonida; family Chitonidae; genus Acanthopleura; species Acanthopleura granulata. The sequence goes on along the minus strand of JABBOT010000080.1, from coordinate 40,814,908 downwards.
GATACAAATTTTAAAGGTCAAATGTTCCTTTGTGATGTGATAAAGAGAAGAAATGAGCTTACACTATTAAATCCATCCCAGCATTAAATCAACTGTCAAAGGCAAACGTCTTATCGAATTTTAAGCAAGATTTTGAAACACACCGAATAATATTTTTTTTGAAAATAGGTGCTCTTTTTCAAGTTTTTCACTAGAAGAAGAAAACAGTATTAGTTATTTACTTGAGGCATCAGTTGTTTAAGAACATTGTGAGTCCCTATGGTTCCAAGCGTTACTGATATAAACACCATTTTTGTTAAACCCAGTCATGTTTAACGTGTTAAAAATCCATGGACTCTTCAGCGTCTAACAAACCGGCTGACATCTTCAAAGAACATCACTCACTTTCCACTTTCACAATTCAAGGTTAGATAGAAAAGATATTGATAAACGAATGAACTGTATGAAAAAGAGGATTATGTGATGGACAGTTTTGCAAACCAACCCAAGCCCAGAGGTGTTTCTTATTCTAGTGGATGCACCACAACAATCGCTGAGTGCTTCGTCATTTGAGAAACTTCCCAAGGCGATACACACTCAGAAGATGCGGTATTGTGATGATAAAATATGTGCTACCATGGTGGCGTTTAATCATGGAGATATCTTCAGAGGCTGTCCAGAGCCTACTTCCACTGGGAATCATCATATTCTCCATAAGTCATCAGACTGTAGCCACTCGGAAATGTCCCATCAAACTCTTAGCAGCTCTTAATTAAGCAGGGACAGGAATAGAGGGTTTTCCTCTTGAGATTTCCTTGTCACTTGTTCCTATTTGTCTTCAAATAGGTGAAAAACACAAGTAACCCTTCTTTGTTTCCAATCTTCATCGCCTTTTGTTCAATGAAGTCATTCTAAGCTATGCCTGAAAGCGCTCTAAACCGTGACTCACAAACGCATAACTCGGCCCTTTGCTGTGCACAATTTGCAAACATATATTTATATTTTAAAGTACGCACATGAAAAAGAAACACCATGAAAGTTGATTTCAGTGGAATAATGTAATTCAAGAATAACAATAAGTGTCATAACGATGCGCCTACATAGAATTTTTTGTGATTACGTGTGAATGAAAAATATCGTAATTGTTTTTAGAGTGTTAAAGTGTCCTCCTAAAGAGATAAGGTAAGCCAATGCAACTCACTTGGTCTAGGCGAATATCAGTTGGAAACACTTCGGTTGTTTCATTTCATGTTTTTTATGTTTTTTCCTATAGTTTCACAAATGACAGAAAGTGACAAAATCTCGTTTGGAATTTTTAGGTATTCCACGGTGAAGGTGGTGCAAAACGTGTATGCCGTTTGGTTTACACAAAGAACATGTAACACATAATACGGCTTGTCCCAGTATTGAGAGTTTCGCTAAGGCCTTGCGTTTAAAATGGAAATTGTTTCTCTTAAGTAGCCCCAGTGGCCTTAATGTCATAATAAAACGACCCTTACTGTTGTTATCCTCATTCAAAAGAAAAGCTGCAAAGTTGTGTTGAAGAAGAAAGTTATAAAATATAAATATTGAAAGGTCTGTAGTCTTTATCCGGCTTTCACTTATTCATGTTGCCAGTGATGAGATTTTGATGCACGGAATGGAGAAACCGACACTTACTGGTCACACATTTCTGTCACTTCCTCTGAAAATGAAGCCACGTAATGAACGTATTGCCGGAAGCCTGTTCGCTCACATAGCCTTGGGCATCCTCGCATATCCGGACGGCATACGACACGCGCGGTGTAAAAGCCCTTCCATCTAGGCGAGGAAAAACGATTAACTAGGTCTTATATGTGACCAAAAAGGCGGAGGAAGTGGTGAGGTCAACTGCTAGAACCAAATGACAGATAAATTTGAACGATTGGAGCGTGTTACTTCAATGTCTGTGCTAAACCGGAAGCCTAGGTTCACAAGGATGAATCCCAGTTTTGGGCGGGAAAAGTCAGAAACAGCATTCTCAGGTCTTCATTCCTGACGCAGATCATGTCCTAGACTTTGAAATCGGCTATCTTAGTACACAATCGCCTGAGGCCTAAATACGGCAAGCACTGATCACTGTTTTCCTACTGATGCTGGGCGGGGCGTCATGTTACTGTATTCAGGAGGATCTTAACAGGAAACAAGACTATAATACACACACTAAGCAACTGAAGCAGGGCACTCGCCCTGGGTGTCCCTCTCGTGAACGTGCGCTGTGTATTACAAGTGGACGTGGCACTATTTGTCAACTGTCATATTGCCGGCATTGCTCTGGTTTTACTCTCTATAGCACCGATCAATAACTCCACCTCGTTCTAAAAATAGATTTTTTTTCTGATAAACTGCAAAAACTTTGATCTGAAGTATCGTACGGTGATTAGTGCAACGAAAACATGTCACCGAACATGTCATGGCCTCATCTGAACAGAAATGTGCTGCTGGAGGGCTGAGTGAATAAATTCCGTGCTTGGCACGTCGTTTCTCTCATTTGAATAATAGTTGTCCGAAAATGGCGATCAGGGTTTCCAATTGGTGCTATGCATCCTGTAGTGTTTCAGACCGTATGCCTGGGCCATCATTCTTCCGGTGGATTAAATAGTCCCGAGGCGTGTTCCCTTTACATTGCTTTTCTTGACACTATTGTATGTTAGATGTGACAAGAGCATAACATATTGAGTAATTCAGATAATACAGCAACATGAATAAATAACACTTCATTTTACCTAATTCTACGTGGTGAGAGCTCAGGACGGTGGAAGTTGATACTATCTACGCACTTACAAAGAAATCATACTGGGTAGGTAGACAACAGACCGGATTTCTACGGTTACGTGTGAACGTTTTGCAACAGTAACAGTGTCTTCACTGCTCGGGCTTGCCTTGCTATGCAATAGTTTGTTATATTATATTTATTAATGTTTTCATTGAGATTTATCTCCGTATTGAAACATATATTGATTTCGTGATGGTCCGGTTCGTGGTTCATGTCGGAAACTGAGGAAAGCCCGCACTTTGGAGGTACCTGGCAAACCCCATGAGTTAAAGACAAAGCCGGAGCAGCCGATTAAAGTGACCAGAAACGGGTAGACAGCCGGTACAGTATGACGTCTGCTTTCATGTACACAATATAAATTTCAGATTTTCCCACATTTTTCTAGAATTAATTAGAGCGATATATAGAGTGTTTTGAAGTCGGCAACTTGTCAGTTAACACTTTTTCATTGCTGTGATGGTTTGTATGTCTTTGTTTAATGTTTTCCTGCATACTGGTTATAGAAATATGTCACCAATCTTTAAGAGCAGATAAGCAATCGTGGGCGGCAACGGAAATTAGCTGTTGCCATCTTTTTCATAATTCTCTATCACTTGCGATACTATGGTAAAATGTTCAATTTACTTTGACACGTCTTGAAATATTATAAATGGCATTATCGTCAGTTGTGAGTAGTTTTTCTGCCTCTAGAAAATCCAGGGCAATTAATATATTATGGTTTTGAAATGTTTAGGTTGCCTCACTTGAACCTGATTAACATTATGTGTGTTTCAACAATGCAAAAAGTTAAGTTACTCAAGTTTGATGTCTGGCACAAGAGATCAAAGCCATTCACGTTTTCGAAGTGTTTCTGTTCATTTTGCCTCCCCGTGGTGACTGGTAAAACATGTTCGCGTTTGATACGATGATGTGTAAAGGAAGCATTGAAATGGACTACTTACGCCAAAGACTTAATATATGGAAATTGCGCAGTCGCACTCCATATATGGAAATATTAAGAACACAAAATCAATGACATGTATCTAGTTCCATGATAGTGTTAATTAAAACTAAAAAGAATCTCACATTCTATATCCGCATTCATACTGGTCGAAGGGAAATAAAACATTAGAGTGTAATTGACACATGTAGCGGTAAAACAAAAATTAAAAAGTTCTCCAAGGCCTTCTTGCCATGTTCCCAGTAAGTCCCGATGTCGAGATGTTTAGTCCAGTATCGTCTGCCAGTCACCACAAAGACCCTAGACACAGCGGCCCCATACACAGTCACAACATTATATATACCTTTCCTCATTTATATTTTAAATTCTGGTATTAAATAGTCTTTATCTAATTTCATTGAAGGGATGATTGCAGAAGTATTGTTGTCGATCAGTTGCCTAAAATGAAATCGACCAAAAACTTCATTCAAACGGTTATTTCCGATCAGTATTGAATAGCCCACAAACTCTTTGTCATAACAGCTAATAACTTATTTGATGATCAAACTGAGTCTTTATGGCAAAAGACTGACCATTCACAAGCAATATAGCAGGTTAGGTTCCCCAGGAGAATTTAACCCCAAAGAACTCTCTCCTTGTCAATGATAATCTGCTTTGATAGCCACCGCTGGGGTGGGAGAAACACAATGGGGTACCATTAAAAGGCACAAAGACTGGTCACAATGAGCGCCTTGAGCAACAACTTATTTCTACCCTCACACATAATGATTAATCTGTCGCAATTTATATGCTCTACAAGATAAAACCAGAGGCGGAAGTCTCCGTTAGAGCTATGAAAATCAATAGAATTATACTTTCTAGTCTGTGTCAGGTTGATGTAGGGTGTTCCGAGATTTGTTAGAGCCATAACAGTTATTTTCATTCCTTAAATCACTGATAATTAAGGGCAGTGCGATAAGCTGGCGTGTCTGAGAACCGAGTATGTTCACCCAGACTCTACTTCCGCTGACTCTCCTTTGCAAGTGACATCTCCCTGTGAAATCAACGTGCTTTTATTAGCTATATTGAAGTTTAAATTGTTTTCAGCTGGTGACCCGTTTGCCATCGCAATTACGGTTCCCGAATCAAATCGAGTTGTTACCGGTTAAATTTGCTGGTCGTCCACGCTTACTTCCGACAAGAGATGTGTTATACATTAAAATCTAGTCACCTAACATCTGTCGATATACAGCCATGGGATCTGCATAAAGACTGTATATGATATTATAGGCCCTCTTCATATAAAAAGGTCCAAAACTTGTGATGGCTGGGTCCTATATATCTTAGCATTTAAACAAATGATGGCAAAAGACAATGGCATAGATATAAACGGCAATAGCTTAGAGAGACAACGGGATAATAGTAGGCAAGTGGTTACACGTATCTGATTAAATCCAGGCTCTGTTAAGGTTTTATTCTGACTACTTTTGGGCTTAAAAAACAGCAACTTATACCACCGGAGCGGCCAAAGGATCTAGCGGTAATAATACTGCAATTTATTACTTTTCATTAAAATATAATGACGCTTGTATATATATGTCTGTTTCCGTCTCCTTTTTTTTGATTTATTTGATTAGTGTTATACGCCGTACACAAGAACCTGGTTTTTGTTATTCTCCTGGGACCACTTTTTTCCATGACTACGAAGAGAAAGCAAGATGAGTTTCTGACATATTTCAATTAAAGACCTGATGCAAGCCCGACATTAAATATTCTAAAGTAAATGAACGTCCTATCCAGCAAATAGTGTCATCAAATATACTTGAATTCTCCGACGATCGGTTAGGGGCCAAAACTTACATAATCCACATCTCGTAATGGACGGTTCAGCGAGAGATTTGCAACCAACACAAAGAGTAAATGAATAACTCTCTACGTATATGTGTGTGTGATAGTGAGCTTACATTTATGAAAAACTGTCTCTCGGTATGACAGATTTAACTCAACTCACCATTTTAACATTCCTATCCACGTTTTGATGGTAACTTGTTCTTGAAACGCACTAAGTCTGCACACCAGCAACGCGGAGAATGACAACATGTTTGTACCTGGCGAGTTTTCCCCAGGGTAGCGGTTTAATCACATCACTCCATGACTTCTTGAAGCATCCCGACACTGTAATTAGGACAGCGCCTATAGGGAAAACCACATACGGACAATCTTTGTGGGTCACATATGAGTCGGAGTTTTTCCATAGCTACAAGCCAACTCTTACGGATGGAAGCCCAACGCTTCTAAGACACAGTTGCTTTGGCTTCCGACTTTAGAACAATTCGCCAGTTCCATTTCTGGGCAGCTTTACAAGTGTCTCACGTATCCCAGTATCAGCCAATTACTCCAGTGTTACCGATTTGTGATAGCTTTGGCAGCCTACTTGACTGTCTGAATCTGAACAAGATTGTCTCTCTATAGACCAGGCTTGGCAGGTTTTCTACATTCTCACACCGTCTGATAAGTTTTTATCCGGAAGACCCTCTAAAAAACGACTTGAGCCAATGCCCGGAGATCACTGCAGCTCTAATGATTGACGGTAACTGATGGTGTACACAGATCAGCCAGACGCAAATTATCTAAGTATAAAATGGGCAATACGTGGCTGTGGTGAACTTACAATGTAGATTGCTTTCGTCCAACAATTAAAGATTCAAAATTAATAATATCTTATTTCTTTTAACCGCATGGTTAATCGGTCAGCTACTGACAGAACAAGTTACTCTACCTAACACACCGAAGCATTATTCATTTATAGAAGTTTCCTTGAGGTTCAAATTACAGAAGCCTCTGTGTGTGTGTTACTCAATTTGCACGAGCTTATTCTGTGTCGGAAGACACATTCGGAGAGTTTAACCGCAGCACCATTCCCATCTCATAGGTCATAGATGCCTTTACAGCCGCAATTTTAGGTTAGTTTCACCGCATCTATACCCAAGGCTACGTGGAATTTGACTGACAATGACTTCAGTGGTATATAAACGTAAACAGTCAAAAAGCAATTTCTCAACAGATGTGTGACTGCCCTGTGCTGTTGATTTACTTTTCCAAATTCTCTGCTGTGATCTCACTCGAGCTGTTTCTGCAAGAAAGCCCTGACAATAATTCATTACACAACTGTGATATTTCTTCAGTAAACTGTGGAATTTACTTCGCAAGATGTAGTTTTTCCCTTTTTTGTTGCAAGAATCTTTCATCAGAAATCCGTTTGAATTCACTTCTTCTGGCCTTCATCTCGCACCAGTCGCAGAGATCCTCAAGCCTTTTATATCATTATCATGGTGCCAGGAAGAAAAGGGTCCTTATGCACATTCGATAAGATTCAAAGATTCATCGGCAAACCGACAACTCACTTAAGACCAACAACTCACTTTAATTACTCAGTAGTTTCAACAAACGACACTCGAGTACGTAACTTCAAAGAATGTCACTTGATCAGTGATTCCCAAAGATACAAATCATTTTCATAACATGAATTCCATACAGCAATTGTTGGACTGGCTTTAGCCATCGAGCTTACAGCATCTGTCAGAGCAGTTCCTCGACTGTCATGTCGAAGTGACCGGGCAATCAAGTCACCAGGTGATACATAATACATAATAGTTTTTGCTCTGTCATTCTACAAAGCTGTGTACCGAAAATCCCCAAAACAACTTTGTAAATTTTCTTATTTTCGCTGTTTAATATTCGTTAACACTAAATTCGAAAACACTAAAGACATTACGGTCATGGTTCTTCAATTAAATTGTCTGTTTGTGCACTGATAAACCGATACACAGGACAGTCTGTTGTTCAAGTGTGTCTGTTTTCCGGGCGTCCATGACTTGACCATCTTTAATAAAAGCCGTTAGCAGTCTCATATTCTACGGAATAATGTGTTATTTCAGAGTATTTCAGTATCATTCCCTCACGGCTCATACCCTGCAAGATGGAGAACGAAAAATCCTAACCTCGCTCTGGTTAATGGTGCACCATTGTGGCGGGTGAAATACCATTGTCACGTGTTCTTTTATACATGGAACAGTATTGGGGCTCGCTCTTGAAAAGATAAGCTCTTGAGATAAGACGGAGTCGCCGCGACGCGACTGTTACTATGCAATAGTGTGTCCCGATTCGGAGGTGATATACACTGAGTACACCCAAAGAGGCGCTCAACACATAAAACCACTTAGAAACCTTAGAATGGAAGACAAAACAGCATCTGAAAATGCTTGTGAGATCGATCCATCTAGCTTATGTTTTCAATGGGAAACAGATTCTTTTGCCTTTTAAATTATGCCGATGTATATTCTAAGTTTACGCTAAGATTTTAAAGGTTTCGTCTAGACAGTTTGTACGGTTCTATTTTGCATTTAATGATTTTAAACCTGGCTTCGAACTTTACGAGCGTTAAAAGTGTTCGAAAGATCGATCCTTATTTCCCACGTTTTAAAGGTTTTTTCCCCATTAGTTTCAGGAATATCCTGTTACATTGTGAAATATATGAGTACTTGAAATGTGATCTTGACTTTGATGTGCCATAGCTGATTATTACAATAAATGTTTCTCAACAAGCAAACATACGTAATATATGCCTTTTGACCGCTTTGTGCATGCTATATAACGAGCTTTAAGGCTCCTGTTGTTTGTGTTAATCAAACATCTAGGAACGAACTGGCATACACGGTTTGCTTATTTAGTTATTTGATTCGTGTTTTACGCGCGTACTCCTGATTATTTCACTTAAACGACGGCTGCCAGAATTATACTGGGAGGAGTCAAGGCAGTTACCGGGGGAACCTACGACCATGGGCAAGCTGCTGGGGCCTAAATAGTCGTGGGACATATTTACAACAACTGGCATCAGAAAACTAGCTGTGTGTAAGTAATACGTTTCCAAAACATGTGTCTTACCGATTTGAGTCGTCAGAGACAGAAAAGGTTGAGACTTCATGGAAGTCTGGTTAAAACACAGCATAAGAGTGTCAAGGTTGTATCACAGCACATGTGCTGCGTGTAAGCCGACATATGCAGTGCATGCGTTGCTTATTAGAGTCAAGGTTATACACCATTACCCCCAGCATGTTGTATGGGGCGCTGTTAATAGTTATGCCTATAAAACGGGACGACACCATCTTACTAGTGGCTTTTACAGCAACCTGTTGATGGTCGTGGGTTTCCCCAAGGCACTGGACGGCTCCCTCCCACCATATATACAGGGTGTCCCAGAAGTCGCTCACCATCCTGGTTTTCAAAAAAAAAAACACCATTCTTGATTTCAAAAACACCTTTATTGATTTCAAAATCATCTTCATTGATAACAATCATAACAAATGCTAAATTTGAGCATTTGTTATGATTATTATCAATAACTGTTTTTGAAATCAACTAATGTTTTTTTTTTTTAAACGCAGGATGGTGCGCCACGTCAGAGACACCCTGTATAACGCAGGCCGTCGTCGTATAAATGAAATATTCATGATTACGGCGTAAAACACCAATCAAATAAATAAATAAATAAGTGATAGTGGCTTTTTTATTCCGTCGGTAGACCGACCGTATAGATATATCAGAAGTCTTAGCGCCTTTGTGATGTTTGCCCACCCAACCTAAGTTAGAATCATAATTATTCTAAGAGATATATGTATTCTATATTGTCATTTTGTTTTGTATATGACATTGTCTCTCTCTCAGACTTAATCGAAACACAAAGGTATACACATTACATAATAAACTGACTATATTTGAGACAAGACTTCAATTTTATTCTCGCCACGATATGGCTGAGATATTGCCGATGTGGCGTTAAGTCATAATCATTCATTCATTCAATTTTATTGCCTGTGTGGTCTCTATGGATTTTATGTTTGTTTGTACTTGATTGATGCTTATATTGCTTCTGCTCTAATATCACGCTTATACCTCTAGCAATACATGCAGCTTTGAAAATTATTTGCAGTTTCAGTTTACAAATTTTATTGGTAGTTAATAAAGTTTAAGCCCATTTGAATGTTGAGTTTTTACACACTTTATCCGAATATAGGTTGTTACATCCTTTCGAATAGATCGTCTCAGGGGCATGGTGTTTAGAGCGCCCGCCTCGAGATCGAGAGACCCGGCAAGAATCCCGTGTCGGGTCGTACATAACACATTAAAAAATGGTATTTGTTGCTGCCTCGCTTGGCTGTCAGCACTGAGAGGTTAGAGCAATGAAGCAGGCCTGGTCGGCCAAAAAAACACGGTATATATATATATGATTTGAATTGAAACAGAATTGAACTAAATGGTGGGTAGGTGTGTGTGTGGGTGTGTAGGGAGGGGGCGTTCTTTGTATCTTATACCACAAATTGGAAAGCATGTTTTTGAGTGTCGTGACCATATATCCATATGGTTCGATTTCTCGAACACCAGGGAGTTTATTATAGCCGCTGGCTATTTGGGGACATCCCGTGTGCGGGTAGAATCCCTGCTTGATGCGGCTGCTAAAATCGCCTGAGGGGAAAATTTCTGACAAGGTACTACTAACTGGTAAGATGAATCCACCATGGACACTAAACAGCAGTTATTTGCCTCAAAGGCTTCAAAAAGACGCTACGAAGCGAGATCAGCGAGACGATAGTAGAGGTGGAAATAGCCAAGTTCACAACCACACGCTATAAACCCCAATCATTCACCCAATAAATGAGTACCATGAGTAAAACGAGGAACAAAGTCGATATCCACTTATGGTAGCAGACCAGACTGGCCTCCAACAAATGTGACCGCGATACATTGTCGGCCTTAGCAGCTGGTGCTCCCAACCCACAAAGCACCGCTGATCAAGTGGTTAGTTAACGTGGGATTAAGTCGCCATACCTTTTCTCTCTCGAGTCAGTTTGATTTAGCCGATAAACCCGAGGTTGCTGATAGAAATTGACATTGGTAGTAAGCAATGGTATGAATACAAAACACAGCAGCAAAGAGAGTACAACTAGAGCAGCGACGACAATAGTGGCATAGCCGATGATATCCGGGCTCAGTTAAGGTTTTATTGTAACTGTTCTTGAAAAACCTAGAAAAAGTTGGCAACTTACAAAACCCCAGCACAGTCGCAATAAGTGTTCTATTATTGCAATGAATAATATTTCATAATATATATACATATATATATTGGTTTCTGTCTCCTGATTTTTTTCATTCTCGCGTGGTAATTTTTTTAGGACGACATCGATGCCAACGAAGAGAAACCACGCTGAATTTCTGCAGACCTAAGACGAACGGCTATCACAGATTATAACTTTTATTTATTTGATTGGTATTTAACGTTGTACTTCAAGCATTTTACTTATGTAACGGTCAGGTATGTGGCAAAGGTTTGAAAGATACCACCAACCCTTAACGGACTCTTAACAAACCTCCTGACTGAAGGCCACAATCGTTCAGTGGGAAATGAATTTTAGGTTTTATAATAATAGCAGGAGACATATTTCAAGACTAGGTGAAAGTCTGGCATTAAATCGTCCCAAGTAAAAGTCCTATCCAGCAAAGGTGTATTGAAATTTGTGGCTTAATCAGAAAATCATTGGTTAGTGGTTAAAGCTTACACAGTCCACATCAGTCATTCGGGAAGTGATTTGTAACGTATAAAAGAAGTCGATGAATAACTTTCTCTGAATATATGTGGGTGATGGTGAGCTTACATAGTGTATACATCTCCCTAAAACATATTTACAACTTTCCATATAAGGAATCCAGCAATCTGGAAGTATTGCTTTTACAAAACATGTCCCCTACCGGTTTAAGCCGTCTAAAAAAGATCACACAAATTGGGGTGTCATGAGTTTTCGACATGAGGTTCCAGTGACGACAGCATATGAATAACATATAAACATATGTGTGTGATCGTGAGCTTACATTTATGAATTGATGAGTATTGTCTCTCAGTTTGACGGATTTCACTCAAATCACCATTTTAACATTTTTTAACATTTCTTGTTCTTAAGGCGCTCACAGCTTTTGCACCAGAAACTCCAACAATTACAACACGTTTGTACTGGACGAGGGCGGCGGTTTAATTACATCCCCTCACCACTGACGGACAATCATTCTGTGTCACTCCTAGGTAGGAGTTTTTCGACATCTACAAGCCAACTTTCAGGGCTGGAAGCTCGATGCGTCTTAAGTATCATTGCTTTGGCTTCCGACAAGAGCAATTCCCTAGTTCCAATTCTGGGCAGCTTTACAAGTGTGTCACGTAGCTGAGTATCAGTTGCTCCTGTGTGATCAGTACAAGCAGCCGATTTCTGATACCTTTACTGGTCTACTTGCTTGTCTAAATGTGAACAAGATTGTCTTTCTATAGATGAGAGTTGGCAGGTTTTCGACCTTATTGCAATCTGAAACCACCTGATATTTTTTCTCTGGAAGGCGCCACAACATCTGAGTAATTACCCGAAAATCACTGCAGCTCTGATGATTGACTGAAAGACGGTATACAGAGATCTGTTAGACGCAAACTGTCTCAGTTCAGGACCAGCAGTGCTGAGCGCTGGTTGCCTTTGCAAGGTAGATTGCTTTCTTCCAACGATTAAAGAGTCACATTCAGTACTGTCTTTTTTCTTTTAATTGCATAGTTAGTCACTGACGGGATCAGTTGTACTACTTCACACACTAGAGCATTGTTAATCACAGAAGTTTCTCTGAGATTTAGACCGTTACATAAACTTGTCCGAGTGTTACTCAGTTTACAGGAGTTATTCTGGATCATAATATAGTTTGCCTCAGCATTGTCATCTCATTGCTCATCGAAGTCAATGTAGCGATAATATGACTTTGATGTTTCCTAACATCTATAGCTAAGGCGACGTGGAATTTGGCTTCAATAGTAAATTAAACGTAAACAGCTAAAAAGCAATTTGTCAACAGATGTGTGTCTGTTCTGTGCTTTTCGCTACTCTTTCGAATTCACTGCTGTAATATCACTCGAACTGATATGTCCAGCAGAATTTCAACAAGAAAGCCGTTTCAATAACTCACCGCTGAACTATGACATATTTGCAGTGAACTGTGAAAGTTTCTTTGCAAAATATAGAGTTTTTTTTCCTTTTTTGTTATGCAAGAATCTTCCATCAGAAATCTCTTTGAAATCTCTTTTTAAGGCCTTCATCTCAATCCTCAGGCCTTTTAAATCATTACCATGGTACCGGGAAGCCAAACGTATGAGATAACATTCACAAGTTTCACCGGCAGACTGACAACTCACTTAAAACTGGCCTTCACTGCCCCAGGGGTTTCAAAAATTGACATGTGAGCACGTAACTGTAGAGAACGTCACTTCATTAGTGATTCCCAGCGATACAAATCATTTTCATCACATGAATTTCACACAGTAAATGCTGGATTAGATTTAGCCATAGAGCTTGCAGTATCTGTCAGAACATTGTGTCGACGGTCAAGTCTAAGTGACTTTGCTCTCTTTGTTACAGTTTTTGGACCTAAATGCGGTTTCTTAAATGGGGAGGTTTTATAAACAAAGTTGCAATTAAGTCACCAGATCTGTGATACATAGTTCAGTTATCTGTGGTTTTTGCTCTGTCGTTTATAAACCTGTGTACTGAAAATCACCAAAACAACTCTACTTCCTGTACATTATCTGACGGAAAACACCATGTTCAATAACGGTCGTAACGGTCAGTTGTTTTCAGTTCAATTTAATGTTTGCACACAGATAAATCCTTACACAGGACAACTCGCCTGTTCAAGTGAGTCTGTTTTCCCGCCGTCCATGACTTGACCTTTTCTAACAGAAGCCGTTGGCAGTCTCACAGATTCTGCGGGATAATATGCGTTGTTTCAGAAAGTGACACATCAGTACCATTGCCTCACTACCCATACCCATCAAGAGGGAGAACAAGAATTCCTCACTCCGGATAATGGCGCACCATTTCTTCGGGTGAAATAATTTTGACTGATTTTGTTTTGTATCAAGAATTGTAATGGTTCCACTTTCTTGAAAAGCCAAGCTTTTGAGCTAATGTGGAGTTCTCATGACGCCACTTTCACTATGCTAAACGTGTCCCGATCCAGAAGTGATTTATACCGATTACCCCCAAAGAGGCTTTCAAAACATAAAACCACATAGAAACCTTAGAATGGAAGACAAAATCCTTCTGAAAATGCTTGTGGAATCGATCCGTCTGACATGTTTTCAATGGGAAAGAGATTTATTTGCCACATAAATCACACCAATGTGTACTCAAAGTTTGTGTTCAGTTTCTGAAGATTTTCTTTGGAAGGATTGTTCTGCTCCATTTGACATTGTGGTGATCTAAAACTTGGAGTCAACGTTTTCAGGATTTGTCCTAATAGCTCGTGGAATATCCACTTACAGCGTGAACTACATTGAGTGTGTGAAATGTCGTATTGACTTTTATGTGCAGTTGCTGATTTTTACAACAAATGTTTCATAGCAAATTAACACATATAACAAATGCATTTTTTTGAAGTTTTGTGCATGCTGTATAACGAGTTTTGAGGCTTCTGTTTTTGTGGTCATCCAAGGTTATGGCTACACCAATCAAAACATAGTGTATACATCTCCCTAAAACATATTTACAACTCTCCGTATAAGGAATCCAGCAGTCTGGAAGTATTGCTTTTACAAAACATGTCCCCTACCGGTTTAAGCCATCGAAAGAAAATAACACAAATTTGGTCTGTACAAGTATGGTATATTCTAATTGACTATGTCGATTTTTACGTCCTCGCGGACAGACCTCCGGGGTTCGTGAATCCAAAATCGGGTCAAATCAAACACATTAAAAATGCCTTACGTTGCTCTCCGCACTGACAGGTTAGAGCAAGGAAGAAGGCCTTGTCGGCGCGGTGACACTGTTATGTGACTGGCTTGGGTGTCATGAGTTTTCGACATGATGTTCTAGTGACGACAGCACATTGGTGGTGTGGACTTGCCATGCCACAAGAAGTCACAGTATATATAAATACTTAGGACTCCCTGTAGCCTTATGACAGAAAAATTATTAATTACGACGTAAAACCCAAGCATGTATATGTATACATTCCTCTCGAATACACGCACTTGTAAACAAACTTACAACAGTGTAACTATTTAATGTATTGTATGGAATAATCTCCGGTAAGAGGTGTTTAGAACTGTTTACATATATCACGGTCACCTTTGTGGAAGGTCAGTTTGGTCTGCTGGCATAAGTTTTTACCAACCCTGTTCCTTGTTTTAATCGTACCAACCAGTTATTGTATAGATGATCGGGTTTTGTAATGTATATGGTTTTGAACTTATCTGTTTCCACACCTACCCTCTCCTCCCTCTACCCTTCATGGCAACTTTTTAAAGCCTGTGAGGTCAGAACTTGTCCACTTGCTTAGTGTCCGTTTAAGTGGATTCATCTTAACAGTTAGTAGCCCCATGCAAGCCATTCCCCCTTGAGCGATTTGAGCAACCACATCGACTATACGATGTCAACCACTAGTTTAATACCCGTAAACGGGGTCACTCCAAACAGCCACCGGTTATAACAAATTCCCCTGTCTCCTGGAAGTTCAACCGTGTGACCTTAAAAACATGCTTTTCCAAATGTGGCATAAGATTCATGGAACGTTTCGCCTCCGCCATTTATTCCACGCTCTTTCAATTATCCATTGAATAAAACACCACCAAGAACTATTCCAAAAATACCCAGGCTATTTTTGAAAACTTTGCACCATACATACGTGTTGTCTTCATTTAGGCGAAATGAAAATAATGTACCGACATCGCCGGGTTTATTCCCATCATTTCCAGTCAACGATGACAATTTATTTAAAACACACTACTTGATTGGTTTTGCGTTCATTCAAATGAAAATTAACGTTAAGCCAAGAGCCATTAATGTTTCAATAGCCTCATGCTATCGGTAAAAAAGAATTCATCTAAATAAAAGATCTCTCAACTTTTTTCACCAGCAGCAGTCAGCATTTTTAAGGGAATGACTAATGAGGTACTGCAGCTTTCGACATTCATTACTGGACTAGTTGTTGATTGACAGCTCACTATTTTAGCTACACTGACTTGCCATGTAACTCTCTGAGACCCCTGAAAGTAATATTTAATCAAAGCGTGTAAACTTAAGGAATGTTTTTTGTCTTATTTATAACAATGGCTGTTGATAATTTGTGTTTTGCATTTGTGTTCTATCCAATTCTATCCTCTAACATTAAAGGCATTAGCACCAGTCACGCCTGGAAACCCATGAATACATTCATATACATGGCAAAAGGTACATGTACTTTGCCGATCTCAGCAGCTGTGGCTCCCATCCACTGATCAAATGATTAGTCAGCTCGGAATTAAGTCGCGATGCATTTTCTCCCGTGAGAGAGTTTGAGTTAGCCAGTAAACCTGAGCTTACCGACGGAAATTGACATTCCAGGTCAGGGAAGTTTATCAGGTTAGCGGCAGTCAAGTATTAAACGAGGCTGTAGTTAAGATGTCCTAACTCCCTCAGAAATCTGTAATCAGCCAGATAAATGACGGAATCGGTACAAAGGCGGAAAGTAGGACTTTATGCACACTCCTTCAGGCATGTGCAACGATCATGGAAAACATTATCCAGGAGCACGGACATAAAAAATATATATTTCCGTCGGAAGAGCTTACATCACGAGGAGAAAGTCTCAATGTCTGTTGTCATTATGTTTCTTCACTTCAGTTGAAAGAAAAGGGAACCTGAAAAACTAACTACTTATGAATCATACAACAAATCATCCGAATAACATGATATTAAACAGAAGGTGATGTAATAACTTAGATGAATCAAGAAAGGTTAGCGTCAAACATTTTCTTTTCATTTAGAGGACGAAAGAGGCTTAATGTGTTGTTTGTATTTCACTTGGTTGAAAAAAAGGGGTCAGATCTTGGAGGCAAACCTTAGGAAATTACTGCTTTATCTTGATTGATGGGGAGTTGACTGATCATCTGCATTGATTACCACGCCTTGATTGGTATTCTAGGCAACTTCCTCGAACTTAAATCAATGCACAGAACGGATAAAAAAGTACAAGACCGCTCTTTCGATGAAGGACGGATTTCAACGTGGAGTGGACTTTATTAGCAAATGTCAATGTACATCGTCAAGGTAGCAGTGAGACTTTTGCAGTAAGCTTTGAGCAACACCTTGCTCTTAGAAAACCACCACAATGGCGTTGTGAAGACAGACTACACCGCACATCATGTCGGAGTGGATACAATTTTGCGCAAAAACTACGAATGTCTTACAGCATGCACAAACTCTTACATCTCAACAGACTAATAAAGAATTTCATGACGGTGATGAAAAAAAACTTTTTCTGTATGTAAAACAATTTATGATTATTGAAAGGTTGAAACGAATCCGGACACATTTTACATCTGATGCACATAGTTATCGCTATTTTCGTCTCGAACAAATACAAAACGTTACGTAGATAAGTGTTAAAAGCGCATTAAGAATAAGTTTCTTTCTTTTCACCTTGGCAAAAATGGATGAATGATGCTGGGCTTTCACAACGGAAAGCATACATAACAAGACAGACTGGTGACAAGAAGTCTTTATACGTACCTTTGAACAGATTATGTCAAAGCATACGCATACCGTATAATATTAACGTGATGTTGATACTGATATCTCTCCAGTGACATTCAAAGTTTGCAAATCTGTTATAGTGCTGTTTTCGTCCACTTAATTTGGAAAGACAACCGTGAAATGCAAGTGATCTACTGTCTGATATCGAGCTCAATCGAGATTTTAAAAGGCTTAGTCATGTTTCATAACTGTTAACTCTCAAAATGCAGAAACGTTCTTGGTGGTGACAAGTAGAAACCTACATCCTTAGCGCATGCAGCTTCTCCCCGCATTGGTCTGTGTGTTGTAAGCTACAGGAGCCGTGTTATGCCTCAAAACAAACTCGTTCACTACTCCAGTGTTCTGTGGGATAGGCTTTAATTTGTTTTCTTCTGATAAGGGAAATATTCCCCCCTGGTGCTCTGTCAAGCCTATTTACCATATTCGTTGTACAATTACCAACTGAAGATTTAGGATCTGTTTTACGAGGCGTCCCTTTTCCAAGATGAAATAGCTCCTCCGCTGTTTTGGCAAAGCTCAGGAATAATCGACTGGGCATCTATGCATCTCTTGAGAAATGTTAATTCGTATCTGACGTTTTTTGTATCAGCAATCAGGTATAGAAACTTATGCAAATACATATCCAGAGGGCTCTGGACATTTGTGACGTGATTGTAAAAGACAATCACTAAATTTTGCTTTCTTTGTGGACAGGGCGCTTCATATGTTTTCAGTTCACGAATGTACACGGTCTGTATGTGTTAAATGTACGTAAAAGTAAAGTTATGAGCTCTTGAAGACGAAATTAAACGCAATTTCTACCGCTGTCAATCTGAATCTTCCAAAATGTACCTTAAAATATCATCCAATGGGTACAGCCTTAGGAGGTGGGACATGAGTTTATTTCACATCTTTGTTCAGAAGAGTCTCCTTAGAATACTTCAGAATGTTAAGATTGGAATTCATCGATACGTGCAGCATTTTAGGCCGTCTTCCCAGTCCATGGCGACTACTATCTAGATATGCAGAGAAAATCAGACTCTGACAGGCTGAGAACAAGTGCAATCTTGTATGGATGATTGTTGTGCATACACAGGGACTTTTCACTCATACATTCCCTACTATGGTTTTACGGATGGAGAATGGCCGAATGTCAGGGGTATACCACTGAATATTACCAAGAGATAATAACAAACTGTCTCAAGCGCAAAATTAAGGTGAAATTCCATAAGTTGGCTCCAGGGTATAGCTAGACGTCTAATAAATCCACCAATGTATTTCTTCTAAGGAAAACATATGTTCAGACGCTGGCTGCTATTGCTCAACAGCCTTAGACCCCATAGTGGAAGGAGCAACAGCTTTGTGTAAACGGAACAACGGCATGGCATCTTGGGAATTAAGTGTGGGTCATGTGTATTATCGTTTCAGGTATTACAGAGGGCAGGAGGGTCCCAACACTTAAGGGTTAATGATGATACAGAATGAAACTGTTGAGGACAACATAAACTATGTACGTTTAATATTTTGATTGTATTCTTCCTTCTTACTTCAATTATGTACGCAGTCTCTGAGGATATATGTGGTTGTCAGGTTATTATTCCTAGGAATCCTGACAAATGTCGTCGGAGCAACATTGCCCAAAAAAAAACGCTGACCATAAAATGTGTTGTTAATTTCAGTGTGAAAATCGGATTTATTTGACCCTCTTGAAGTATTCATCAGCTATAGAGGCCGCCATTCAAACGTCTGCATCGTGTTTCCCCTGTCCAGTTTTGGTTACCAAACAAATAGTGCAGTATGTGGATAGTTGATAGCCTACAGGGTTGATGACACTCTCTTCTGTTTGCATGGTGAAGTGAAAAACTGCAGGCATGTTTTTCCACATAGATTGACGTCGAGGTGGATCAGGTAGATGGAAGAAAAATGACTTATCAATTAATTATCAAATGACAGTCTTAGGGTGATGAACGAACGGTAGATATATTATCGGTAATAAAGAGTCATGTCTGTCTTTGGGGACATTCATACGTGTAGAACCAATTACACTGGCTGACTCTGTCTCTACCGAGGCAGGTCCCTCTCACCGTAATTACTGGTGTCTGGCCTATCTGGCCTAATTTGATTAATATTTTATATTAAAGCTCAAGTGTCCGAAAAACCAATGTACAAGCTTCTCATTAGCCTGTGGTTTCAAAGGCCGCCCTTCCAAATGACGGAGTACACTGGCACAGGCTTTAAAAGAATGGTTAAGAAAAGAATTTCGATGAGCCTCGGTACACTTAATCCCAGCAAGGGGAGGAGCGGGGGCACGGTTGTGGTCATCCTTGTCAAGCCATCGGGCAGAGACGAAGATAAACCGTACCATATACATGTAAGCATTGGTAAGCCTACTGGCTCATTATAAATGACGTTTACGTGGTCGCCGATTCTGCGCAGAATGTCTTGTCATTGGTCAATTTTAGCCAGTCTTCTATCCCGCAAAACCTTTCTTTAGCTTAAATGAAATAAAGTTTTTTTTTCCTACCGGGAAGTACGAAAATTAAAATGTTTAGAAATGTTTGGAGTGTTAGCTCATTTTTTGTCCGCACCGAAAGGTTCTTAATCCTGATAAATGAGCATTGTCGCTGACAAATGACCCGTTATAGGCTAGTGAAAAAGCTGTGAACATTCATTGTAAGTCTATTTAAGTAAGCCATTGCCAATTTTCCGACACTTGTTTCTTTACTTTTGACCTGGGAAAATGGAAGTCAACTTCAAATGGCTGAGGCCGTATTAATCTAGAGTGCTGTAACATCTTCCTTTCCATTACAACCCATGAGGTTAATTACCAATTTGGAATGTGTTAAATATTTCATGGTTTCCAAAGCTCAGATGCAGATTTCTTTTATGAAACGTCCTAACGAGATTACTAATAAAATATCTTCAGCAGTTATAAGGCCACGTTTTCAAGCGGTAATGATTTGATCAAGTGTAGGGTATGGTAACAATGAACAGCATGTGATTGGAAATATTTTGAGATATCAAAACAAGAAATTTAAATGTCAAATGCGCTTTTGTAATATGGTAAAAGCAGAAACAATTACCTCTACACGGGTTAAATAACACATTCTATCATTAAATCCATTGACAAATTACTTAGTTTTGAAGCTTTCAGATTTTACAGTTCAGCATATTCTTAGACAGCTTCTCTGTTTTGCTATCACTTTTTAAGCAATCTCCTCAGGATTCCTCTCTTCATTCCTGGTGCTATTTTCGAAGAGTAACTTGTTTGTTAAAGTTATGGTTTTCGTTGCATCAAGCGTTGATAGTATTAGGAAATCGGTCTTAAAGATACCAACCTTACATGACAGCTTGCTCTTACCATATTAATAATTACCTGATTTTTCTACATTTAACAAAGGAAACAGTTCTTAACGGCAGTCAGTCTACGTGCTACAGAAAATACATTGACAATTAGGAGGTTTCCGTGATAGAGATATATGGCAAACGGATTTTTACAAACAAATCCATACCCAGAGGCGTTTCTTATTCTAATGGATGCACGACAATAATCGCTGAGTGCTTCGTCATTTGAGAAACTCCCTAAGGCGATATACACAATCGGAAAAGAGGTATTGTGATGATAAAATATGTGCTAACATGGTGAAGTATAATCGTGGAGATATCACCACAGGCTGTCTACATCCCGCTTCCACCGGGAATCATCATATTCTTCATAAGTCTACAAACTGTAGTCATTCGCAAGTGTAACATCAAACTCTTAGCAGCTTTTAATTAAGCAGGGACAGGAACAGAT
This sequence comes from Acanthopleura granulata, assembly GCA_016165875.1. NCBI lineage: Eukaryota > Metazoa > Mollusca > Polyplacophora > Chitonida > Chitonidae > Acanthopleura > Acanthopleura granulata. The sequence goes on along the minus strand of JABBOT010000080.1, from coordinate 40,793,792 downwards.
GGTTTTCCTCTGGAGATTTCCTTGTCTTCTGTTTCTATGTTTCTCAATAGATGATAGACAGAAGTAATCCTTCCTTTCCAGTCTCCACATATGTCACGTAAGCAATTCGAGAACCACGTCAGGTTCTACGGTGACATCAAATGTAACCCGTAAATAAGCCGTGCCCCAGAGAAACACATGACTCGGTCATGTACTATGGACAAATCACATATTATAAAACAAATAAATAAAAACAAGTCAAAGTCAATTTTAGGATTTAATATCAATGGAGCATAACATTAAGCACTGACAGGCAGTTTTTCTGTAAACTTTTATAACTCTTGGCTTATTAGTTTGTTTTAGGACGTGATTACTCTGCAATAGGCAATGGTTAAAATGATATTTCGGCATGTTTTCTACAGTTCAAGGTTAGCAAGTGCAACTCGTTTGCAAACAAAACAAGAGAGGATAGGGATGTTTCTTGTAATCATTTCATAATTCTTTTATCATTTTCACATCAGTGGAGGCAACGCAGCCCTGTACGTAGATTTCACGTATACTCCGATCTATGTGGTGCCACACACACTGATAATCGTTGTTGTTAAAATGTGTTTAAAATCGAACTTGTTTCTCTTGGATATTCTCAAATGCCTTAATGTCCTAACAAAACAGCCTTTGCTGCTATTATCCACTCGAAAAATAAAACATTCCAATGTTGAATGAGAAACGTGTAGAATCTCAAGGTTAAAGGGCAAGTAGAGAGGTCGCCGCTTATTTGATATTTAATTTCGGCTGCCTGTAATGAGATTTCAACGCACGGAATGGAGGATCCGACACTTACTGGTCACACATTTCTGTCGCTTCTTCCGAAAATAAAGCCTCGTAACGGACGTGTTGCAAAAAGCCCCGTTCGCCCACGCAGGCTTTGCTCATCATTGCATATCAGAACGGCACATGGCACGTATGGTAAAAAATGCCATCTGATCGAGGAAACCGATGTTGACACCAGATCTTATATCCCTAGATCTTTATTACAGGCAAGTGGTCAGGTCAGCTCCCAAAGCCAGAAAACAGACAAATTTCAACGACTAAAGTGTTTGACCGCAATATCTGTGGTAAACCGGATACCTAGGTTCAAATGGACGAATCCCAGTTCTGTGCTCTAAATGTGAGAACGGCTCCATTCCAAGACATTCAAATCGGCTATCTTAGTATATAATCCCTCGAGGCATAAAAAATACACAAAGGACATACAACAAACACCAGACAAATGAAAGTACGACACTATTGTCTGGGCTCAACCGGTCCCCCCCCCCCCAGCGTACAAACCTGTCCGGCGTACTTCAAGTGAAAGTGGGACAATCTGCCAACTGTCATGCTGCCGTCATTCCTCTGGTTTTACTCCTTATGATGTAATCTTTGATACAATGTTTCTGCTAGTGGATCAAGCATCCCGCATTTTACAGTATGTTGAAAGTGACAGCATCACAGTACTCTGAGGAATTCTAGGCCAGTCAATACAGCAACATGTATTGACGTCATTGATTTTTATTTAATTCTGCTTAAGCCAAGGTCAGTGTTGAGGTGTGTAAGCCGATACTATCGATGAATTTACATGATCCTTTAGAAGCATAACGCTAACTGATCTAGACAGAGATTGAAGAGACCGAATTTCACAGATAACATGAAAACATTTGCAAATGATAACATTGTCGTGGCTACTCTGGTTTAACCTGCTATGCACTTTTTTCCAATTATATTTATAAATTCTTTCATTAACGCCTTAGTCCAAACGGCAATAATTCCGTGAGCACGAGGTCCATTGGTTGGAGGAGACTGTGTAAACCCCGTACTTTGGAGGTACCTGACAAACCCCATGACATATAAAGTCGTATCCGAAGTAGCGGGAGCTTTAACGTGGCGATGAGTTATTCATTGTCAAAATCTGACCCCGTAGCCTACACTTGGCGTCACTCTCAAGTTCCGAGTGGCTAAGACTCTTACACTAACGAATGCAAATGACAATTTGTAACCGGTGAATTCGGTTATCGGTGAATTCCGGCCTCTTGTCAATTTGCCTCAGTCAGGGTTTTATTCTAATTGTTCATGTAAATGTCCAACTAGTAACACCTTTGGCCATACCATAGAGAGCGGGAATCGTTAGGTCATCAACTGCAGCCGGGCTTACACATTACTCTACTCAGCCATCCATGGCGTCAAGAAGTGCCTAACTTAATGCTTACATAACAGAAAAGGACTGAATTTACCGGTGGTGAGTGGCAAGTAACTGAATTCCATAAACACACCGCCAACGGCACTTTAACGGAAGAGACCGCACAAAAATGAAGTTATGGTCAGTGAAAAGGCTATGAAAAACTGTTTCTGAAAATACCTTCAATGAATTTGTTTGATTTTCTTTACCAAATTACACGCAGTCAAATATTTTGATTGTATGGCGGGTTGTATGGACAATATTGACAATATTGTGGTTCACCAGTGACGTCATACAACTTTGTGTACAACTTTATGCCCAGCTCTGATTAAAGTTCTTGTCAAGAGTATTCCTGTAATGAAAAAACTGTGTATGAAAAAACCATAATATGACATTAAATTTCTGCTTTAAGAAACTTTTAGGAAAAGTCGGCTTGACGTCACTGGTGAACCAAATCATCAATTTGTCCATAAAAACGCACCATACAATCACAATATTTTTTTGCGTTTATTTTGGTTAAAAAAAAAATCTAAAAAATTGAGTGACGGTATTTTCAGATACAATTTTTAATAGTCTTTTCATTCACCATAACTTAACTCTTTCACTTTAAGTTTCGACTATTCACTTTTGACAGTTGGGATTGCAGCCATATATTCGAAAACTTGCGATAAACAGCAATCAACCAAACAGATAATTTCCAATTTCAATTCCAGTAATAGTACAATGTCATTTATAGCTGCTGTGGGTTTCTTCCACCATGATCGCCGTCGTCGAAGTGAAATATTTTTAGTATGCCGTAAAACACCAATCAAATAAATAAAGGAATAAATAATTTATAGCCTTATTTCTTATGATAAATATCGTCCATCCCCTGTCACTCAGAAAACGATTACAGGAATACTGCTGTCGCGCATTTATCTAACATCTGAGCCTCCAACGCAAACTACTGTCCTCTTGCCAGATCAATTCATCCACTGTTACTCAGCTTTGGACACAACACTAATCATCTGTCATTACAGGTCATAAATTATGATCAGAATCAACCTTTATGGCGTGCGTTTGGTGATTCCCTAGGGTGTTGGTTTCCCGGGAGAATTTACCACCCCACCCCACCCCACCCCCCCGCGGAACTCGGGCTGTTCATCTCAAGCATAATCTGTTTTCAGTATCACAAAGGCGTACTGTTAGCCTTGATAGCCAGAGTCACCTAAAGTGTTATTACTGCAAACATCGTTGTGTAAAGGATACGCTGTCAAATACTTAAATTCAAAGTTGTTCAAAATTTTACTGTCTTGTCTGGGTAAGCATGGAGTAGTGCGTTCCCAGATATGTAAGAGATATGACATCTACTTTTACAAGGAACCGTCTAACCCAAGTTCTGCAGTCAAGTGTTACGCAGACATTTACTAACCACGTGGGTACAAGTATTCCTGCTATCCTCAAAAGTAAGATAATCCTCTTCTCCCTATCCCTTGGAAGTGAAATCAGAGTCACTATCATTCCTCTCATTGGGATGTTGATCTAGTTATCTTCATCTCTTTAGGATCTTGATCTCACTGTCGTGTTCTCATTTGGGCTTCCATCACATTGGAAATATGATCTTAAAATCCAGGTCCCACAGGGATTTTGATTTTCTGGGTGGGAAGACACAATTCAGTGTAGCCACGGCAACTTAAATCGAGGATGACCTTTTCTTGAATGGCAAAAACATAAGCAAGCGAAAACAAATTTGTCAACAGGAGTGTCGGGGCCCTTTGCTATTGGGTACTCTTCCCAACTGACAGCTGTAATCTCTCTCGCACTGATCTGTCAGGCTGCAATTGGGCAAAAATCCGGGACGATAACTCAATACACAACTCTGAAATTGAATCTAAGACAAACTTGAAAACAATATTTTTTGTGACAAGCAGACGTTTTTGTCTAGCTGTTCTATAGGAACTTTCAATCCGAAATACCTTTATTTTTCTAAAGTTGATCTCTAGACATGAACAAATATGTCAGTAACAAGGATGGAACGTTCTAATTATTTTCATGCTGTCAAGAAATTAAGGGTGTTATCACATAGTAGATAATGTTCATAGTTTGAATAAGTTGATAAAGTTTGAACGGGAAGCCCACATCCAGTTCAAAACTGGCCTTCACCGCCCTAGCAGTTTTAAGAGTCTTAACAATTGACATTTGAACATCGACAACGTTAATGAATGAAACTCAGCCAATGACTCCGCAGGTGACAGATTGTTTTCAACACATGAATTCCACACAACAAATACTGGATTGGTTTGCTGGAGCTGCCACATATTTGGCTGTGTGTGTCACTTGTGACATAATTCAGGTAGGCCTAGATGTACTTTCTTCTCTGTTATTTACAAACTATATACAAGTAAATGCCATATGCAATTGTATTTTCTTCACTCGATCTGAAAATTTTCGTATTTTCCTAGTTGCCTGTACATGGTATGGCATAACAGACAGTCAATTTTCGGTTCAATTACTTGCCTGTTTGTCCCAAAGATGGATTGTTTGCGCAGGGCAACCCCAGTCCTGATGAGGACCTGATCTCTGTGTGTCTTAGACTCAAGCGTATTTAGCAGAAGTCTTCAGAAGTCACACAAATTGAGCATAATAATATGTTATTTCAGACACTGACACATTAGTATCTTTGGTTCACAATTCAGACGCCAAAACAAAGATAACAGGACAACATAGCCTAATTTCCTAGATTCCGAATGATAACGCGCCAATTCAGTAGGTAAAACATGAATGTCCGCTAACACGGAATTCTTATTACTCCGTTGTTACTGTGCATTGCATGTCCTGATCCGGAAGTGATTTACACTGATTACCGGAAAGGAGGCTCTCAACACATAAAACTACTTAGACTCAAAGATAAAAAAGTTTCTGAAGATGCCTTTAGGATCGATCCATCTGGCTTATGTTTCCATCGGGAAAGAGATTCTTTTTACCGTATAAATCATCGCGATGTACGTTCGAAGTATGTGGTAAGTTTCGTCTAGACAGTTTGTTAGATTCCATCTAAAGTTGTGTGATTTAAAACTTAGCGTCGAAGCTTTATAAGCCTAAAAAGGGATGGAAATAAGTCCTTTTTCCAATAATTTCAAAGAATTAAAGACATGTATTGTTGGCGATTTTGTGCCAGACCCTGAGGTCGCTGGTTTGAAACCTCAGTGGCCTCAGCCAATTTTCAGCACTAGAAATTAGCTACATTCAGAAACGATAATACTTTTATCTATGTGCATTATTTTTTCATATAAATAAATGCATTCCTTGTCGACAGGGCCCTTAATGTTTTTCAGTTCTTCTCGTCATGAAAAAATAGAAATTACCCTATCTTATATGTTTTACATGTGGTTAGTTAAATTAGCAGTTAAATTTTCAGGCTGTAGAAAACGAAATTAAATACGTTCCTCCGTGACTTGGTAATTGGAAGCACTCACTGTGTATCTTCGAGTACAGCCTGGGAAAGAGGAACCTAAGCTCATTAATGCCTGTGTTAGAGGAGTCGACCAAGTCTGTATCCGGGTCCTTCGTATTTTCTGATGGATAGTATTGATGTCCATCATTGAGTACAACAGACCACGGTCTAGTATTAGCGAGTGTTATCTTAATCACTCCAATATCTATGCCAATAAAGAAACCGAACAGGTTCATAACGAGGAGAGACAGGAGTGAAATGGCCGCTTTGCCCGAGTTTACTTTAACGAGTAACTGTCCATTTAACGAGGTTACACTGGAGAATTTGTAAATCGTGACTTGAATATGTCGAGAATTAATAAAGTAAAAATTAATAGAATTAAATTTAAATATAAGTAAATGAAGACAAATTGAGTTGGAAACCCGCGTTTTCTCGAGAGTTTCTGCGATATGCAGAAACTCAAAAGTATTCGGTTTTGGGGAGGCCAGTTTTCCGAAGTGTCATTTAAGAACATACATATGATGGAATGAGATGTAAGCGTCTGTTTTGCACGAACTTTAACGAGGGGCAGTCCACTTCCATTATATGATAGTCCTCGTTACTTTCCTGCATAAATAAACTTTCGTAGTCGGGTCGAAATAAAACTATTTGGAACATTCATTATTGCTTTAAAACAGAAAATCGAAAGAAAACGGATGATGACACTTTCTGAAAATGCATCAGTCCGCTATTAGAGGAAAATACAAAAGGTACAGTTTGAAATGATTGATCCAAAAATTTGAGATAATTATCTGTAAACAACCTCTCTGTACAAGAAGCAACCCGTACAAGACAACCCATCCAAAATCCCGAGTCAACTCCTACAATAGCTAAAACCATGCAGGTATTAGACAGAATTACATTTATTGAGATAAACACATGTCAGAGGTGGCATAGATAGTGGAAAAATTATCTCAAATGAAACAGTTACACTAGTAAATAAAGTCTACAAATATAACAAACACCACGTTTGAACATCCTGAACAACATCACATGATACATGACATGTTACAATCTTGAAAACAGAAAATACGTATGCCTATACGTATGATTAAACAGATAGCGTTGAACCATATAAATAAAAGTTACCAGCACAAGCATCACATTTTTCAAGCTCAATCACAAACATGCCCATGTACGCCATGCATAAGAACTGTTTTGCTTATACGCGGGTGATCAGTTTCATCAATTTTTATGCATTTAATCTCAAAGCCTTGATGTTAAATGATTAACCGGCTGATCGTCATAAACACGTATTTTCCTCTCAGAAGATGGTGGTCATTTTAATGGGGATGGAAACTGCATTTCCTGGTGTAAGCCTTTAGAAATTTGCTGACAAAGTTTCTTACAGGTCACTCATATTTCACCCCTACATTGAATTTATGCTGGCTTCCACTCCGGTCGGACGTGGGAGGATCCACCAGCAACCTGCGAATGGTCGTGGATTTTCCCGTTCTCTGCCTGGTTTCCCTCACCATAATGCTCGCCGTCGTCGTATAAGTGAAATATTCTTGAGTATGGCGTAAAACACCAATCAAATAAATAAATTTATAGTTTCATGCAATAAATAAAAAAACTTACCAAGAAAAGGTGACCTACATGTTGCATTCAATATATATTTATTTGTGCTTTATCAGTTTTTACTTATAACATCCAACATTTCGACTCAGTTTTGACAAACCCATTAACACCTATCTTCCCAGGAGAACGTGCACTCAGAAAAGAAAAAAACGCTGACAATTCGTCATTGTCCAACAGTGTTATCACCTGGTCAGTATTGCTGTTAAACCCCAGTAGTGATAGTATCAGGAATCTACTGGAACCAGCGTCAGCTTTATGTAAACGGCACAACAGTAAAGCCTCTTGAGAATCACATGGCGGTCGTGTGTATGTTGTCGTTTGTATTGGGTTATAAGAGAGGGGATAATTGTCTCATGCTTTTATGGCTGTATGTTCTTTTTTTAAAGATGGATGATAGAATAGAAAAGAAAGGTTGAGTAAAACATGAATTATGTATGCTAGATGTTTTCATTGTTCTATGATTGTGTCATATTCCGATCAATTTTGCAGCCTCTAAGGAGATACGTCCTTGGTGAGCCATCTAAGCTACTCCACATCTACTCCCACTCTGAATAATTACACAAATATTTGATATATCGCATACAGGCGCCTTAGCGGTCAAACATCTGTAATATAGGAGAAACAAGGGCCTTTTACCCGTAATTTTAGGAAAATTTGTACCAGTGCAGGCCAAGAAGTGTTAACTACCTACATAGCACGCTATTATACACTCATCTACAATACGTATCTAAAGGCATCTGAATGTCGTTTTACACAGTAAAGTTGGCACAATATTGCAACACAACATTCAGCTCTATATTCCCAGCTGCACGAGCTGCTTTCTAGCGAATATGGCGTCTAATGTTGTGTTGGAAACTTGCACCAACTTTGAAAATAGAACAGCGATATGAAGTAAATCACAAGAATATCACTTATATGGTCAGAAATATCTACGTAAATATCTACGAAACAATGTCTGCAACATTCCTATAAAAGGTACATGAATAAAGTTGGGAACCTTCGTGACCGAGGGTGTTAGTGCGCTAGCCCGGCGTAATGACCCTCTGCTCATGCTGGCTTTCTCTCAGGCCATACTCGGGAAGGTCCGCCAGCAGCCTGCGAATGGTCGTGGGTTTCCCTCGGGCTCTGCTCGGTGTCCTTCCACCACAATGCTGGCCGACGTGAAATATTCTTGAGTACGGCGTAAAACATCAATCAAACAAATAAGTAAATAAATGAGTAACGTAGCATTACATCGTGGGCGTTGAGTTGATTTGTTTGGATCAGGAAGATGGAGGAAAAATGACCAAGTGGTCACTTAATTCTTAAACGGCATCGGATGTCACTGTTAGAATGATGGACAGAGGGGAGGAGCTAATCGGTAAAAAAAATTGTCATGTCAAGCCTTGGGGATGTTTGTATGTGTAGAAATACACCAGCTGATTGTCTCTGCCGAGTCTGGTCGCTCTCACCGTAATCACTGGTGTCTGGACAACCAGCTCTCCACTTAGCTAATACGATTAAGATTGTATATCAGAGCAGGTCCTAGTTGTTCAGCCAAACAACCTAACATGTATGTATAAACTTCTAATTAGCCTTTGGCTAAAATGCTTTTCTGAGAGTTTAGGAATGTTGACTCTACTTCTTGTATTTAACCCTAATTCAACCGGTGTCTGGTTAAAATAGTTGGATAACTTCTTAAATATAAATTTGATATTATTTAGCACATGATATATATGGTGTTGTGAGACAAAATAAGAACATCCACATGTATATGTTTTTTGAATATTGATGATAAATAAACAGGATTTACCTGAATTTTGATACAGACTGATCCTCAGTGTATGGATTTCCTTAAAACAGCATAACATGTTCCCTGATTTATGATCTTCCTTCTTTTCATCTGTTTTTATATCGACACAGAATAATGTTCCATCAAATTCCTATCTTTCGTAGTTCATGTTCTACAATGTTCCGATATGCAACAATGAAGTTAGTGCCGTTGACTAGTTGTAAATTATTAATCTTGCAAGTTATTTTATTGAGTAAAAGCTTTAAGCCGTATATCACGTTTCACACCATGAAACTGTAGAAAATGGACATGTTTTCATTAAGTATGCAATGTTTACAACACTGTCCTTTTTATGGCTTTGTTCGGCCGAACAAAACACGTTGGAATGGCGGATCTGTACGGCGTGAGAGAATTTAGTGTCTGTTCCGTTAACTCTGTCATTGCACAGACTCGTATATTACTATACGCCTTTCCGGGTGGAACGCAAGACCACAAAAAAAAAAAAAAAACCAAGCCGGGTGTCCGAAGAGATGTCTACTTCAGTAAGCAAAAAAACATGTAAGTTGACACTTGACACATTATCCCCGAGAAATAGTGTGCCGAACGATCCTCATACACAAGGCGCTGTCATAATCTATATTCCCATTTCAGTTAATTTAAGATACCTTTCTTCGAAATTGCTGGTGTTTGAGCAGGCTTTTGTGTGAAGTATGTTCATTGCCGTGCTTGTATTACACTAGCTTTTGGAATGTGGTGAACTGGCATCAGGCGACAGGACAAATTATGTAATTTAGGTTACATTTAAGAAAGTCTGAGAACATTGAGTGTTGAAATCACTATTAGTAAAGTAGCATAGAATTAATATATACGATTTAATCACCCAACAAAAATGGACACAAAAGATTAGCGAAGACAAATTCGTGGAATGCTATAGTAAATGTATAGTGTAAGGGCAGGATTAAACCCGAGCCTCGTGCGCCTCCTTTCATTAAAGGAACTACACATCTTACTCAATGAGCAATAGCCTGTGCCCTGAAGTCACTGGTTCAAATCCTGATGTGGTTTGATTTAAGTTTCCGGCTTCAATTGCCATATCACTGTTCTACATCTGATAATCCTATGAGCACGACATACCAACAACACAGCAGAGGGTGGTTATTGTACCCTTACGTTCACTCTGACAACATTGGTCAACTCAGGCCAGCATTCTACACCGCGAAAACTTTGTTTAACTTACAGGAAATAAGGCAATGTGTCTGAATCGTCGGCAATTTTGTCCCATCAGGATGTAAGAATTTTAGAGTCCTTCAAGACGAAAAAGACTCATTATTTGTCAGCACCGAAAGGGCCTTAATCGACCCGTCATAGATGAGCAAAAAAGCTCTAAACATCCCATGTAATTCTTTGGAAATAAAGTATCGCCAATTTCCTGACACATACTCGTTTGCTTCCGCCCAAGGAAATTTGAAGTCAAATTAAAACAACTGAGGCCTTATTTGTGTAAAGGGTGATAAGACAATCTATTCACCACAACCCATGAGGTTAATTATCAGTTTGGTGCGTGGTAAATATTTCATGCTTTGCTAGCTCGTTTGCATTTCACAAGGTTCTCTTGTTCATTTTGCAATATTCCTCGGATTGTTCTTATCCCCAAGAAAAACAAAGTCCTAAAGTTACGTTCACTGAGAAACTTGTAGAATCTGTGGGATAACAGGTATATGTGTGAAACTCGGCGCTTACTTGTCACTTATTTTGGTTGCCAGTGATGAGATCTTAACGTATGGAATGGAGAAACCAACACTTACAGGTCAGACATTTCTGTTGCTTCCTCTGAAAATGAAGCCTCGTAATGGACGTGGTGATGAAAGCCTGTTCGCTTATACTGGCCTTACACATACTGTCATATCCTGAAGGCACACGACGCGCATGGTATAATCCCATCCGTCTGAGCGGCCAAAAGCGATTGTGAGACTAGATTTTATATCTGATAAACAAGACGCAGGAAGCGATAAGGTCAACATCCAGAGCCAGAAGACAGATAAAATTCAACCACCGATGTCTTTAATTGCATTGTCTGTGATGAATCGGAAGCCTAGGTTCAAAAGGACGAATGCCAGTTCTGTGCTGGAAAGGTCAGAATATAAGACTACAGCACAGAGAGTAAAATCAGACCAGCGGAGACAGTGTGATAGTTCACATATGGTCACGAGCTACCGTTGAAATCCAGCAGCTTGTCAGTTAACCAATCGACAGCAACGCCTCCCAAATCACTTCTAACCAATTAGGAAGCGCGCTAAAAATACATCAGCCATGCCAGGCATCCAGGTAGACAGTAAAACTTGACCCCACATGTTAGGCGAAAGATAGATATAAGGAAAGGTCAATCAATGTCTGTAAAAACTTTGTCAAAATACTGAAATAAAGGGTGTAGTTGGATTGTCGAGAATCGTATAAAAATTTGCATGTCGAGTTCTTGTATATCTGAACATAAATGAAAGAGTTATGATGTTTAATTATATTCTCAACTCAAATATTGTCCGATTTGTCGTTGTAGTATGTGTGGGGCGATCACTTGTCAGCTATACTGGTGTGCACAGCCAGTCAGTATCCAGGTCCTTAGTCCTTGGGTAGCATTTGTGACCGAAACTGAACAGATGTGTGGAAAGATACATTTAAATTGAATCTTGCGAGTCAATCCTTTGATTTATAACAATTCACGTAAATGTGAATATGTGACTGTAATTGATTCAAGTTGAATGGAAGTAATTCTCAAAGCTTACCCTTGTAATCACGACAGATGTATGTGATTAAATTTACACTAATTACAGTTATAATTAAGCATCTAGCACAGGTACATTATTCAATATTATTTCTACACTACAATGGCTTTGGTGAAAACATGGAAAATATTTTCATTTGACAGGCTTGATAATTTGGAGTATTCTTAATAAAACGCCATGATGATCGTTGTCTCTAGAAGGAGAAAAGCTATGTAGTTCAATTCTGACAGACTGAGTAAGTGACAGATCTCAGAGAAAATATACCCCTTGCTGGTGGCTGACAGGCCTCTAGGCCCGGTTAACTTTCTGCTGTGGATTGGTCAATTTCCCTCACTGAGCGTTTTATTCAAACTGTTCATGTAACTGTTTAAAAAGTAACAACTTACACGCCATCCAGCATCTTAAACAGATTAGGTAAAGAATAATGGCAGTGATGTTAAAAGACGTCGACACGTCAATGGTCTAGAAAGACTCAAAATGACATTTACATCATCTTGCAGTTAGAATAAATATTTGCCAATGGAAACATTGTCATCAAGAGTCTGGCTTAAGTTGCCATACAATAGCTTTTTATGTTATATGGATTATTTTTTTTAATATACCGCAGTAGTCAAAACTACAATAGTTCTATATGGGTCAGGTTCATCTGAGAAGCCAAGCTGAGCCAAACCAACGACTTAGAGGTGCCTAGCAAACCTTAGGGCTTAAAGCCGTAGCCGAAGTGGGGAAGGCTTTATTGGAGTTGCGTCAGGATGAAATCCCGATTGGCTGGGCCCATTTTCACAAAATTTCGTACATCGATGTTACACATAACTGTCCTCGTAAATCACGTTCTTTACGAAAAGAATAACGAGAAATGTGACTTACGAAGTTTTGTGAGAGTAACAACCTCTCACGAATGACTGGCAACTCAAGAGCCTACACAGTGCAAATCTTCAGAATGGCTGGCATTTTGTTGTAATCATTAAGAACGATATACAGAGTGTTTTGTAGTCGGGGACGTGTCAGTTATCACTTTGTCATTGGTGAGGCTTTATCTCCTTTTGTTTAATGTTTTCCTGCATACTGACTCAAGCTGAGTGTGGCTCATTTTTACGCTGCGGGAGCTGAGCAGTCATGACTGGCAACGGGACTTGACTGTTAAAGTAATGGGTCTAAGACTGGATGTATGGCACCAGAGATAGCAGATGTTTCCGAAGTAGTTCACTTGAATTTTCGTCTCCATGGTGATTGGTATGGCATGTTGTTCTCTTACACCAAAGACACAATGTGTAGCCATACTCTATATGTAGAAATGTTAATCACATCCAAGAAACATTCTAATGCAACCAGCCGAGGGAAACTCTAACTCGCGCAACTGACAGCAACTTCGCTTTCAGAAACACTGCTTCCATTAAGTACAGTGCGAGTGTTGAGATATATGCAGCAAAGTATCCTTAGACCGCCTCGCCCAAAACGCCACACAAGACGACTTATATCAAGTCAGTACATGACATACGCCTTTACCCAAATCACAATTTAAAAAATCACCAAACATGTCCATTTCAATTTCTTTGGCATACTGATTAATTGATTAGGTAATAAGTTCGAGAAGCCTGGTGGAAAGCCATCTGTTGCGTCAGGTTCGGCAGAAACTTTCGACATATGCGAACCAAAGGGAGCGATTTTCATTTGGCTGTCAACTGCAGCGAGAGGTGCTCATTAGATCGATCACTCAGCCGCCATTGGCGTCAAGCCGTGACCGAAACGTCAGTGTTTGCATAACAGACATAGACTGAATTTACCACTGGGGAGTAAGTAGTAAAGAAATTCCACAAACACTTTGCGGAAAATTACAATTATAGTAATCGCACAACGTTATTTATACTATGCTAAATATTGTTCATAGTTGAAAGAACGATTACAGATCCTTTAATACAAACTCTTCCCCAGTCATGAATAGAATACCAATACTTAGTCATAACACGTAATAAATTATTGAGCAACCGATTATTCACCAGCAATATTACAGGTTACGTTTCCCGCGGAGAATTTAACCCGTTTAACCCGAAAACGCCTGCTTACATAGCGTTGCGTGGAAAGAAACACAGCTGTGCACTGTTAGACGGGATTACTGGAGATTCACTTGGATCTTGAGCTCATTACCTTCTTCTCATTGGGATCTTGATTTAACTATCGTCTTCTCCCTGAAATCTGTGTGGCTATCTTCTTTTCACTAGGATCTTGATATCACTATTATTGGGAGCTTGATCTCAATGTTTTGTTCCCACTGGGAGCTTGGTATGACTACGATCTTCTCACTGGGATCTTGATCTCATGTTCTTCTTTTCACTGGGATCTGGATCTCACTGTTCTGCTCTAATTATGTTCTTTATAGTACAGTGACTATTCTCCTCTCGATGGGGGCTTGATTTCCCTGTTATGTTTTCATTGGGAACTCTATCTCACTATAATCTTCTCACTTGGACCTTCATCTTACCATCCCACATGACTAAGGTCTTGAGGAAGCCATCATTATAGCCATTAAGATTTTAATTGCATCTCACGGAATGTTATCTTGAGCTTGGTATGCTCACAAATTTGGTATCTGAAACGTATCATCCCCATGTTATCTTTAGGTTACTATTTACATACGAATGAGATCTTTGACGTAGTATTGATGTCATTTTAAGCTCAGTATCAACACATATATGGAAGCTGTCGGGTTCACTCTCTGTGGCCTGTCAATCAGACCGCACTCCATCACTGTTTCACCCCCATTATTGTGGGTATTCAATCGTCCCTTGTATTGACTTGCCAACATATCTGGATGTACATGTAATGGTTATGTTATTCCGCTTTCTGACAGTACATATCCTGTAAAAGCATTTTCCAAATTAATGATCTACCTTTCTAGTAACACAGTACAGTTTAATGAATTACAGTTTAATGAATTTCTAGATGTTGAAGGCAAAGTAAGCTAGCCCTACAACTACACCATGGAAATAAGCTATACACGTCTTTCTGGAGAGAGAAAAATGTTTGCGCATATAGTTCGTAAAGACAATCCACTTGAAACCATTTCTTATTTTAAAAAAATTTAATTGTATCCTGATCTCCATCCCGTTGTGCAGCCTGTCTTGGCCTCTATCTGTAAGTAATTACTTGACATTTAAGGACAGTGCGTTCGGCTTGAGAGTCTGAGAATTGAGCATGTTCACTCCGACGCTACTTCCGTTCAATTTCCTTGTCAAGTGAAATCTTCCTGCCACCCCAACATGCTTTTATCATCTACTTCAAGGCTTGATTTTAATTTCAGATGATAGCCCGTTACCAATTTGGTACCATTTTAATTTTGTGGCCTCCCTCACCTGCTTCCGACAAGCATGTCTTATCAGTATACATTAATGTCCAGTAACAAGGTGTCACAAGATATACAGACAAGGGTTCTTCATAAAGACTGTATACTCCTATAATATGATCTCGGCTGTTCCTTGTTTTGTGATAAAAGAAAACACCGAAAATTATGACCCCTCTCTTTCTCGATACCTTGGCGCGTCGACAAATGAATGCCTTAAGTAAATTTGTAAATGATTTAAGTCCTACAAGTCAGCCGTTCGTATCTGAGCTCGAAAACGGTTGAATAAATTGACACTCCATCAATTGATCGACCGTAGACTTTGTAACTAAAATACAAAGTTAAATAAATAGCTTCCTACGTGTATGTGTGAGTGTGCTGGTAATCTCATATTTAGACTGAAATTGAGCCTCAGCTCGGAAGATTTAACCCAACCATCATATTAACATTAATGCCCACGCCTTTCTTGTTCGTCGTAATTGAAACACCAGACTGAGAACATGTTTCTTTTGGGCAAGAAAGGTGGGGTTTTAATAACATAACTTTACTTCTTTTTGAAGCACTCCCGCCCTGTAATCAGAAGAGGGCCTCCATGGAGGACCACACGCGGACATTTTTGCGTCATGTCTGAACCGGAGCTGTTCGATATCTATAAGCCCACCCCTTACGGATGGAAACTCTAGGTGTCTAAAATACCGTCGCTTTGCCTTCCGACTAAGGGACAATTCACCAGTTCCATTTCTGGGCAGCTTTACAAGTGTCTGATGTGGCTGACTGTAAGCTATATTGCTCCAGTGTGATTGGTACAAGCTGTCGATTTGTGATAGTCCTGTGTGTCTACTTCCCTGCCCAAAATCTAAAACAGATTGTCTTAATATAGACCAGACTTGACTGGTTATTGAGGCCATCCTACTTTTTCTAGAACACCCTAAAACAAAGACGGGATCCAATACGCAGAAATACATAGGCGTGAGTGAAGTTAGACTGCCGTTCGCAGCTAGCGGTTAGCTATTTAACAGGGACAAGTCATTATTTCTATAAATTATATATTAGAGTACTTCTCCATTTATACAGCACCTACAGACATCATACATGGTACATTAATGACACTTAATGCGCGTTCTCACGTGATGCCAATAATTACCGATTCTAACACCGTGGGGCGCTTTTGTACATAGCAGTCTGAATAGCATTCTGCCCCATATCTCCATTAATACTGCACCTACAGACATCATACTTAATAATTAATGACACCTAATGCAGGTTAGCACGTGATGCCCAAAATTCCCGATTCTGACACCAGGGGCGATGAAGGATTACAGAATATTTTCTAGTGGCTCTACCCGACTTGAGATGAATTTCAGGTATGGAAGATTTGTTCAAGAGTGATGAAGGCTAGAATAATTAAACAAGGAAACCCTATGTTCACTGTCAGCCAGCTAGCGATTCTGTCTCCTTTCAATCTATTTAAAAGGTGTGTATTATTTTTTATTCTGTAGAAAATGTATTTTAATTGCGCAATATGTTACAGACACGCACAGGTTCTAACTGTTTCTCCAACACAACTTTGCCAATCTAAAAAAAAATTGTCAGAAATCTTTAACTTAGCTGTTTACCCAGAAACCAATAGGCTAAGAGATCTCATACTTGGCACAAGCCCCAGATTGTTAGCCCCACAAAACGATGTCAGGTGTTTTGTTATGCAAGACGTGATGACGTCAAGTCCTGAACTGTTGATATAGCTGTTATACAAACTGTTAGCTGGTATCTGTGTAGAAATGAACGGCCGTACAAGCCTTATAATTGGTACACTAACACCATTTGGCAAACCTTACAAAACGGGGGTCAGCGTCAAATGACGTCAAACATGGGCTTAACTAATCTGTTGACTGGCGTTTACATCTCATGAAATACGGATAAATGAAACATACTGTTCTTGGTACAAAAACACGTTAGGCGAAGTCACACTAAATTGTTAACTCTACTGTAATTGGTTAGCCATAACTGGTTAGCCATAACCAATGGTCGTACAGGTCTTATATTTGATACACAAACACCACTTAGCAACTCGTGTCAGATGTTTTAACATCAAACGTCAAGTGACGTCACGCTGAACTGGTAACTAAACTGTTATCTAGCATTAATGTCTGAAGTATTAGGCACGCTAAATTGTTTACCCAACGGTAAACTGATATGTTAACCGGCGCGATTGCCTTAACCAACAGACGTAGAGCTTGCGTACTTGGTAACGCAACCATTATTTAACAAGGCCCACAAAAGGGCTCCAAATATTTTAACGTCCGACGTTATGTGATGTCAAGTGTTACAGAACTGTAATACTTAGTACACAAACACATTAGAGCAAAATTACAGTGCATTGTTAACCAAATTGTTAAAATGCACTCACCAACAGGCATAGATGTCTCATAAATGTACTTCGCAGACAAACATCATTTGGCAAACTCAAAAAAATGACGTCAAAATTCAATAATTGATGTCATGTTACGTCAGTTGTTACGTTTGCAAGGTAGCGTTTGTGTACCAAGTATGAGCTGTCTATGCCGTTGGGTCAAAGCATTAAGGACAATTGACAGTTCAGTTAACGGCTGTTCAACAATTCCGTTTGACGTCGAACTTTTAAACTTCTGACGGTCGCTGTTAGGACCTGTGTAGTAGTGCTTGCGTTCCAAGCATAAGACATATTGGCCCATTTGTTAGTGTGCAAACGGCAGTTAATAAGTCGTTTAACCCAGTCATTATTTAAACCTTTATAAAATCACATGTTGTGGAACTGACCCTTTGGTAATGTGGCTGGACCATTTTGTTAGCTGACCACTTAGATCATCATAGTACAACCAGCCGTGCTGCACGGTTCTCAAGCATGATACAAAAAGATCTCTTCGGTATTGTGTCATTCCAGCATATTGTTGACCTTCCATGGTAAGGTCATGGGAATAGTTGCTTACATCACATGGAAGGTATTCTAACTGTACCAAGTCACTTATAGATAAAATAAAGACAGGGCTAGAAACTTCACGCTTCTCTCCTGGTTCCGCTCTCCGGCACAATAATGACAGTTTCTAAAGAAAAAAAAACAACAACAAAAAATAAATAAATAAAAACAGAAAGCATGATTTTCAAAATTCCTGTGCTAATGTCTGTTTTTCTGTCTCTGTGAATAAAAGATTGCTGTTTTCGCACCTACAATTTACTTTTTCTCAAAAATCTCGATTGTAGTATATCGCTCCCGACAGTGCCCGGCGTCTGTTGAACATACAAACATATAGATGGACATATGAAAGCAGATAACAAGAGTAAACATCTCAGGATACCAAACACCCAGCCACCTCGCTACCTACCACCCAAAGAAAAATCGGCTAAAGGAATATAAGTTCAAAATCAAAGGTGGATATTTTCCTGAATAACAATTAACGATAACTCTTACATATCATAAACCTATTCTATCACGTTCTTAATGATCTCACTTACACAGATATTTCGTCGCCAATGTCAGTAACCTTTTCGGTTCTTCGAAACTGTTTTGGTATGCTTTGCACCGCGTCTACACCCAGGTGTATTCATCATTGTTTCTAAAGAGGATTCAACCATTCTTGGATCTTGCTTTCTATTGTGATCGATTCCCCTATTACACATGTCGTACTGAAAAATAAAATTATATTTCTGCTCCACATTTTTATTTATATTCAAACCTTGTTGTTTCAATCAATCAATTAAAATGATTTGTGGGCGAAGTGCTTACTTTTACAAGACCATTGGGTTGAAGGTTTGTGATCATGAACAGTCTGAGGACATTGAGTACTAATCTGAAATTAATCTCTGTCCCACGAAAAAACGACTGTGGTAGATACCATACACATCACAATATCACAATCCACATCCAAGATTCTTTCTAATGTTGTATGCAGGTGTTTAAGTATCCTTCACATTATGGAATATTTATATGATATGGTAATTAATAATCGACGTAAAGATTATGAGACCGAAGGACAGGATTGAAGCCAAAAGATGTTATGTTTATACCCCATTTGCGGTACTGCAATTTAATATAGGCAAACACCTTACGTCAACTGGCTATATTTGACATGGTTTAAAGATTTCTATCCAAATATAATTCCTTACTCTAAGAAGCAACCAGACCGTGTACTTCGTTTGACTGTGTGTGGGCACCATCCACTGGAACAGATGCTGACGCAATCTATCTTCACTATTTTTTTGAAAAAGTGAAGCAAACATGTCAGCTTCGTTGCCATTAAAGTTCATCACATTCTTATCCTTTGAAATGGGCGTGTTTAAATGGTTCACTCATGCTACCTGGGCAGCAACAAAATTTCCGCCCTTCATCAATGCTAGACAAGAAATCAAGACTTCAAATGTTTCGTTCTCTGATGCATTTTACTTCGCCATGGATTGTAAATGCGTCTGAATCCTCGCCAATTTCTTCAATAACTTCAGACGTGATTGTACCAAAGCGTTTGTTTATGCGTTCCACTGATGCATGTTGTTCGGTAGATTCGCTCTCTGAGAGAAGAACTGTCACAATGTCTTTGAAGTCTTCCTGTTCCATTTGCCAAATTGTTTCGTTTGACAACAGTGCAAAGCACGTCATAGCGGACTTATTCCTTCTCTGGGTGATTTTTCTTATTGTTTTGCTCACCGCCTTTGTCATGTGAGCAATACACGGGTGAAGTATAGTTACTGTGTTAGATACGCTCCCAGTGTATGAGCCAAAGCATACACTCATTACGACGCGTAAATACGTCCATACTTGATAAGGGTCAGCAATGGGCTTTGCATTAGGGAATAACTCCAATCCGTTACAATCTTCCTGGGTCTGAATGATGGGCATTTCACGGGTACAGATCTGAGGAAATATAGTAAAAAGTGGGAAATGGATGGAATTGTGTGATCGGTAGTAATCATTGTCTGCTACAATAGGTGGTGAGTCCATTGGTTTCATCACCAGTGAATACAAGTATGGACGTCGTTGACCTGGTAATTGATGAAGAACATTTCCGGTTGCGTCCAAATAAAAATCAACATGTTGCAATTTAAATGTGTCAGTCACCAGCAACACGTGTGTGGGCGAAAACGAAATCACAGTAAAGGGATTCACCACCACGTACTGAACATAACTGGAATATCTGTCATCGGGGTTGTCGTCGTTATCCCCTTTACGCCTGCTGCAGCAATATTAGTCCCTTGACACCGTCTCTGGGTAGACGTTGCTTGTCGACGAACTCAGCAAAAACTTTTCGTATCAAACTCTGCGTAGGCAATGAGGTAAGGTTTCTACTGTGTAGTCTGTCCTCTGATGTTTCCCCAACTTTCGCATAATAATAATTTGTTACACCTTTAGCGTGTACCTGTTTCGCAGCTGTAACTCTTTATTTCCAGAGAGATCACGTTGACTTGGTGTTGTCGTATGAGACACTTTACCAGACACTGCACGAGAAATGTAGATTGTGGTCTCGGTTTTGGGCTCCTTGTGTGTTGACAGCAGAATGGAACATTTGCAAGCCTGTCGTTTACAAACCGCTTTCCCTCTGCTGCGCATTTTTTACGGCTGTCTTTCCGCTTGATGTGGTTAAGTTTAAAGACAAATTCTGGTAGAAAAATTTGGATCTTTTTCGCAAAGACAGATGCCTAATTGCCAATCAAACGCCTATGACTAGTTGTGTGTTGATTTATTGGTCTTATGGCTGACCATTCTGCCATGGATAATTGGAACACAAATTCATCAGGGTATGGTATTTGAGGCTCAAACTCTTGGAGAGTACCTGATGGAAGTAGTCACACTGGTTCGATAACACGTGTTAAAGATGACTATTTGCTTTGTTACTCCCTTCTATTTTGGACAGGTCGTTAGAAGAATAATTAACACCAGAAGATCCCTCTGAACTGCCATCCTCTTCCTCTTGTTCAGGGGTCTTTAGTAATGGATGACAATCACTTTCTTCTCTGTGATGACATACTGTTAGACCTATAATAGGCATTTGTGATGCTCCTCAGTCTCCTTAGATCCTAACGTATTTTCTAGGTGATGAAAGTTTTGTTGACATTCGAGTTGTCTTCTTCATCTGGCAATTCAGTTAACACATCATCTTCACTGTCACTTTTCCTTTCTGGCTATTTTAATTTCAGTTGAAAAGTTTTGCTCCTCACTCGCGCCTGAGTTATTTGAGGCCGTTTTGGAAGATGCTTTAACGTAAAAGGGGATATGATGTCGGCGAATGTTAGAAATGATTAAACTGCGCTGACAATGTATGTTTGTAAGTATAGAAGTTATATGACGTTAAGCAGCTTTGTTAGAGGAAATGACATACTTGTACCACACAAAAGTTTCCAGCGAAGATTTCCGGGATATTATTTTATTTTATTTTTTCTTCATTGTTATGCAACGAAATTTTATACGATACTGGTGATTTATGGGTGAGGGAAAATGGAGTTCTTGGGATGAAGCACTGACCTTTGACAAGTTACTCACGAATATTTACAAATGTGACGAAGACCAGAGTTATGTGGACCATATCAGCAAACTTTAGGCTGCACAAAAACAGATGGTGTATTGTCACCAGTATAGAGAGCTGGGGTAATATACAAATTCTCTGAGAAATGCCGGGTTTTAACTCGCACCTTATGTGAACTAGTGGTTGCAAGGCAAGCGTGTCTAACCACTGGAGCAGGGCCCATCCCACCCGGGGTTCTATCTTTTAAGTTTATTGCTGGAAGCCTGTATATATGGAAATCAACCGTAATGACTCATTAAAGGCAAAAGAAACATTGCAATAAATTATTCATTTAAAGTACATTTGGATATATTTTTAAGTTTGTTTCTCACATTAAACCCAATCAGGTACTTTGTTGTACTAATACGACACTTTAATTTGTTGACTGATATTCTTCAGAACTCGCGAGCAGCGGCGGTGGGAGAAAAACCAGGCACTCGAGACAAAACCAGCATCTTTTGGATTTGAACTGACACCGACCGAATATTAGTCAAATGGTACAAAATTATTGGTATCCGGGCAGAGTGGGTGAATTACGCTCACTTGACATATATACTCCAGTCTAGATTTATTCTAAATGCTCACGGCTATGCTTAAGATATAACACTGATCGCTCCATTAAGCACCACGGAAGGGAATTAATCAAAATAACAATGCCCAAATGAAACATAGCGCTTTATGTCTAGAAAAGTTTTGTAGAAGATGGAATACGTGGCTGTTATATACAAATAGTACATAAGAACTCTGTTATGCACTCTTGTGCAATAGCACATCACATGTGACTCTGCCAAGATAACAAAAGAAATAGTATGTGAAAACCCTGGAGTTACATTGTCAGAGGTGTTCTATCATTATACAGGATGATGTGGATTTATTTTAAAGAGTACCTACTGTATTCAGAAACAAATTCTCTGCATATTCTAAAAGTACAACATTCTGTTAAACTGGAAGCACTAACATTAATGCTAGATTACAAAATCATTTGCCAAAATAGACAGATGATACCTCAATATCTAGAGGTACGTTGCTCGGTGACGAGCTTGTTTTCACTATTGTTGTCAATAACAATGAATTTTTGACCTAACATGCATTTATTTCATAGGCAACACGGGACATTATTTAAAATTAAAAGTTTATGTATAGATTTACCCAGCATATCAAACAAAACGGCTATGGTCGTTTGTGTAGATGTCCACCCCAAGTAAAAATATTTTTTTATTTATCTGATTGGTGTTACGCCGTACTAAAGAATATTTCACTTATACGACGGCGGCCAGCATTATGGTGGGAGGAAACCGGGCAGAACTCGGGGGAAAACCCATGACCAGGTTGCTGGCGGACCTTCCCACGTACTGCCGGAGAGGAAGCCAGCATGAACTGGACTTGAACTCACAGAGACCGCAATGGTGGGAGGCTTCGGGTCATTGTGATGCGATAGCGCGTTAATCCACTGAGCCACGGAGCCCTCCCACCCTAAAGATTTTTTTAAAAATACAACAAATAACATAACCTTATAAAACTTATCTCGGAAGAGGGGTGAAATCCGACCTAAACGACCAAGGCCATTTTGCTCAGACGCGCTTGATAAATCTATAAATCAACGTTTAATCTGAAATTCTTACGAGGTTATTTGACACGCCGACGGCGTCGCGTCACACATACATGTACTCCATGCTCATATGACTAAAAGGGTTAAAATAACACTGTTCTCGTGACGTCATCGGAAAGAGCATAGTAGTTATCTGCTTACCACAGTAACTCACAAATTGATTGTTCGAAACTCATAACAGGGTGTAAATTTGGATTTTCTCAATGCATGCGATTTTGCTTGCTTTGAACTGCAGTATATAAATATATATATAGAGAGAGAGAGAGATTGAAATGACACGCCAGTGTCACAAGCGTGAACAACAAATACAATGTACACAGAAACTGTAGGGAGACATGATAACTGTAATTCGTGCCATGCTTTCATTAGTTTTGATGCAAGTCTTATTTTTTGTTTTTCAAGTTTATCCTTATCTTTCTTTTGCTCATGGCCATGTTGGAGACGGGTGTATATCTAAAGAAACAAACACTGGAAGTCATCTACACGGACGATAATTGCGCTAAAAATATCGTGTTTATACTCTAGTTGCAAATATGCAATATGTAATGAAATATATCGAAGGAATCCACAGCCTTAAGCATCTCCAAATAAATTAGGAAAGTCTATGGTAACCAACACCAAATACACGCTTCATTTTCTTAATTCTTGTGAATTCTACCACACACGCACAAACATTTAACTAAGCTTTCTTTTTGTTCTACAAGCAACATGGTGTCCAACACTCTGCATAAGCAGTAGCTAAAAACACACAATATTGATGGGTTTCTGCTTCGTAACTTTTATTTGGCATCGGAGAGAAGGGTATGCATGTGTATGTATACATTTGAATCACCTTACCGTCAAGATGTTCCGTTTGTGTCATATGCATCGAAAGTCTTCCCCATGGATCGGTTGTAAAGCACTTGAATAGCTGGTTTCAAAAAATATGCAAATATACGGCACAGTGATGTCAGTGAATGGCGTAAAAATATCTCCAGGTCTTATCTTCGGTATGTGACAGTTCCCATTATACAATGTTGCAAAAAACAGCATTCACTGCTTCATCGTTGGCCACATTTAGAAATGGATGACACGTTTCTGGTGGCTGGGATTATATTAACGGGGCAAAAAAGTTTAGTAAGGGCAGTATTGATGGAGATATGGGCCAGAATGCTATTCAGACTGCTATTCACGGAAGCGCCCCCTGGTGTCAGAATCGGGAATTATATAAATGATGTGATAGACCGAATTAAGCGTCAATAATGTACCAAGTATGATGTCTGTAGGTGCAGTATTAATGCAGATATGGGCCAGACTGCTATTCGGACTGCTATTCACAGAAGCGCCCCACGGTGTCAGAATCGGTAATTATTGGCATCACGTGAGAACGCGCATTAAGTGTCATTAATGTACCAAGTGTGATGTCTGTAGGTGCAGTATTAATGGAGATGTAACCTAATATATACTTTATAGAAAAAATGACTTGTCCCCGTTGAATAGCTAACCGCTAACTGCCAACCGCAGTCTAACTTCAGTCACGTAATACATAGATCGGTTGGATGCGAATTATCTCAGTTTAGGACCAGCAGTTCAGAATGGCAGATTTATCTGCAAGGTCGGTTGCTTTCGTCCAGTCACCCAAAGGTCACATTCAATACTTTTTTCTTCTAATTGCATGCTTGATCGCGCCACCAGTGAATGTATTGATGGCACTACATCTTCCGGCCGTTATTAATTACCGTGCAGAAGCTGTTATATATTCACGTATAAAAGTTCCTCTGAGTGTTAATCAATTACAGATGTTCCACTGTGCCCTACTCAATGAAAGATGCTTCTCTGACTGTTTCTCAACTACAGATGCTCCACTGAGTGTTACTCAGTTACAGATGCTTCTCTGACTGTTACTTAACTACAGATGTTCTGCTGAGTGTTACTCAATTACAGATGTTTCTCTGACTGTTACTTAACTACAGATGTTCTTCTGAGTGTTGCACAGTTGCACATGTTCCTCTTAATTTTACTCAGTTACATTAGCTATTCTAAGAGTTAATCAGTTATAGGAGCTTCTCTGAGTGTTACTCAATTACAGGAGCTTTTCTGGGTCAGAAGGCATCTGTGAGGAGATTAGCCGCATTACCTTTGCCATTCCATCCATCAGAGAAGCCTTATTGGTGAGAATATTGCTTCAGTGATTTCACTGAGACAGGTCAATATGGATTTGATACTGACTTCAATGGCAAAAACATTGACAAACAAAAACAAACTTGCCAGCAGGAGTATCGATGTTCTGTGTTTACTTTTCCGAATTGACAGCTCTAATCTCGCTCGGATTGATCTGTCCAGCAGCATTTCTACAAGAAGTCCATGGCAACACAACACTCTGAAATTAAGTCCAAAAGAAACTGCCAAAGATTTTTTTAGGCAACAGACAGACATTTTTCCCTTTCTTGTTGTACAGGAAGGTTCATTCAGAAATGGCTACTGAACTACGGCAAGCCTGAAGAGGCCCATGACAAGGGGGCAGCCTTAATTTTTTTCAGGCTGACAAGGAAAGAAAGTAATTTTAACCGCAAGTCGATAATCGGCAAAATTTGATCGGCAAGCTGACAACGCGCTTAAGACTGGCCTTCACTGCCCCAGAAGTTTTCAGAGTTAACAGTTGACATCTTAGCGCCTATAACTTTAATGAATGTCACTCAGTCAATGATTTCGAAGGCCACATAACACGAACTCCCGATACTAGGTACTGGACAAGTTTTGGCCCGCGGGCTTGCTAGAGCTATCATAGCATTAAGTCGTGTTTCGGGTGAAATATAATTCAGTTATATGTCATTTCTTCTCTGTTGTTTATACACCTATGTACCTGTGAAAATACCATATGCAGTTAACTTTATTCCGCTCAGTCTGTGAATTTGTGTATCTTCGCCGTCTACTGTACTTGCATTCAAATGACGTATAGTTATTTGCTTGTTTTGCCTGTAGATCTGTTGCTTAGGCAGGGCAGCTCGCATACTGAAGTGGCTCTGTTTTCTGTGTTTCCAAGACTTACACGTATTAAGTAGAAGTCGTAAGAAGTTCCACAGGTAATATCTGTTATTTCAGACAGACACACTCGTAGCCATTACGTAGTGTTGTTTGGCTGTTAGATGAATCCGTACACAGGACAGTTCGAATGCTCCTGTGGGTATTTCCCGGGCTTCCTTCACTTGACCATCTTTGACATGTGTTATTTCACACCATGACACATCCGTATAGTCGCTTCGCAGCCCATACACCACAATACAAAGATCAGGAGATGCTACTCACTCCAAGTAATGGTGCGCCGTTTTGGCAGGTGAAATAATTTTGTCAGGTGTCCTTTGCAAACATAGAATAGAAATCGTTCCACTTACCTGAAAAACCAAGCTCTTGAGCTAAGGCTCTCAGGATCCAGCTGTTACTATGCAGCACGTGTCCCGATCCGGAAGTGATTTATTCTCATTACCTCCAAAGAGGCCCCCAGCACATAAAACCACTTAGAAACCTTAGAATGAAAGATAAAAAAGCTTCTGAAAATGTTTTCGGGATCGATTCATCTGGAATATGTTTCCATCGGGAACGAGATTCTTTTGCCTTATAAATCATGACGATGTATATTCAAAGTGTACGGTAAGATTTTAAAGGTTTCGTCTAGACAGATTGTCCGGTACGTTTGTGAACGTTGTCCATGTGAGTTCGTGTGATTTGTGAACGTTGTTCATGTGAGTTCGTGTGATTTGTGAACGTTGTTCATGTGAGTTCGTGTGATTTGTGAACGTTGTTCATGTGAGTTCGTGTGATTTGAAACTTGGCGTCGATTAGAAGCGTTAAAGTAAAAGACAGCTCATGACTGAGGCACGGTTCATTAAAAAGGTAACAAAATTCTCTTTTGAATACAAGAAACTGTTTGAAATTGGATGAATTCGTTGCTGAATTATTTTCTTTTAAAGTCTGGATTATTGTGCTGCCGACTGGGGATCTAAAGGCGCCCATGCTTTTATGCGTATGAGAGGCTGACCATTCAGAGAGCTAGAAGATACCAACTGTATATAAGCGGTGACATAAATTTTCTGATTTATTTAGTTATTTGATTGGTGTTTTACGGCGTACTCAAGAATATTTCACTTATACGACTGCGGCCAGCATCATGGTGAGAGGAATCCCGGCAGAGCCCAAGGGAAACGTATGGCCGGAGAGGAAGCCAACATGAGCTGGACGAACTCACAGCGACCGCATAAGTGGGAGGTTTCTGGGTCATTACGCTGTGCTAGTTTGCTAACCAACGTAAATCTTCTGAGTTAAATGTCAGTATAACATGTAATAATATAGGGAAAGGACGTTTTTAAGTGTTATAAGTTTTAATTATAATTAATTAAACTAGGACAGGTGTGAACAACACTACAAATTATTTCCAGACCATTGTGTTATGGCTATGAGTAAGTTATGAGTAAATTTCCAGATCATTTCATGTTATAAATTTACATGCATACTTAAGTTTCAACCACAATATACTACACTCTCAGGCTACAAGACTGTTCCGCGCTTGAAACAGTTACAATCCATACAGAATGCCGCCTGTCATGCTAGCCGATGGAGCACGGTCAAATGTCAATTTTCACTGTCGTAGTGGTAAATATTTTACCGAAATAAACATAATATTGTCCAGCCTTTTGGCAAAGTTAACTTAGAACATGAGCTGTCTTTCACTTTAAAGATGGACAAGGGCATGGTTCCTTGAATTATTTAATATAAAATACTACAGCTCAAAGAGTAAAACTAGATCAACGACGATAGTGTGCTAGTTGGGAAATGGTCACACCGACATTGAAATCAATACTATCGACAGACAGGGTTGGCCGATGCTTGCTCTCTCCCATATATAACTTAGTCTTGCTTGAAATCTGTGTTATTGTTTTGACACTGCTGTTCTTGGATTCGCTGGAAGTCACTCTCGAAGATATTTATTTGGAATTTCCTGTTTGGATTTAACTCATCGATTGCCAAATACCTGGGAATGTCCAGTGGCCAGTCCTGTGCTCTGAGCTTCCATATCATGTCATGAACCTTCAAGGTTGTCTTATAAATGATACGGTTTTCAAAAGAAATCGGGAAACTGCCAAGAGACTGATTTTGAAACAGTTGTGAGAATATTACCCACTACATTCTGCAGCTTCCTGAATCATTCCAGGACATGCAGAAACTACTTTCATTAATGCAGTTTATCATTTGAAGGATAAACCCTTTCATTTTTTATTGGCCGGAGGTTTAGTTTCAAGGAATCCCCCACCTTAATTTGTGATTTGTGAGTTACCTGCCCCTTTCGCTAAATAAACAGCTGAGAGTTATTCCCATTCTTTGGTCGTGGTTATCGCCCTTTCCCCCTTTATTTACAGGATATATAATAAGCCAAATAACGGTTTCGAGTTGGGCATAACTGCACATAAGCATAACGCGTCATACGGTAGATAAATAAAAGCACATGGTCATTTGTGCCATTCTCTAAACGTTACAAACTTCGGCGACAGTCCAGAATAGATCCCTTTTCTAATTTTTTTCTGTGTTTCAAAGAGTTTTCCACTTGAAACAATCCCAGAATTGTGTGTAACTGGTTACCGTTACAATGTTTTCAACACAGCCACCAGGTACTGTTCATCCATCACCGAAGACATTCCGGTCATGCGCATTCGAAACAACTATCTTGTTTGTTTAATATAGACATTTTTTGATAGCAACTCCTATAGGCGAAATTAAGATAAGATATCTCGATGTAAGCTTGACGAAGGAAGTAGGATTAGTTCTGTTTTAGAATGATTTTGATTGGCTTTCCCTGGGGGGGGGGGCAGCAATTGCAAACCCTCTCCCTCGCTGATTTTGACAGGGCGTAGATATATTTTTTGGCCTCAGGTTAATGACAATATTTTACATCTTCATTCGCCCTTTGATCTTGCTCATACTTATATTTGTGATTATTGATTCGTGGTGCATTGCTGTGCCTCATCAGTTTGTGCCAGGATTGGCCATTTCTTACAATTTTTACACATTTCTTTTTGCCTTACAATGTCGGCTATGTTGCGCGCTAAACGCACAGGCGTCAACGTCTTCCGTCCTCCGAGCCAAGCAGACTCAAAGCACCTAGAAAGGATGGTGAGGGTAATTTGTGTGAGGTACCGGCGATTGATGAACCTGTTGCTTAACTGAATCAGTCAACTTCTGAAGCTGGTTCTTTGAGTGAGCTTTTGGACATTAATTTTCAGGCGCTTATGGTAAGTTTTATCTCGCCTTTATCCCGTCGACTTTAGCACCCCGAATCTATTGACACCTGGATCTGAAAGCCTAGACAGTCACATGCCTTTACCTATTAAAGAAAAAGTATGAAGGTATGAATTTATTGATATTGCTTTATTGCTGAAAGGAAACAATGAGTTCACCGATTTCTGTGGACCGACTGTTATGTTTAAATAAGACTGTGGCCAGATTTAAGCTAGATCTATAGTAGTGAAGGAGAAAATCCAAAATATTGCCTCATGGACAAATGTCTTTTTGATTTTTACGTAAATGTATGTCGTTAAATTATCTGAAAGGTTTCTTGAGTTCTTAGATTATATGAAAACTATTAGATTTGCAGCAGCTACGTCTGCCCGTTATGGCTGGCCTAAAACTACGACGAACAGTTTCGTGTTTCTTCAGGCATGCACCCAGATACCATTTGGGCAGGCATAAATGCCGAAGTGTTGCTAATGCCTTTGAGTACACCGAATCATTCACTGAGTCCATCTGCGTTGAAAAATACCAGGGTAGACTCTGCATCTCCACCTTTTGTGAAAAACTTTTGTTCAAAGTTTAACAGTTCTTGGAGTAATTACCGTTACTCACAAAGCCGTAAATTTATAAATTTTCGTTATACCTGGAGGGTCAATCCCTTAACAGCTTCATCGACCCCAAGGAATGCACAGTGGTCTGTACTACGTCTGATGTCGATGTACATTTAATCTACAGTTAAGCAAAGGGGCATTGTTAGCGAAGGCGGATATAAGATTGTTCATCCTCTTATGAGGCTACTTTATTCAAAGCTACATTTTGTTTTGCTTTTTTTCATTTTTTTTTAGATTGGGTGAGCTTGTCGCCACTGGTAAGGCGGCTGAAGGCAGGCCTTTAAAATTGTCAGACATTTCCTTTTGTTGGGAAAACGAAATTACTTTCAATAGAGTCTGTATTAAGTCTGGTCGAAGATTTCCCGAGCGACAGCGTGCAGTCCACCTGATAGCTGTCAAAGGGAACAGGTTTAATTGTGCGTCTACTCCATGTTTGTCTCGACAGTTCCAAGTGGTCCACCTGATAGTTTTCCCGTGGGACAGGCTTAATGATATAGCTACTCGATATTTGTCCCGAGAGATCTAAGTGGTCCACCTGATATTTTTCCTGGAGGACCGGTTTATTGGTATAGCTACTCGATGCTAGTCCCGAGAGATCTAAGTGGTTTACCTGATAGTTCCTTCCCCCCCCCCCAGGGGGCGGGTATTGGTATGTCTTCTCGATTCTTGTTCCGAGAGACCTAGGTGGTTCACTTTTTCGAGGGGGGGGGGGCGTATTACTACATGTAAGTTTATTCCCTGATTTAGGGAGTTGACAATTCTTTGTGTTGATTACATTAGTCAATCAGCATAAAACATTTTTCTTTCGATTCAGCGTAGAAGATGTAATTTACTTCATAAAACCATGGCCATATTCATCCACCCTCAGTTATCTGACTTGTGGTGGTTTGTGTAATATAGGTTAATTTTTTTAGAATAATTTAACAAAGACTGTCCAGTACGGACTCGTTCTGTCAGTATAGATGTACAAAAAACAAGGTAAACTACATAAAAAAGAAATATGGCTTTGTTCAAACCTCTTCCGTGCTGAACTTGGCAAATGCAAATATCATTGGACAGGTCCAAAGCCGTCCATCAGCAGGACTTGTTCAAACGTCTCGGGTGAGACTTTGCGCAATTGACAGAGATGACGCTGACAGTCATACAAAGGGAGATAATTCGATTCTTTATCTGGATTTCTTCCAAGGAATATGTCTGAAGGGATGAACTACATGGATCAATTGATTTATTGGATTGGATATATAAAATTAAAGTATGTGAACGAAAACCATACATTGCAAAGTGCAATTCTGAAGTATACATTATGAATAAATACTAAAGTATGAAAAATTCTACGTGTTATATGATCTTGAGAACTACTATGAAAAGTACACTTTTAAGCTTCACTATGAAATAATCATGGCAATTTTTTCTTTCGAAATATAAATAAAGCTACGCTATGTTCACAATAGCCACTGATGAAGCACTGATTTAATCTATTTCAGTATTGTTATCTATTGTAATCTAACTGAATTGTTAATGAGACCTTAAAAATAACATTGATTTAAAGGCGGCTTGTGGTATACACTATATAACTGTTGTTTCTATTTGAGTGCCGACTTATTACAACTTTGCGCAATTAAGCAACTTAATTAATTGCCTGAACTTATTTAACTCGAACTACTCAGTAAAATTGTACATAAATTCCATACATGCCAGTGCGCTGCCAAAATGACGTCGTTGGGATTTTTTCTGTAGATTTTTTTAACATTCACAAACTTAATGTGTGTTGTTTTTTAAATACATACATAAATATGCATTCATGTGAGTTTTTAAATTAACTATTGTGCAATTTTGTTTAACCTATCATGATTAATAAAATTTATATATTATGCCACAAAAGATTTGTTTCATGAAATTTTCATTCATTTTGGACTTAAAGATTAAACAAGTGGACTTAAATACTTAAACAAGTATTCCGGATGATGCACACTGAAGCGCTGGAGTTAAACCTGTGAAACGAATTCAGCGGAAATCAAGACTTCTAGGCTGAACTGAAGAAAAAGGCTGTGAAAATCAACGAAATATTTCTTAAAGAATATTGACAATAAAACCCTCGGGGACTGGGTCGGGGAAGTTACAAGATGTATACTTTAAAAACATTTGCATGAACAGTAGGAATATAAACTTGCCTAAATTAATGATAGGCCCGATATGTCGGATTCTGCATGACCATTTGCCAACTATCACAAGGTTGTAGCTGCTCTTGTTTTACTCTTCATACTGTAGTCTTTTGTCTTAAGAGTTTTGTTCGCCCAAATTTGAGAAAAAAATTAGACCGGACACACGATACATGCGTTTAATTTGCAGCCAGTTTACAATAATGACCGACAAAGACAAATAAATTCAATGAATCTCTATTAAAATGAACATTAATGTTACCTGAGCCGTTATAATTACATTTCCATCGTATGCTACATCGTGCAGCTCACTTATCGTTTGACACTTACCACTCAATTTATCGTCTCTGTTCTCTGCTTATTCCTCTAATTTAACGCTTCAAGTCATTCAATATTTTGGGCCGATATTTCCTCGCCTATGGGCAAACAACAGCTATTATAAAATCGATAAAATCACGTCATTTCTTACGCCTTGGCAAATCATTGTGGCATTGAGTGCTGATTATCTTCGTGCCGACTGAACATTGGGTTGGAGTTACATTTAATGGGGTTTCCATGGCAAAAACTCCTTTAAACCAAAGTATTCGCAGCGATAGTATTTTCCATGAAGTTAATTTAAGTGAGATTGTCAATGGAGATTACATGGACGTAATTTGAGAAAACTGACAGAAATCATATGTGCGAGAGTGGTAATTGAAAGATAACACGTCAGCTTGTAAAGTTGATTACGTTCCATCCAATGAATACAATAGAAGTAAATATTGAATAATTGACAGTTTATACCTCATTAACTCTTAAAAACAGCATTGTTAACAGGTCAAGATAATGTGTGTAGTCCTAAAATGAGTTTGTAAAGCTAGGGTTTATTCCCAGAAAACAGGTTTGGGGTTTTTTTTATCAGAGCTTTCATTTATCAGTCTCGTCTAACGGAATTAAGAAAGGGGTAAAGGTATTGCAAACTTTCCACGAACTTGGTATTTCAAACACCTAACTCATAACGTAACTTCATGGTAACAGATACGCGATATGTTCAAATTCAAGCGCTGAAACAGACATTCGTGTACCTGGCGTCAATCATAATTGTTGCGGCGCATCAGTTGTCGTATATACACGGGTATAGTTCTTTTCACGGTAAATTTTCCGGAATAAAGTCGTACGACTGAACTCAAAAGTATGAGCTGCAAGTTTGTGCACACTGCTGTATTCAAAGCTGAAGAGCAAACGATGACCGAGTCATAGCAGCTTTGAAAGCTTGGAAATATTGTACATTTCTAGTATGTACATCCTTGCAATAGGGGAGTTTTAAGTTCTAACTCTTTTATCCCTAAAGGTATGAAAAGTGCTACTGTACTACGTGACTGGACAAAAACCTTAGGCAACTATTTCTGATTACATCTACTAGAACATGAGTGTCCGAGAAAGTGTAACAAAAAGTTATTTAAACTTGGACGAACCATGATGAAAACCGAGTAGCTGAAGGTTTATGAACTTAAACAGCTCTTTTCAGCCTGGGCTCTCAGTACTTCACGCATACTTCGTTACTGTCTTCATAATTTTGCCATTGTTTCGTTACACGACTTTGTATATGGCTGTAAAATCACGTTAAACAGTACGAGCTTTTCTTCTTCATCAGAGCTGCTGTTTTGGAAAAATAAAACGAGCATTTAATGTTATAGGTTCGCCGTGTTGGGGAAGGCAGTTGAGTCCATTGTATCTGAAGAGAATTTGGAAACAATGGCGCATCCAAATCTTCCTTGTTCAGTGCTAATAAAGGCTGAGCCAGAAATAAGGGCGACCACTCCCTAATCTTTATTTCAACCACTTTCACGCCTCTTCGTGGTGTTTTAAATATCTCAGTTTTTGTGGTTTCATCCCGGTACCCCGCTTTCCTCCACCCATAAGCCAGGCCGCCGTGATCTAAGGATACTAGAACCCTTATCAACCTTCCACATTTTGCCCTCTATAACCAAAAATATTGATGAAATATTCATATGTGTAATATTCGGATAGCTAAAAGAATGTTCCTTTGAAAACTTCTCTTCAACATTATCTAAATCTATTTCGAAATAAGTGAAAATAAAGAGAAAAATATTGTAAAAATCACACTTGTTTTTTCGGAATGCTATTTATTCGTCAAGTTTCAACAGATTTAAAGCTTTATTGTGCAAGTGCACAATGTATTACATAAATTATAAAAAAAATCCGTACCACAGATTTTTAATATTCAGTTTAGACTGAGTGATTAGTTAAAGCCGAAGTTCTAACTTCAATTCGTCATCAGGGTTTCCTTTTTATTCATTTTATTTCTCCCGTGTGCATTTGTTTCAACGGCCAGAGCATATGTATTGCTTATTTACTATATGACTCCTCACAGATGACTTCCTTATTAATCGAATATAAACTGTGTCACTCAAATCTACAATCTGTCTCACTTTGGTTGCAGATAAAGTACTATGTTTTTTTCATGTATTTTTTGTTTGGATAAACTGCACAGCAGGTACGAGTGTCCGTATATGCCATTGGCTTTATAAATTTATACAGGTAGTTAAACCCTTATGATTAGATTGACGACAGATGGTGCTCTGAGCCTTGAGCATCCATATATCATACTCTGTCCTCTACATGGCTGAGCTAAAATGTAAATTGGAATTCAAAGTAATATCGGTGTCTTAAAAAGTGTTGTTGTTTTTTTTTTAATTAAATGCAATTATATTCATGTGCCCGAGGACATTGTTGCTTTATAGGCTAAAATAACAGTTAGCTGCCACAGAACAGCGCGAGATGGGACTTAAATGTGAGCATGGGCCACGTTTCGCAAAAAATTGATACTATTTTGAATGATGAATCTGTGAAGTGGCAGTACAACTTCAGCTTTGTTTAAACATCCGGGTTTTGATATTTTTTTCTATAGAAAGAATATTGAAGTGTTGGACTTTGTCATTGTCACCTTCTTACTTTATCAGTATTTCGGGTCCGTCTCGGGTACAACTGTTGACCTGTCAGCTTAGACCACTAGTCTTAGACCAATGAGATTGTGTGTTGGAATCCATCTCTTTGATTGTCTGGCTGTGGCTTTATATCCGGTTAATCAAGGGCGGTAGTTTCCTCCGGGCTTTTCCGGTTTCTTTCTAATGTGCTACTGAAATATACTTGAAAATATTCGCAATGACGTGGCTGAAATATTGCCGATGTCCACGACCAAAAGTGTTGCAAATATCGGATACGGCATCAAGACCCGACTTGACTCAAGTGTATCAGTCAAAAGGGGAATAATTTATTTATTAGTAAATTTATTTGATCGTTGTTCAATGCCATTTTGAAGAATTCTTCATTTATGTAATGACGTCCAATATTATGGACAGAGGAAGTCTGGAATAAAGCATCTACCTTTGGATATGCATTATTTTAACCACGACCTTACTAACAGTGAGAGCTGCAAAGGAGAAATTACGTCAAACACACAGATATCGTGTAAATGTATTTATTATTACGTGTAAATAGAGTATTTACAGCCGGCACTTGAAAACTCGTAGATAATCTATCTACGCGACGTAAGGAATGATATTGTTATCACTGTGTTATTATAGTCTCATTATTATGTCACTGGAAAAACACTTCCATTCAACATCTGTGCCACCAAAAACCTATATAGGCCGAAAACGTGTGTGGAAAGATTCTGATGTAAAAATTTTGTGTAAAAGCCTGACTTAATTGTGCAGATGTTGATAAGTTAAACCACAATTACCATAAAGGTCATCCATAACGACATCGTGGATGCTGACAAGTTAGGCCATAATGCCAGTGACCATAAAGGTCATCCATAATGACATGGATATGGATATGGGCAACTTAAGCCTTAATGACAGCATGCATCTCACACAAAGCCCGAACCTGAGTGTCGATATTAATGTATAACAGCAAGTTTTAGGACGTAACGACATTTTGGATGCAGTAAAAAGTTAAGCCACAAAGGCAGCGTAATCATCACCCAGCTAAGCCAGAACCGCAGTCTTTATGTCAAGAAGTTAAACCATAAAGGCAACATAAAAAATATAACCACCATGGCAAGCCAGAATGACGTCATGGGCGAAGGTGTGTCAAGCCATAAAGGCAGCGTGGATGTAAGCATTTCCGCCTAATAATCGAAACATTCTCCATGTTCTGCGATTCATTACCACGTCGGTGATAGTGGCAAATAATGCCATGAGACTGAACAGCTGAAATGGAGGGGAAAGCACAAAATAATTAAAACCAGTATGTGATTGACTGATTGATGGATGGATCGATCGATCAATATTGATTGATTGATTGATTGTCACGCTTCTAATACAAATGAAGGAAATCGGGTGCCCTGAGCAAACCACTGACAGCTTCCATCTAGGTACTTGACAAACGTCCTGCCTAGAGGCCGTATCACCGACCAAGCAAAAACTGGATTCGAACACACGACCACAATGAATACATGTAATTAAGGGTTTAAATAGCACAGTGACTACCAAAGTCCCGTTATGCGTCAGTACTGGCTTCATTTAACACATGATCGACTTATACGGCACACTTTTCACAGCCATATATGAAAAAATATGAATAGAGAGAGATTTTCCACGGTGAACATTATATATCATAATAACCTTCAACTAAAAGATGGACAAGACCATTTGAACTATAGTGTACAAGCTTCTTTGCATTATTGATGTATGTGCATATATATTTGGGTACGAGAGGAATAATATGAAATATATGAGGCGGATCAAATGTAAATTGATCCTAGTCATGCAGTATTAAATAGATATGTGAAAAAAGTGGAGGATTAAACACATATCACTTTTACGTGGGAAGGGCATTTTGATATTTCGCTTTTATTTTTGTATGTATTTATTTGATTGGTGTTTTACGCCGTACTCAAGAATATTTCACTTACACGACAGCGGGAAACATTATGGTGGAGGAAACCGAGCAGAGCCTGGGGGAAACCCACAACCATCCGCAGGCTGCTGGCGGGCCTTACCACACCGGGGAGGAAGCCAGCATGGGCTGGACACACATTTCGCTTTTTACATTTTAGTAAGAGATCGAAATGCTGCATAAAATGACCTTCAATGCATTAATGAATGAATGAATGAATGAATGATTATGACTTAACGCCACATGGGCAATATTTCAGCCATATCGTGGCGATCAATGCATTAAGCGACCAACCTGGGGATGTGATCTTCGCGTGACAAAATTTGTCATAACCGTTTTTTTTTTATTAAATTAAAAATCAGGAAGAAATTCTGTAGACCAGTTGTCATGTTTACTTACAGAGGACACCGTTATCATCGACTTCTCGAACTCGTAGTAAGAGGACGTGGCGACAGAAGCGGCTAGAAGCCCTGCGCTCAACAACATCGGAATCATCACCAAATATGTCAGCCGGATCTGGGAAAAGAAAGGACGTCATTATTTGTATATCAACGGTGTTTAACTCCAACTGTGTATTTGAATCGTACACACGGAGATAAAACATAGATCATGCTAAATTTAAATCCCCCCCCCACACACACACACAAAATGTGAATAAATTTAAAACTTTAAAAACTGCTGACTTCTTCTCTTTACAGGACTCTTGCAATTATCTTGTATATACTTTGTTACCTCTTTCGCGGTATATGTTGAATGCTGTTCTGGGTCATGTGACTGGTGACGTGGAATATTCTTTCTCGAAGACTACTAATAGACCTATACGAATGTCTGGTACAATTGAAAAAAACTAGTTCATGGCTCTGACTTATGACCGGAAATCTTCTGGACTATCGGCCACTTTCACAAAAATAATTGAATCAGTTTTTCACTTTGAACCTTTCCAAGAACTTCAGAACTTGGTCCCTGAAAGACATTTTAAGACCCCATTGTTACAACACAAGCGAAGCGAGGAAGCCTTTAAAGAAGACCTCCAGAGTAAAGTTCTACTATAACTTAATGAAAGTTACAAAAAACCACTATAGGAGCTTAACTTTATGCACAAAGCCCCTGTAGAGCAGAAGAAAATCTTTTAAACTTCCCTCGAGCGGTTGAGCACTGAGGCTTTGTGTCGAGCTTAAAATTATGTCCGCCTCCGGCCATTAATGTTATCAGTTCTATGTCCTTATGCGTCTACCTCCCGAGTGTGAGGCTTTTCATTAACGAGTTTGGGGCTTTACTTCAATTCGAAAATAGAGATGCTTGCGTAAAAGTTCCTCTTCTTAAACCTGAACCGACGGAGTTAATGTCAGCAATCAGGTACCCCACACATTACCGCATACTTGATGATATTTTGAAATCTAAAAATCTACTCATTTGCTCAATTACACCGCTTAGCCGTTAAATCTACAGGCTGGGCTATTTTCCTTTTAAGTCCATCCCTTTACTTGCGACTTAATATACGGCATGAGAGCTTGAGAAATATGCAGTCTGACGGCTTAAGTATTTCTTCTCACACGATCGCATATTATATTATTAAGCCCCGGAACATAAGCCGACAATTTACAGTCTAATCCACAACATTTGTGCGCAAATGTATTCCGACATGTAGAGAAATCTATTCCGGTCAGGGAACCCAAACGCCCATCAACAGCTCAACCAAGCGATGAACGTTATGCTTTAACGGTATACATGTATACGGGGTTTTACAGACTTGCCTACGCTGTTTGTTATGTTTATGTTTAGCAATTGGAGCACATCGTCAATCCGTGAATTAATTCAGCTAGAAGAAAACGAACATGAGTCTGGTAGGAGTGTGTTTACGGAAGAGTAGCCAAGCGAGTTAGCCGTCTTTCCCTCTGTTCAGAATTACACATTGCATGCCACATGGACTCGTACATTCTTCCCAATACACGCCGAAAATAGCGGGTCAGAGAGGAAAGTAGTCCCGCACTCAGCCTGAGTACAACATAGGCCTATTTACTCAGTTTGCTTCTCGTTTAAGCATTACCTCAAAGAACGCGTCACTTATACAACATTGTGAAGGAAGAAGGAAAAGATCTCGAAGAAAAACATTGCTCCTCGCTGGTGTGACTTATTTAAAAACTATAGCCTACAGTTTTTAGCTATTTTTTTTATATTATTGCTATTTCACTTTATTTTGTTTTGTTTTAAACAATATTCAAAAGTTTTCATTTTTTTCATTTTTACGATGGCGGCCAGAATGTAACAGGCAGAGAAAACCGGAAATACTAGAGTAAGAAGTCTGTAACAATGCCTACAAGTTCGGAACAACTTTTTGCAACTCTTCACTCATAAGGGCCGTTAGACGACGACGAAGGATACAGATCATGTAAAGCGGAATCCCGCTTCTCGATGTGGATTTTCTCCGAACAGATACATTTGACATGCGGGGGAATACGAGTCTCATAACACACAAATCTCGCTTTAAACGCGAGATTTCCCCTTACATGAAATCGACATCCAACATGGCCACCATGCAAAGTCTCACTAAATACAAACTTCCACACAGACCAGAGCTCCTCCACACGTCGCCATGACAATTGTTAAAACTTACCAGTTTCCGCCGACATATCACAATTCGGTCAAGTTTCCGATACATCTGAGCCAATAGCACAGAGCCAGTAATAATTCCACAGGCAAAGTTAACCGCTATAAACCAGATGCCGACGGCAGTGGTCAGCCAGGAGTTGGTGAAGAAGGCACAAATCAAAGCCAGCATACAAAATATCTGCAAGAACAAATGTGCGTTCATCAGCATGTTAAAGGTAGAATACTCTACAAGTACATATACAAGTACATCTTCCAAAGAAGTACTTACTCTACAAGTACATATACAAGTACATCTTCTAAAGAAGTACTTACTCTACAAGTACATATACAAGCACATCTTCCAAAGAAGTACTTACTCTACAAGTACATATACAAGTACATCTTCCAAAGAAGTACTAGGTCATTGTTTAGAATTAGGAGGGATTTGCGATGTCTCGCATACTTTATCCTTCGATTATATGACATTTAAAAGAATACACTGAGAGCAAGCCCATCAACAAAAGGCAGTGACTTTCTAACAAATACGTATGCTAACAAAATGGCTAAAAACTACAGAAAAACGTATCTATATATCACTGATTCTCGTGTGCAAATTATTTTATGTATTATTTTGTTGCTAAATACTGAACGTGTTATTCATTCCATACAAATCAAACACAATCCAGACACCAGTCTACCATGTGATCACGTCAGTATTTCCTTTATATATCGGTAGTGCCTTATCGCCGTCAGAAATGTAAACATTTATAAAACAATTTTATTAACAAAAATAATACTTTTCTATGATAAAACCTAATTCATGATCAGAATAAACGCCTTAGTTTAGTGGTTAGATCGGAGGTAAAATAATGTCTTTCGAATCATCTGTGCTAAAGTTATGACTATTCTTTAAAAATACAAGGAACAAGGTCAAGTCATCTATGGAAACACCACGAATGCTACTGAAAGTTTGAAGTTAAGGTAACTATGCCAGCAGGTGAGTCGGAATTTAACAGGAGTTTATTTAGAAAAATGAAATTAGGTTAACACTTTTCTATGACAGTAACATGTCATATATTTCCATACTATAGATATTAGATATTCAACAATAACTCAGAAATTGACTTCAGTTTGAAACCAGACCAAGGGTTGGAAGAATTATTCATATCTAGAAGCCAGATGGTGAATTATGGGATATGATCCCAATAAAAGTATGACAATCACGACTTAATACTTTTTATGTGTCTAAACACAATTATCACAGTTCTTATTTCGATGTCATCAAATCACATTTGACTGCGTTAACGCTTGTCATCTCTACCAGCGCCAAAGTTTCTGTTGGGTGAAACTTCCCTCTTTGTCAAACCACACAAACTTCAGTATATGTAGACCTTAGATTAGTTATGATAGATACATTATTCATCTGCAAGACCCACAATTGCTATTATTGTCCACATCTCTTTGTTTGGACGTGCTAGGAAAACATTATGTAAGGCAACAAACTGAAGGAAAAAATAAAGAAATAGAAAATGTTTACATGTAGTCGAGTGGCCGATATGAATGACTCGGCAGTTTTATTGTGCTGTGTACTTTCCAGACGTAGATAATCGGTTGTGCTGAAAATTTCAGCCTTGCATTCAATCACCAGCACTATATGAGAAACATGATGACGTAATAAACATTACACAAGTAAAACAGTTAGCAAATGTAAGATATATAAACAAAGGAATGCCTTTCTCAGCTGAACATGACCAACACCAACTATAACGTTCCACGTTGTCTCACATATAGATATTTCAAAGCGGAACGAACAATGCCGTCGACGTTTTAAAATTCTCAGACAAAAAAGCTCTTTGAATACCCGATGCTTTTCAGCACTGTTTTCTGTACTCTTACCGAGAAGAGCGATATCACCAGAATTATACTAAAGCCGTCATTAAAATAAAGAAATTATGAATGACATAAGAAAACTTGGCATAAATTACCATTTGACATATTTTCACAACACACCGGAATCCGCAAAATTGTGAAGTCGCTTCAATTTTTACATCTTCTAAGTCCATGACGGGCGGTTCGTCGCATAACTTCTTCTTTTCATCCGACACGTTACTAACTTGCACACCATACCCATTTCCAATGTCTGTGTTTTTCATGTTCGTAAGATTGCCACAAAACTCAGAAAAGCCTTCCAGTTTAAAATAGCCACAGCCTTCTGCCTGATAGCTCTGTCCATCATTTCGATGTGTCTGTGGAGCCTGTTCTGTTGTCTGGTAACCCTGGTAGCCTTGATGGGGGTAATCGACAGAAGGCGCCAGACTTTGGTAACCACCGTTGTCGATGATCTGTATATTCTGTTTTCGAGGCGCCATCATGTCTTCCTGGATGGAAGCTCTCTGGTACCCGACATTGGACGTATCCCGGTGAGTCTTGTCCATTTCGGCGTCTGTGTCAACGGCCGTCTCGTAACCATCCTCCGAATCAGAATTACCATTCAGCTTTTCGTAGCCATCTTTATCGCTGCCTCTTTTCGATTTTCCTCGTCGGCCATTACCCACGTTCCCCTCTGCTGAATCCAGTAATCCGCCATTTTCCTCAGCATAACTGTCTCCCAGACGTCTATAAGCTGTTATGTTTATTGCTTGCATGTCGGGGCAGACCGTCCACACTTAAACTTTCCAAAGAGGACAGAGAACTTTTCAATGTCGTCAAGGAATATGTAACCGCGAAGACACCCTGATCGTTTGAAGAGAAATGTTAAGGTGGTTTACAAAGTGAATGTAACCAGAAGGTCAAGCTGCAACATCAAGCGTGTCTATAACATAGAAATGAACAAGCTGTCACACTCTACATATACAATGAGCCTACTGCCTCACACTGCCTGGAAGCCTCAGCAAAAATGCACAATTCGCCTTTGTCACACATCTCTGACTTTCTAGGTCACCCTGAAAGGTTGGATGTATATATATATTTTTTTCCGATCGCAGTGCAGTCTGTTAAACTGTGTTCTATAGAGAGACTTTTTCACTAAAGGGGTGTATGTCTTCATCTGTACAGGATAAGATGAGGAGTCACCCGTCGATATAAACGCATACTGTATGGCAAAAATGGTACTAGAAACCCAAGGTCACCTACGCCATAATTTCAGTTTATTTTCGACCACACTGACGTACATATTTTTATATCAAAAATTGGGTTAATCACATTCGGAGAATAAATTTCAGATTGAGGTGTAATTGCTTAGGAAAAATTTGCATTAAACAGTTCACGAAAAATATATATTGTGATAAATAGATCAAGTATCATTAAAATTGTTTGTTTGTCTTATTGTTTATTCTTTCGCTGTTCATGTTGTTGCTGTTGTTTTTTTTGTTTTTTTTTTGGTTTTTTTTTTGTTGTTTTGTTTTGGTTTTTGTTTTTCTTTTTTAGTCAACTTGTCATATATCCATCAAGTCAGTATTCCCTGTAAGAGGAGCACATGTAGGTTAATATAATGAT
Organism: Acanthopleura granulata; assembly: GCA_016165875.1. Lineage (NCBI taxonomy): Eukaryota > Metazoa > Mollusca > Polyplacophora > Chitonida > Chitonidae > Acanthopleura > Acanthopleura granulata. The sequence goes on along the minus strand of JABBOT010000080.1, from coordinate 40,750,507 downwards.
GTTTGGGAATTGGGACAGGGCCTTCGAGTGAACCAAGCCACATACATATGGACGTTTAATTCCTTATGTCACTTTTACCCATTTGAACGAAGCCTGCAGATTCTAAACGTTACAGAGCACTGCGTTGTGTTCGCTGTCACTAGCCATTTCGTTCCAGTTACGTTTTCCCTTGCATCGTCCTTACTGAAGTTATCTCCCTTGTACTACGATACGCTTGGAAACCTCTCCTTTTGTTCACGTGATACAACAATGCTGTGACCCAGCTCCAGGTTTCTGATGGCTAAAGCAATGATACCTGCCACAGTCTACCACATGCCACGGGAAAAGTCTTGAAAAAGAGCGACTACTGAGTAAAGATTGACCATCGTATAAGGGGTGTAGAAGATACTGTTTTTGACTTATTCATGTCTCTTTTTGATTAGTGTTATCCGCCTTACGCAAGAATACGACGGCTGTCAGCATTATGGTAGGAGGAAACCGGATAGAGCCCGAGGGAAACCCACATGGTCACAGAATAAAACCGTAACTGAGTTTAACTGAAAAGAGGCCGGATTTCACCGGTTGGGTGTGACCATCTGCTATCACTCTGTCGTCGCTGCTCTTCTTAACTCTCCATGCTAAAGGCCTTTATCTTACCTACATCATTCATCTTGGCAACTTGGTTACCTTTCAGATAGATGGACGCTACTGTCAACCTCCATGCAATTCAGTGGTCCTCTCACATACACTGACCTATCTGTAAATGTCATCACAATGTCATTCGCAATTAAATGCCGAAAGGGTTAGCCAGTGCGGAGTAATCACGCAGTTGCTTCTCACCCCAATGCAGTCGCTGTGAGTTTAAGGCAAGCTCATGCTGACTTCCTCTCCGGCCGTAAGCGGGAAGGTCCGCCAACAACCTGCGGATGGTCGAGCAACTGAGATACGTATTTTAATCGATGACAATTTACAGACTACCACGGTACAGAATTTGGATAATGATTTAATTCACACGCCTGGAAGATTGCCAGCATCTTTCCGGCATCATTGTAGTGGGAGGTTCCGCCGGCAACCTGCGGAGGGTCGAGGGTCTCCCCCGGGCTCTGTCCGGTTTACTCCCACCATAATGCTGGCCCCCGTCGTATAAGTGAAATATTCTTGAGTGCAGCGTAAAACACCAATCAAATAAATATGTAAACTTCCGCCATCATTGGAACTGTTAACTGATTCTTCTTGCGAATCTCTCACTTTATATACTTTCTTAGCTCTTTGGTGGTTTGTGATAAACCTTGTTTTGGAAGCTGATTTTACGGTTTTGGACACGGAAAGCCCATTTTGGTTAGCGTCTGATACACGAATGTCTGTCCCGAGACTTAGATATTGAAACCCTGACTGAGGTAAATAGACAAGAGACCAGATTGTGCACCGGGTATATGTGGCCATATGCCCACTACCACACTGTCGTCGCCTCTCTTGTTTTAATCTCTAGGCTGCATTCCAATTTCGATTGTCAATAATCACAGCAATCACATACCATCCTCTACAGGAAACACGCATATGCGGCACTTAACAAGTATCTGCTAGACGCGCAGATATTGGTCAGATTTTACCATGATTTTTTTAAATAAATAGGTTGACCGTCATTAAGCGGACCTGGTCTAGTTCACGGGCAAGCTTCGCAGATGATCCCAGTGTCTTGAGCGTGATGTTGAATTGAATAAAGCTAGAAAGAGATGTTATAAATCCAGCAAGTCTATCTCTGATGGTAGTGAACATGATTTCATTCTCTTATGTCCAAACTGACTGTGTTTACTATGTTTGCATGGACATCACATCACAGCTTCCTCCTTTCTACTGTGTCACCTTGCTCCTATGCCCTTAATCATGAGAAAACCCCTGTCTATATGGTGTGTGTACATCTCGGATATCCTAGAGCATGTACTACCGTCGACGATTTCAATCCTCGTCAAAATCATTGCTGTTGAAACTTCAAGTCAGGGCTTTACATTACAGTTGTAAGAATGTATCTAAATCCGCTTAACCCATTGCTAGAGGCCGCTTATAAACATAGCACAGTTTTAATATCATCGCTGTTCTTAAACGGACAGTTGCAATAAAAGCGTAACTTTGATACTCTATACTCTCTTTGCTCCAGTGAATGATGTTTTGTATAATCTGTGGACTACTGGATTTTACGCATCGGTTATTACATACGTATGTCTTTTCGACATCAATGGAAGCTGCTGAGTACTCCAATGCCGAGTAACTATCTTGCATTACAATTGTATATATAATTTAAAAGGAGTCAGAGGCTTATTTTATTGATGAAACTAGTCTCTGGGAATTGGACTTTGAATACTGTTTCACCGGTTGACGACCTGAACTGTCATTTGGATACTTCGCCTGGGATCATTTTTCGAATATTTCAAATTGATATAACACTCCAATATTTTCTAGGCCAAATGTAATGGAAACGATGGCGCAGAATCAGTTTTCAACTTGAATGGTTCTTTGTCAAAGAAATTAGGTTTATGAGTACATGCAGGTATGTATGTATTAGCGAGAGAAAGAAAACTGGTTCGGAATTAAATCAAGCTTCAAATTATAAAATATTAATATTTGTTTATATATATTCAATTACTACGAAATATACTTACACAAGAAAACGAATTACTAATGTGTGGTCACGTGCTGCGACGCCCGTATATTTCAAAACCGCACCCATGATTAAGCGCCGACCTCCCCGAAAGTTGTAAATGGCAACTAAAATCCCACAGCCCGACCAACACAATATCACAACTTCTACAAAATGACCAGACTGTGTTTGTTTTGATAAAATCTTGAACAAAAGATTTGATACCTGTAACAGTTTTGTTTAAAATAAAAGGAAACAACAGTTCAAAGTGATATGTATACCAGTGCAGCATATAAATTAGTTAGTGGTAAGCATATAAGATATATTAGGCCTACAATATTTATTATTTTATGTTTAGCACAAACTAACAAGACACAAGAGTTACAAAAGTGAAAAAAACAACAGTCACGTGTGAATCCATGCAGAAGGAATAAAAAGGACATCAAGTACACAGTTACGTAAATGTATTTATGTTCATGTAATATTTGTTGATTTAAAGGGACCGCCCAGGGTGACATAACAGGAACTACATAATGATTAAGTTTGCCCTTCAGAAAAAACCCTATTGAAATCAGACCGACGAGTGTAATGAATCAAGCCTGCAGGCCGCTGTTATAGCCAGAACGAAGTCATGCCGTGAATACGTGAATTGTCTTTCAGGTATCCAAATGTTGTGTACCCACTACAAAGTTTTCTTCTTCTCCCTAATTCTGATAAATATTTTCTTAACTTAACATCGAGCGTTTAAACGCCATGTGCTTAGCAGCTTGATATTCTATTAAACACTTGCACCCATCAGCTGTGATGACATAACGCCATCATAGCAGGCGCCAATGAATAATCTGCAGTAATATGCAATTCTTGAACACTAACCAACCAATCAATCAATTAACTGACCAGCCAGTCGAGGAGATCACTAACTTTGTAAACATAGCTAATACCTCCAATGAAATTTCCGTAATATCAATGTTATGTCATACTGACATAGATTACAGTGGTTTAAGACCAACACATACCAATTTATTGTAACTTGACAAATGCGATTATTATATGGGTAATTGACCCGTTTGCTTTAAAAACAAATCAAACTAAGCTACACATACTCTTTGGTTTTGCTTCTTTCAAGTTTCCCATCTGGAGAATTGGTGTTGTGCAAGTCTTCTGGTCATTTTATATGCAAAGAAAATCACAGCACTTCTTTTTGGAAGGGGTCCAATGTTTAAGTAATTCATTTGACCCATTCTCGATTGCATATAACAATGAAACTTTGTACATCGGTCAAAAACATATTGCTTGCAAAGTATGAGGGAAGTTTAAAATGAGTATTTGCCTGAAAGTGGTGAAATCCCTTTCTACCTGTATGACAATTTTGGGGAGATCACCAGTGAAACAATTAATTTTGCAGCCAAATTAGTCAAACTCTTATTTTCCAACTGGGAGAAAGCACTTATGGAACGAACAGTACCACTGGGTTGACAGACAGTTCCTTGATGTTCGAAAACGAAAGAAAATTCCATCACCAGTACCTCGCACCGGGGAAGCCTATAAGCGGGTGGTTTACCCCGAGCTCTATCCCGTTATCCCCACTCAAACAACTGGGCGGCCGTGGTGAGGGCGAAACATTCTTCCAATGGAAGAATAGAATGAATTGTAGAAATGCGAACAGATCACCTGTACGTGGACACACTATACATGATCGCTGCGTTTTTTATAGTAAATCAGGCAGGAAAAAATAAAAGTAGATAAAAAGGATATCTTGTGAAATAATTTCTGTATGGATGATAACATTGTCCTGTGAAATTGCAAGGTAATTCTACCAAACTTAATCGGCCTAAGTCGTGATACTGGAGAATGTAACAGTTGGCTCTGTTAAAGCATTTACACCAACGGAGAGGATAAACTCCTAACTGAGCAAAATCGACAAGAAAAATATCAGAAGACATCTGGTAAATCTAAACATCTCATAAATTTTGCTCTAGACCTATTCCAGCCTTATTCAAACAACTGATCAGCCACCATATATACCACCGAAAACACCATTGATGACTAAGTCGATTGCAAATCCCATGCCTACATTCCTTGCAATATTAGTTACATTGCCTACAACACTTGGCACTGGACACTGAAACACAAACCATCTACTTTCCACTCACAGTTGTATAGCACTGTTCACGTATGTACCATACACGAGGAGAAAGACGCATGCTTATACCACCCCACGAAATTACACATGTTAAGGATAAAAACTATTGACTGTTTCTCTTCGCATGGATCCGTCCTAATTATATTTATATATCTTCTTAGTTCTTAGGGGTTTGTTATTTGTCGCTTTTTGAATCTCGTCTCGCGATTATTGACCTGGAACGCCCATTTTGGTTGACGGCCGGTATACGAATGTCGGTTTTGACGCCTAGATACACAACTATAATAACACAATTCTAGGGATCGTAAACCCGCTGTTCACTGCTACTACAACGAGAAACACATAGCAGCGGCTTTCAGCTGGGATATCAGCAAGCCTTCTGATCACAAACTTTCTGTCCATGAATAGGTCAATAAGAGAAACACCAAACAGCTGCTTTCTAAAGATAGGAACATAACAGCTCGTTTCAACCTGAAACTTAGGTGCGCTGTTTACATATGAACCATATACAAGAAGAAAACTGGATGCGTGTATTAAGCCCCTAGAGATAACATACGGCACGCCAGGTATGGTAAACCAAAAGGCACATAGGAAAAATATAAAAGACTATAGCGCAAAGAGTAAAACGAGAGCAGCGACGACAGTGTAGTGATTGGCAGATGGTCACACGTTATCGGTAAAATCCGGCCTCTTGCCAGTTTGCTTTACTTACGGTTTTATTCTGTTTAGGTGGGCTAGTGTTTAAGCAGTAACAACTTACATGCCCCCTGACGCCATGGTTTAAGCAGAATGAGGTGAAATATTACAGTGAAGTTACAACCATGTTATGAGACGTCAGTGGTCCAGAATTACTCGAAGTGATAAGATGTCATTGCATTTAACACATGTATACACAATAAGGCGAATGGTGGTGGTGGATCGCTGATAGATTGCAGTGTTTTATTTTACGACAATAAAACAGAGAATGCAACAAGGGCCCATCGTTATAGTGATAATAATTTATAACGTCACAACTACACCATTTTTTCTACTGTTAAGATGAAGGAAGGGGAGGCCACTCGTTTGAGTATAAATTCAAGAAAGCCGTAAGATTTGAAGATATATGTCAACAAAATTGAACCATGGCGTCGAAACCGAGATTCGTATACCAGCCGTCAACCAGAAAAAGAGCAGCTTCCATAAACGACAAATAACACAAACCCCACCACAGAACTAAGAAAAAATATAAACTAATAAACTTAGGACGGTTTCATTTACATACATTTCTATCATATGAGTTGTAATTATTGTACATCAAACACAAAAAGGTAAAAGAAAGGGACGCGTTTCCGAAAATATTGCTCATGGACTGTATGAATGAAATTATCCAATGGCATGGCAAACTGAATTTTGTTGAACATTATTAGTCCAACTATTAAAACCTATCCTGCATTTCTCAAAGAAACTAATCTGAAATATCTGAAAAAAATCCATTAAATCTCAGAATCTGATAAATTTTGAGGTGGACCTATTTTGACCATCTTCGACCAATGCTGTCACCACCATGCACACGGTTCAAAAAGCCATTATGGATTAAGTCGGTTCTAAGCACCTTAACTACCCTACAACATATCACCTTGGTATACATTCGCTTCTTGGGCACGATCGACACTGATGCTCGGGTAGGGTGGGGAGGTGGAGGGGGAGTGGGGCTGTACGTTGTTATTTCTTAAATACTTACATGAACAATTAGAATAAAACCCTAACAGGTAAACTGACAAGAGGCCGGATTTGACCGATAACGTCTGACCATTTGCCAACTACCACACTGTCGTCGTTTTATTTTGTATAAAAATGTTAAATTTGATGACAACACAGCAATTAGGGTAATTTTATAAGCCACTGACATTTAATAAATTACATTTAACATCACTGTAATTTTGTTTACCTAATTCTGGTTTTACTCTCTGTGCTGTAGTCTGTTATACTGGAACACATCAACTTAATATGCAATTGCTTTGTGCGAAGGACACGGAAACACATCAACTTAGCCTATACAACTGTGTTTTGAGTCGGACACTGAAGCATACCAGCAGAGCCTATGATTGCTTTGTGATCAGGAACACATCAACTTACAATCGCTTTGTGCGTATCAATATTCAGGGATAGTTATCAAAGAACAGCTATTGGAAACTATCTGCATTGTCATGTTATGATACCTGCGCACAATACGTTACCAGTGCAATTTAGTTTGTCTTTGAAGTGATTAATGAAATATTCCAATAACAGGATAAGTAATGGAACATCAAGCGAATAGTGACCCTGTATTTACGTGAAATGAAAAGGCCTAGAGAGGTATGACCGGAATGTCGTAGTGGACTGATTTAAAAATCTCGAAATAACTAATGAGCAGTATTTCTAAAGGTATACGGCGCCAAGATCTTCCGTAAAATGTATAGACAGCCCAGTTTACGTACACTCCCATATAAGCGACGAGGAGTAAATAGATCACCGTAGGCCTTTACATGAATTTCACGCCGTATTCAAGAATAATTAACAAATTTAATTGAAAAGGATTGGCGCGGTATTGACTTCGGCGGATTTTTACATTAACTATGCCGAGCGTCATTGTATCAAACCGGAGCCCTTTTGAAGCAGGAGATTTACTACCTGGCTGGTGATCTTCTGACCTGTAACAGTAAATCATCTGAAACTACGCACTTTTGATGCAAATCACAAGACTGCTGTGACCTCGACGTTAGAACGTCTGCTTCCACCTCCGGAGTACCAGGGTTCAAATCGGAGTCCGGTTTATTTCTTAAAATTAATAATTTGGGTACTTTATCTCTGGGTGTTTCACTGAGGTCACACTGATGGTAAGTGAAGGATCCAAATTGCAATTCACGCCGTAAAGCAGTAAATCGATATCCAAAATCAAATTTCCAAAAACCGGTTTCAGTAATAAAATTATCGCCACAATCTCTTAAAGATATACGCAAAAAGTTATCTGAAGGCATAAGTAGATCAACGATGTCGGTGGTAGTATAGTGTAATAAACGACGCGTCAAATCTAGTGTACGTATAGTCAACAATTTTAACATGGAGACCTCCTTGCTGCTATATGAAATATCGTTGTTGCATATCGAGGCTTCGCAAGAAATTTCTATACCAGAAGTCTCCATTAATGAGTGTTCCACATCAATAATCACAATACCAATATCCAAACCTATACGGCGAAACTGACATTCGTATACCTGTGGCCAACCAAAATTGGCGTTACGGGTTTACACTCGCGAGATCAGTTTCCAAAAAGGACAAGTAACACAAATCACAAAAGAACTACAAAAGTATATAAAATATTTATAAAATTAGTGTGGGTTCACGCAAATGGGAGAAGTCAACAGTTTTCATCGATGATGAAAACATTCAATGCATATCATTTTAGTATATATGGTGTGGTTATCTAAATACTGTTCCAAAAAAAGCACAAAACAGCTTAAAATGGACATAAGAAAAATACAGGGCCAGATGTTCAAATGTTTGGTTTGCTACGACTATCAGGCTCTTGACCAATCAGATCGCCTGTTCACGTCCAAGTGGCTGTCTCTGTTTCGACTGCGACTTTAAGTGTTGAGATTTCTGAAGTACTTCCCGGAAGCCTTAGGATTTGTCCAGTACCTCGCAAAAGTCTTGGGGTTGGTCAAGCACCTCACGAAAGACTTGAGATTTGTAAGATTCTCTAAAAAACGCCTTGAGATTTGTGAGGTACCTCACAAAAGCCTTGAGGTTTGTCCAGTACCTCGCGAAATCCTTGAGATTCTCAAGTACATCGCGAAAGCCTTGAGGTTAGTCAAATACGTCATGAAAGCCAGGAGATTCTCAAGTACATCGCGAAAGCCTTGAGGTTAATCAAATACCTCATGAAAGCCTTGAGATTTCTCAAGTACATAGCGAAAGCCTTGAGATTTCTCGAGCATCTCACGAAAGCATGGACATTTGTGAAATATCCCACAAAAGCCTTGGGATTTGTCAAGCACCATCGAAAGCCTTGAGATTTGTAGGGTTCTCTCAAAAATGCCTTGAGATCTGTAAGGTACCCCGAAAAAGCCTTGCGATTTGTGAAGTACCTCACGAAAGCCTTTAGGTTTGTCCAGTATCTCATGAAAGTCTTGAGATTTCTCAAGTACATAGCGAAAGCCTTGAGATTTCTCGAGCATCTCACGAAAGCATGGACATTTGTGAAATACCCCACGAAAGCCTTGAGATTTGGGAAATAGTCCGCGAAAGCCTTGAGATTCACAAGTATCTCACAAAAGCCTTGAGATTTGTCAAGTACCTCAATGAAGCCTTTAGATTTATAAGGTACCCCAAGAAAGCCTTGAGATTTGACGAGTGCCTCAAGAAAACCTTCGGATTTGTCAAGTACATCGCGAAAGCCTTCAGATTTGTCAAGTACCTGGCGGAAGTCTTTCGGTTACTTCCGATATCCCGGATTCATCCACCCACAAACATAACTAACGTCACACATGTGGAAAACCCATGAACAATGATAAGTGAGAAATGATGACGAAATCATGTAAGGAGAAACAGTCAGCAGTATTCAGTGGTGCATGAAGGACACACGGAATGTCAACCAAAACCCACATAGTGAATAGACTACATAAGTCGTAAATCAAAAATATGTATGTGAGAGACGCTTTGAATTCACTTAATTCGACGTGGCGATATATTGCCAATAATGTTCAAACCACAGACAAACAAATCCAATGATAGGAACCAAGACCCCCAAACATTTCAGTGCGGTCGCTGTGTGTTCACGTTGAATTCAAGCCGGCTTCCTCTCCGACTGTACATGGGAAGGACCGCCAGCAACCTGCTGGTGGCCTTGGGTTTCCCCCGCGCATTGCTCGGTTTTCTTCCACCATAATGCTGGCTGCCGTCGTATATTTGAAATATTCATGAGTAAGACCAACCAAATAAATAAATACATCCTAACATTTTAGCAAGTCGAAATTTTGGCACACGTAATAATGTAACTCTAACTCATGGAAATTAATATAAATGTATGACAGCAGTTCAGTCCGAGTTGCATGTTGAAGTTATTAACAAATGACAGCTATTTACAAGCACATGTTAACCATCGTGTTGGCGATGCGAAGGTGATATTACTCAGGCCTATTTATTTAGTTTAAATCCCTGCCTTTCATGGACAGGGAATTTGTATTTGTATTTATCTATTTATTTATTTGATTGATGTTTTACGTCGTACTCAAGAATATTTCACTTATACGACAGAGATCAGCACTATGGTGAGAGAAAACCGGGAAGAGCCCCGGGAGAAACCCACGACCATCTGCAGATTGCTGGCACACCTTCCCAGGAAGAGGAAGTCAGCATGAGCTGAACTTGAACTCACAGCGACTGCATCGGTGAGAGGCTTCTGGGTCATTACGCTGCGCTAGCGCGCTAACCAACTGAACCACCGAGGCCCTTTTGTGTTTGTATGTTTAATTTGTACGCCCCGCTTTCACTGTTCGCGGGATCTTGGTGAGAAAGCCCTTCTGACGACAGTATTAGGCTATTACCGTTTGCACATGAAGTTTAATAACCTCACATCCGATCATTAATCATTACAAAACTACCATAGGTCCTATTATTTATGACTTAAATGTTTACCATTAACACCGGATATGCTTATAATAAGTGTTTGTGCGTGTTTTAGTATGTAATAAAGACGCGCACTACTTTTACGTTGTCCGTGCTGACTTCCGAAGGAAACAGGATAGGCTTGTGGTGAGAGTCATCAAAAGGTGATTTAAGTAACGTTAGTTAGCATGAGATTACGCCCACACATACTGAAACAGTTTATGTCCAGGGCACAAGAGCTTTGGAAACGCCTGTTCGTGTTCTCATGATGTCGCATGCATGGGCTGAAATACTTAACCTGAGGCTAGTTCCACGGAGCATACTTGGTGTTTAATAGCCCTGACAGCTAGGTACACTTTACATGTCTGTTCCATACGTTGTCGTTGTAGTTAACGGCTAAGTGCGCTTTACGAAACCGGGACCTAGATATAAGCTTTATTAACGTATTTATTAACGCACTTTGGTATTAGGGCTACACCTTGCAGAACTGTTACAGAAATTTACTTCAATGAGAAAAATACCAGACTTATTCAAAATAAATGAATACACAAACACACACACACACATACGTAAATTTTTATATATATATACCTGGGAAAAAATAATTAATGCTCGCTACATCATCCATCATTATACATGTCGATGAGGAGACAAGCGTTAGAGTATACATAGAGGTAATAGGGACAAGCTTATGGTTCACACGATGTGGGCTTATTCTGTCCCCCTGGTAAACACGCAGAACTCGTCACACAATGCCCGGTCACACACCTATGACAAGTCAAGACAACCTGAGACCGAAAAATTCTTAACAATCCTAATAATTCACACGATGATCGTACGATTAGTCGTGAGTAACCTTGGTGGATCTTGATATGAGTCTGCAGATATCGCCAGCGATCGCGCGGCAGTCGGAGTACCTTCTTGGGTTATCGCACATCAGTTCCATTATCTCACATCCGTCGGGCCTCGCCTTGTGCGCTCTCCATGAATCGTATGCATGTTTGGGGTCTGGAAGCGAAGCGAACAGTGTCATGTGAGGGCATTTCGGTGGTGTTCAAAATTGTCAAAGTTTTAAGTTGTCCCAGCTTAAGAGTGTACTGCTGCGGTGTGTTTTAGGATGTCTGAAATGTTTTCTTCTGTGTGGGCAGATAAGTTCCATTGCAGCATTGTCACTGTATAGCATAACGTGCATAGCATATAGTGATGAAATACGGCTCAAAACATTTGTAGACAATAACATGTGAGTCTTGATTGCAGGCACTCTTTTGCTCCATTATACTGTAGACCTATATCCGAATTTCCAGTGATTCGGTCAGGCAAACGTTAAGAAGAATATTTGTTGCGAGTGACGCGCCCCTCTTGCTAATTTGGGTCTGACACAATCTTTTCTCACGAACTCTGAGGAATTTTTGGACAAAACTCCAGAAATCGCCTTGAAAATTCTGCAAGGAGCATATCATTCCTTTGTTATCAAAACGTGGGAAACTGAATTCGTGGAGCTAACCTTTCAAAACAAATTTTTAACGTTTTTCGAGCGAGTGATCGTTATTGTTGCATTATACATGGTTCAGTTTCCGTTACCAAGCTACACCAACCATACGCATGTTACTCTGGTTCTAACAACAAACTGGGTCATTATATAGCGCACTAGGGTCGTGTATTATCTTCCATTCGTTACCCTTGGTAGAACGAAGTGTAAGAAAAGGCAATGGTTAAACTAAGTTGAGCTATGTGTAACATCACAGATGGTAAGTCAATAGTGCAGCATTAACAATGTTATAAACCTAAGGTTGAGAAAGCACTGTGTGGTAAGGATTTTCAGTCAGAAGGAAATTTAGACGCAGAGTTTATTTAGCGATGAAGAAAAGCAAGGCAAAGAAATTTGTGCATAAATTACTGTCAGAATGACGTACAAAGAGGGATAAGTTCGAGTGGTCATGGTTTACGCAAAGCAAAATACATTTCTACTGTTTTTGTTTTCTTTCAGATAAACTTATCCATTTCAATGACAGTTTGGACATGTAGCGTGAACGCAGGACATTAACAGGACAAAAAGATGATGCAGAACTGAAAAGGTTAGAATAAAAAAAAGTGTTTTTTTAGAGAGAGCTTTAAGTAGAAAATGAATATTTCAAATAAAAGCACTTACAGGTAACGGGTTAAATTGAAGGTATTACAATTTAATAAGAAAATAACTGTTTAAAAAGGAATACTTCTTATTTGATTGGTATTATACAAGGTAGTAAGGAACGTTTCACTTAAAGACGAAGGCCAGCATTATCTATTCTGTGGAAAGAAACTGGACATAGTCCAGAGGAAACCCATGGTCGTCCACAGGTTGCTGGCAAACTTATGACTGGAGAGGAAGTAGGCGTACGTCGATCAGAGTTGGACTTGGACTCATAGCAGTCACATTGGTAACAGGCTCCTGAGTCATTGTGATGTATGAATATTTATCATGATTTTAAAATTGGATACTCTTAAAAGTAAATGTAAGATAAAGTCCTATTAAATTAAGACTTTGTCATTAAAACCTCCTGGAATTTCATATTACCTACCTAGGCAGTTTCTTCTTCTTTTTTTTTTTTTTGTCTTGCTTTTAAAGTTTAATGCTTCTAGAATGCTTGTTTCCAGATGCAAACGTCTCGTACAGTCGTATACTTTATTATCCAGCCATTGCACTACGCTATAACCAGACCCCTTTTAAACCTAACAAGGTCTAGTTTTGTCATGAGTCAGTGTGAATTCAGGCGTTCTCGTGACTATCGCAGGTAAACAGAAGATAAACAGAAAGTAAAGCGTCATCGTGTGGAAGCAAAATAGGCCAAAGTTGAGCAAAATCAAAAGATCGTGATCAACTCATTGTTAGGTGAAACTACTCCGTATGATAAGTGGGAACTTGTTGAATAGTGTGAATGGGTATGAAATTAGCAGGCTATTTTATAGAGATAAAATGCTTTTTACTCATCAGAATGCTTTTTTTTCACTCAAAATGCTTGACAAACATTGCTGTTCACTGTTCAGTGTTCAACAAGAAAATAAAACTGACAAGTGTCCTACCCTTCAGTCTGCGGAGTTCTTCTTTATTCCCACATAAGTACCTAACTCGAAATACAAACGATGGGTGATCAGAAGATATAAACAATCTTGGACCAGTTCCAAATAATTCTATGAGAATTTACTCCTTGCAAAATCACTACGGAACACTGTTTCTTTATCTCACTCCTGCAAGTGGGAGAATCATGCGGAAAGTAACGGATTTTTGACCTGACATAAAGGCCCAGAAAGAAATGATTCTCTCTAAAATTCTTCACTTTTTCTGGTAAAGTTTGTTCTGATCAATATTTATAAAAGTATTGCCACCTGATGCCACTTTAACTTAGGTACGTCGTATGCAGCCATTTCAAGGCCCCACGTGACCAAGGAGGACTCCAGCAAAGGCGCCATTAATATTGAGGAGTTGCTTCAAGGTCATGAATTCAGTGGAACCCAATTGGTCCTAACGAACGTCATGCAATGCAATCATTCCGGCATTGTCGAATTTTTTTCTAACCAAGGCACCAAAAACTGTGAGAGCAGGTGAATACACGATTTTTATAGTCCCCTGTTCGGTTTTCAAATGAAGAGATTTACATTCCCAAGTCAGCTTGGTGTGAGTTCGTTGTGACCGTGTCGGGCGTCATGTCTCTTTGCTTCGACATGATGTTGCGGCCAGGAAGCACTATAATATGCAGACACTGCTAAAACCGGTTTGCTAAAAAAGACATCATACCGATAAGGCCGAAATAATGCTGAAATCGTTACTATAATCTTCAAAACAACGAACAAAAAACAAAAGCAGGAGTACCCGATTCCATAAAGCGAGTCTTCACTTAGAAACTTGGAATTTAAAACCCCTATAAAAGACGAAGCTTGTGGACTCAGGGGTTCAAATTTATATATGTATTTGTCTTGACGATAGATCTCTTAAGTGTGTGCATTTCGAACTCGTATGGTCTAAAAATAAGCCTTGTATAATCACATTTCAAATTTGGGTTAACTTAACCTTGGTCAAAACTGGTTTTATGAAATCGATTCCGCCCCAACATCTACTTCCGTTAAGTAAATCATCCATACATCATGCGAAAAAGTTGTCTGCGATTGGTTCAGATGACATTTTCTTTTTTATGTCAACCAAAAAAATCTGACACCTGTAGATTCACATTAGGAAGATCTACCTTACCGTAACAGCGTTCACGTGGCTCTCCGCGTGTTGGTTGCATGCAACGTGTAGTCTGTCATCGCTCTCGCCGAAAAAGTCAATAATCTCGTAAACAGACTGTGTGAATATACTCACCGCACCACTTTAATATGGAACCATACCAATTTATGACCAGTACCCTGTAAACATTAATGTGCAAAATTTAAGTATATTATTATGTACCAAATGCTTCATTTTTAACTAGTGGGCACTACAGCGTTTCACTTAAAGTTTGACCCGTGAAAATGCCCTTTTCGCAGCACGTATAGGCCTTTAATTGATAGTGTTCTTGCCAACCCTAAAGTTTTTGTGATGAGAAATTAATCAAACTTCACGAAAACTGCAATGAGTAGCCCTGAAAGGTGGCTGATGTCAGATTCAAGGAAAATCTGTTTCTTAAAATAAAAAGTTGACCTACAGTCGAATGTCAGTAATTTGAATGAACCCCGTAAATGGGGTTCGTGGGAATTTCTCAGGATAAACACCTGGGTTACGTTATCAGCGACCGGTGTTCCTTGATTGAGCTTTTGCTGAAGTTTCATTGCACAATCCGCCCTAATTTTCCCCATAGATAAATTGTAATTGACGCCTTTTGTTTTAAACATACTTTCAAATAATTGAGCACATATTATATAACAAAGAAGGCGGTTGATCGTGCCGCCTTGTGGCAGGAGCACGGAACGCTGTTCATGTCTTCCTTACGCATCGCCTCCGGGGACATTCAAGTGTGCGCCATATAAACGTGAGTAAGCCGTACCAGGCACAGAATCCGCGAAACAACTGACCGGAGCGGTTGCCAACCAGCCAATGCTTAGCGTGACCACAGCGGCGTGAATTAGGCCTCAGCGAGAAACTCTAACACTGAATACAAGTTGATGGACTGAGCAGTTTATGTCCACAATAATTTCCACCCCCAACTCGGTGGCGTTCGACAAGTAAACCGTGAGTAGAAAAAAAAGCCGTTGGGCCGATGTATAAATTATGTCGTGTGTGTTACTTTTCACCGGATTCTGGCAGGAGGGATATGATAGTGTGGTATTATTGTATAGTTCAGTTTCTACTTAATGTTATTATTTGTCGTTTCAAACTTTGCTGGCCGAATTTGGCCTCATACTTATGCCCACGTCGGCAAATTGTAAATTTATAATTGCTGACACCCAACTGTTCTTCTTTTTTCAAGGGTTTATTAATGGTTGACTTTTTTGTACTTCACGACTAGCTATGAGTTTTGATGACATGTTCAGGTTTAATTATTATGTTTACTAAATAGGCCATTTGTTAATTAGATACATCACGTTTCATAAGTGAGTTTATCATTTTTAACTGTCTCAAAAACGTAAATGTTAAAATGTCTGTATTTCTATGTGCTTAAAACAAGCATATTAAACCTGTAAATTATGTTTGATAAACATCTCAAAGCGCCGCTTAGTGATTCGTTGTATGTAGAACACGTTACACTACATGCGGCGCTTAGTGATTCGTTGTATGTTGAACACGTTACACTACAAGGTTTTAAATAATTATAATTTAGATCTAAACACCTGAAAGTGTTAATCTGATTTAATATATACTGTTAAATTGTATAATTTCCAGTAATTTTGTAAAGTGAAAAGAGTTAACCCAATTTTTCAGTTTAAATACAGTACAGATACTGTCGACACAACTTAATGTAAAAGGAAGACAAAGGATTGATCACGCTGTTAAAGGATTCGTAATCTTTCAGAAGACGAATGGTCTCTTACCTGGTTCAGAATCCATTGAAACAGTTACGAGCTGAGTTAGTAAATCTGCACTCGTTATATGCATTCGTCTGCAAGGAACTCAAGCACATTTTTGAGGCCATTGCATCTAAATGTATGTATCCAAATAGCAGACATTTTTTATCGTTATTATTTTTTAAGGTGGGGCTTTTGTGAAGCAGGACCATCAGCCATAAATGATTGTAGCGTAACGTGTACCATGTTACAGTGTACCTGTGTCTATTGTAACATCGCCCTGTCTATAATGCCACGTCCTTGTGATGTGCAGGGAAAAGAACATTTGACGTCAGTAAAATGGTCTTGCTGCCGAACCTTTGGCTGGTCCCCATTAAAGTGCATAACTGGCCTCTTAAATAAAAAATAAAGTGCATAAATATCTGACCCAAATTGGGAGAGTTTTGTGTTGATTTTATCGGGTCAAAAGTTTACATGTGGGGCTGGTTTTGGCGAGTAACACCAGTCGGGAAAATAGACGAATGAGAAGAAGTCCAGACACATTAACCGCTGTACAAGTATTTTCAAATGCTGCGTTCGTATATTAGAATTAGATAGAAAGAAATAACCAATCAACAAGAATAGATGAGTTATCAAGTTATCAATAAAGAAAGGGGTAGCCAGTTTTGTCTAAAACATTAAAAACTGTTAAGGGAATGTAATGTTAATTCAGTTAGCTTGTTAGATATTTGGGAAGGTGAATGTAGGCACTCTTATAACATAGTCAGAAGGAAGCACGATTTTCTTAACTTGGCTTAGTACATTTCCATCCGCAGGAAGGGATTTGTTAGGAGGTTAGCACAGACCTTACGGCTAGCATCCCCAGATGATTTGTAGAGCGTGTGAGAGACAATGCCGTGAATCTCTTTGTGGTATTTGGGGCACGGGCCAAGACATCTGAAGCCGTACGTGGCAAGAAGTTATTTCACCTAAAGTTCCTGTGTGTTTCATTCTGTTGAATACATGCAGTCAGATATTTTCACCTGATGTATTTTTGTGTGTGTTTGTGTCCTTCGTGTCATGGACACAGACGGTCAATTATTTTTAAATGATGTCCTGTGTGTTTCATCCTTATAGAGACATACAATCAGTTATTTTCACCTGTCGCTCTGTGTCTCTCTATGACTATATCGTTTAGTTATGCACTTAATAACTTAATGTTCTGTGTGAAGTTACTTGCGCCCATTGTATAAAAATAGTTTCTTGCTTTTACCTGACCTTTTAGCTGCATATTTGCTGCATGAAAGCTCCAGTCAAGTGACATTCGTATACCACGCATAAATCATGAAGGGGCTTTCCAAGTCGAATAATGGAAAGATCCAAGACCACCCGACTCAACAGTTGCCAAAGGAGTGTGAAGAAACAGTTACATAAATAACGTGACTTGTAAGAGAGAAGCAGTCATTGATTTTTAGGTAGACAGGAAAGGCAGTCTATATTCTAGGCGTGACATCCAAACCAATTTCAAATTTCAAATATTTATTTCGATAGATATGCCAGTCTGGCATAAGCCGACTCTCTTTAAAAAATGTGTATAAATGACACTTTCATGACGCCCAAAATATATTGATGTTGGTCATCTGATATTATGTCTATAAATTACATTCAATGAAAGATTTTGTCCCGAAAATTGACATTAAAAGTCTTGAAGTCGAATTTGGGTCTTTTAATTTGTCCTTTGGAACGATGTTATTATATGCACTTTAATCGTGTTTCATTGGCTTTCGTTTTAATTTTTTGGCTCGGATCGAATTACATTCAGCCGTCCTTTTTAATGTCGCCCTGTGGAAAGATGAAGTGGAATGCATCTTTAATCGATGTTTTGGATAATTTTGTTCCCTATTTTCGGACAAAATGGATCCCTTTCCCATTTTCACCTTCGTTTCGGATTGAACTGATGGAACTCCTATTTTGAAACTGATAATATTACTGCAATGACAATATTAGTTCAAAGATAATATTACTTCAATGTTTGACCTATGGGTTTTTCTATATTCAATTTCTGATAGAGGTTAAATGATTCACTGTCATCCATTTCTCTCTGTTCACACCAGGCACGTCTGCAAGCAATCATGAATGTTGCAGCATTGTCAGCGTTCCTCGTGCTCACGTTATGTACCGTCCTTAGCGCAGCGCCTGTTAACGAAGGGCAAAACGAAGGAACTGACAAGAAAATAAAACTCAAGTAAGCCAGACCGCACAAAGTTTTATTATTTGTTTATTTATGATGAATAATCTACCACCTTTTGTTGCTATGGGTGGTGTAGGGGACGGCGTTCCAGGTGTTCTTCAACGTGGAGTGCATTTTCTAAATTGGCATGCATCGCAGCCTTTGATAGCACATCTCTCTATCTCCAGGTAGCTCCGAAGTTCTTACATTCATACGTTTACTGCTCTAAATGTAATGAGTGCAAGAGCTTCTGAGCTACCTGGAGCTAACATCATTGTTTCTTACTATTGCTTAAGCACGGTGGCTCAGATGTCGAAGGCGTCGCCATAGCTACACACAACACGTACTAGTCTGATCTATCTCCCGAGATGATAACAGTGACTCACAGATGATAGTTTCTATTTTGCCTTAGCAGGAAATTGTCTGGATTATCAGAATTGTTTGACTTTTCACATATTTTACACCATGTACTACGTGTACCTTAATTCTTCTAATCTTTGGGACAGGTATCAGTAGTGCTAAAAGCAAAAAAATGTCTTTTTTTTTTACTTTTTCAGCAAAGTAAAGATATAGATATGTTGTTCATTATATGGATTAGCCATGTGAGGAAAAAGACACCGTGTTTTCCTGTTACGCTTACTTGTATGTTGGCTAAATAAGACAAACCAGGTGTCCCAATAATTAGAAGAATTAGGGTACTATCCCGAGCAAAATTAAAGACCTCAAACATGCTGAATTTGACGTGTCGAAATGCGTGAGACATTTCACTTGTATATTTTGCTAATCTGAAGTCATTATGTATAGTCTAAAAAAATCTTTAAATTTAACAGTAAGTTGATGGTGCAATATGTTTTGTCACCGCAAATTGTCATGAACATAACAATATCGCCATATGTAACACTGTGTAGCAATAACACAAGGAAAATCTATTCGAAAACCACTAAGAAAATACATTACCGATGCATTCTGTCTGTTTAATATACTATATTTTCGGGGTGATGTGTCAGGCGCAGAAGGAAGAAATACTGGATTTGTTGGATTATTACATTTACAATTAAAACATGATGCCTCAACAAACCTGTCAAACAAGGTTTTGAGCGATGAGGTTATGGAAACGACTGCAATCAATTGCAAGTGTGACTCCTTGGGCGAGCACAAGAAGAAGAACGTCCCCTGACAAGCTGGGCTACTCTGATGACACTTCACCGGAAGTCATATGTATTGGATTAAGAGTTGGCACTCTTAACATTCGACGAGCAGTCGCGGCCATGTTGGATCGTTAACAAAATAATGTCGTGGTCTCTGCTGGAGTATGCCTTTCGGTGTGCACAGGACCATAAAAGTTTTTGCTAAGAAATCGAGCGTGGCCGCGAGAGCATTTATTTATTTATTTCATTGTTAATTGTTTAACGCCATGCTCAAGAACTCAAGGGAGTTTAATGGGTTAAAAAGAAAACGTGTTGCCAGGCGTAAACCTCTGATCTGTCACAAGATATGGACGACCTTTCCCACATGTGTCGTACAGATATGCACACCATATTGGTGGAGGACAAGAGATCTTCAATGAACATTAGACTACTCAAACGGCCTCTCGAGCATTGTTGGCCGCGTATTGCCTCATAAGGAATGAGAAGTTGAAGAGGGAATCTATATTTCCCTGATCAAGGTCACTTTGAACCACTGTGATTGCAAAAATTAATATGTATCACGACACACGCAAATTAAACAGAATCAGATAGACAATTCCGATAAAAAGGAAAAATATGGATGCCCAAAAATAAAACATTTTTGCCCAAGTGAAACATTTTGTCTGGAAAGACTTTTAAAAAAAATATGGAATCTTGCCGTTTTTATTCGCCTATGTGCCTCATGCTCTGCAGCTGATGCAGTTGCTTTCAAGTGAAACGTGAATCTTTTTCACTCTTGCATTCTTAACGTTACAACTGTAGAAATGAATGCTATTACAATGTGTTGGCGAAAATACTCGATGCACAACAAACGCGCCGCCGCGTATCGCTTAACTGAAAAAACTTTTCTGTATATTTTTCTCTCTATAACTTCATCTCTTTTGCCTCTCCCTTCAAAAAGTAATTCAGGCCAAATCTGTTCACAAGCATGCTATAATATCCCGATCCTAAACTACGCCTAAAGTGACGTTTACACTTCACATTTCAAAATTGCAACAGTGTAACTTGAGGCTTTTCGTATGGCTCATTTCCATAAATGATAAGTTTACAATACATCTTCATTATGAGTTTTCTCTCTTTCAGCTCCCAACCGTGTTTACTCCTGTCTGACACAGACCTCTTGGCCTACAAGGAAATAGGATGCTTCATCAAGTACAACAACGGTGGGTCGAATTGTGCTGTCGTGGAGAATTGCCCCGAAGGTATATAAGAATTTATATTCAATGAAGTTATTTTTCAGACAGGCGCTAGGGATAAATGGAAGAACTGATTCAAATGTGAATTAAAAATGAAAGAACCCTGGCTTATTATGTACATGCGCAAGCGTTATAGGTAGCAAGCAAGAACTCATCTGAGACAAGCGCTATGGAAGAATGAAATAACCCTGCTTGGTTATTTAGACATATGAAATAAAACAGCAGCCTTAAATAGTGTTAGAAAAGGCTAGGGTAATGGATGAACAGCAGAATCCTGGATAGCTTTAGACAAGAGGGAATGAAGCAACAACAGTTTGACAATCGATCTGGAATACTTCGAAAAATCTGCATGAAAAGTTCGTGACAAAAGTTGTCATCATTATAGCAAGAGCCTTGGATAGTGTTACACAAAAGTTACAGAGGAATGAAAGAAATCTAGACAGTTTTATACAAACGTTATAGGGTCTTGGATAGTGTTAGGCAAGCGTTGTGTAAGAATGAAAGAAACCTGGACAAAAGTTATCGCGGAGAATACAAGATCTTAAAATACAAATCAAGCAAACGTGATGTACAAATGAGTCACTAGCTATTTGAAGCCTTTCAGATACTGATGCCGTAACTCCCAGATTTACTCAATCGGTCTGAGATGCGCCTTGGCTAAAGATTTTCACCATTATGCTCAGAGACTTCTCGGTGAAGGAAATTGGGCCATGGTGTCAGCGATGTTCCACCTCTCTGTTCGTTCCAGTTTGCGACCACATTGTTTGGCGGCTTATGGACTAATAGGCAAAAGTGATTGGTTTGCTGACCATTATTTCCCATATTAATAAACAGAAGAAAAAAATTTAATTTAGGCATTGAAGCAGGCAATTGTATAGCAACCTCACAACTATAATGGACGCCACAGGTCAGTAACGGCACAACCAGTTTTCAAAACATTGTTGAACACAAACCAACTGAAGAAGTCACACAAGAAAGCATGTAAAAATCGTGCCGTATGCCAGCTTATAAGGCATTAATGAAAAATATGTATTTCATTTACGCCAATTAAGAAAGTAAATCGCTTGACGTTTGATTTCGTATGCTCCAAATACCGAAAAATGTGTGAAATGTGGAACGGATAACCCTGGACGCGACCCGGACACTGGGGATAATATTTTACCCCTCACTTAAAAAAGGTAATTATGCTCAGAAATCAGTGTGATGGTATTCAGATTCAGTGTGAAATATTCTCATTATAATAAAATTAACAGCAATTGTCAGACATACCTACATGATCGCAACGAAAATTATATTGCTCTTTAATTTATACCCAATGCATTTTCTTAAATTAATCGGGGCATTGGTTTAAGCTAAAATTGAAATTTAGAAGGAGGAAAAGGGTAAGCAAAGGACACTTCTGGTTGATTTGAATCCGCGTAATCAGTAAATACCAAAGTTACTGTTTCGCTCACTTTCAATGCAAGTCAACAATAGCATCCTAAAGCACGTGTTGGTGTTGTAGTCGTGAGTCACGTAGGCTATACACATGCCTTCATCGCTTGGTATATACTCCCATGACCGAGCGCGTGTTCGAGTCATG
Source organism: Acanthopleura granulata (assembly GCA_016165875.1). NCBI lineage: Eukaryota > Metazoa > Mollusca > Polyplacophora > Chitonida > Chitonidae > Acanthopleura > Acanthopleura granulata. Next base: position 40,727,996 of record JABBOT010000080.1, on the reverse strand, counting down.
ATTTTGCTTTGTAAAAGTCCACCAGATGTTTCTGCCTGCCTTGCGGTGCCTTGTTTGTCGACCTAGATCACCTCTGACACAGACATTTTGGTAATATCTCCATCTAGGACGTAAACACATGCCGCAAGATGAAAACGGGTACAGGAAAAAGGGAGACCTGTGTACTGTTGTCGTCATTAATTCAATAGATCTGAGTAATAAGTGGCTACTCACGTGTATGCAGACGGCCTCCCGAGTCACATGTAATTTCTCCACGTGACTTTACACCTGTAGTCAATAATGTACATTCCTCCAGAGGCTACATCACCTACATTTAAAGGTCGTTGCGACCTAAATTTTAGCAATTCAAGTTGTACTCCTAATTACTAGAACCAAGCCTGGTGACCTCTTTCTGATGAACACGTTAGGAGCCATTGTTCATCCATTCGTCAAGGAAGCCGGATGTTGTCGTCACAAAAAAGTAATTTGTGTCAAGCCAGAAGGCTATTTTGACGACATTCAAATAGCTTTGTCAGGTCGACGGTCTGTTTGATCAAAACCAAATCCTTTTCGCCCATGGGTCTTGCTTTAATGATAATCGGTCTTGAACAATGAAGCAGGTTTTGTCAGAGCATCATGCGTTTATTCTGGCCACAATCAAACGGTTTTTAGCAGACAAGTAAGCTGATTATCAAGGCTGTTCCAAAGACAACCATTCTGTATCCAGCAGGTCGAAGTTTGGTTAAATCAATATGCTCGTGAACGACAATAAAATACGATTTGTCAAATGTGTCAAGTTTTATCAATCCATCGCCCCGAATTTGTCAGGAAGCATTGCTACCTATCAACAAGTATTAAACAAACAAGCCGCCTTAAAGAGAGCTAGTTAATATTGCAAAACTTGCAGCTTCTTTGGCTACATTTACATTAATGAACTATCAAAGGTATCCTGTATTGTCTTTTCATGTTGGTCAACACCTAAGTCACTGGACCACTACTTTGGCCTAGTGCCATACAATTGAACTTCGTACGTTAAGTTTTCTACATATAAGAGAGAGCACGGTGGCTCATCAAGTTAGTCAATCAGTTTTTTGATACAAAATGTTCTTGTGGACAGAAAGTTAATTTTTACAGCGGTGGAAATAATTTTCTCCGCTGCTAAAATGTTTTGTTTTTTTTCTTTTGTTTTTTTTTGTCGTTGTTGTTTGTTATTAAAGCAATTTCCTCTAAAATAAAAACTTTTTCTGTGGGGAAAAATGAGTGCGTTTGTAAGAAAAATATCTGTTTTTGGTGAAAAAAAGTATTTTATTTTAGTGCTGTTCCATATCGGATAAACCTGGATTAGGACGCTTCTGGCCTCTGATCTCTTTTTAATAACTGTTAATTTGTTTCTTGGGGTGCGTGTCTTTCCTTATAATCTCACTGCGGGATGATTACTTACAGAAGTAAGTGAACACATAACATGTCAAGGCTAGCATTTGTCACGTTTCACTGATCACCATGGCAGACACGCTTGATTCGACGAAGGAAGAGACTTAAAGCACTCTGAACACCATAGAATATCGCCCCGAAACAGTTCATAACTACTAATGAGCGATAAAATAACTTTTATTGCACTCGTTAAGAACATGATTTATTTTTTTGTTTATTCTCTCATTCATAACTCTTTCATTCCACTTCAACCACATGCTCCTAATCACGTAACTTCACAGGTTTTTTTCTTTTGCAACAATATACTCCTAAAGGTATTTCCTCTCTTCAGCTTGTATTTCACGTGCACGTGCATGTTTGGGTCAGTTTTTTTACTTTCACTGAGGTGCATGCAGACCTTCGTTTTTTGTGCGTGTTTGATAAGTCCTTGCCGCGGGATATTTGTCGCGTAAGACAGGGTAGTTGTTAGATTGTGGATTTGATAACTGGTGTGTTGATTCGGCCTTACGGCACAGTAATTCCTTGATCACGTGCAGTGTCTTCAGCGGTGCCCGTATGTTCGTTCAACTTACAACATCTTTCAACCGAAAGGACATTCACCTACACATGATTATCTACCGTCTTGGTCAAAAACTGATGAAAAAATTGGTTTCAAAACCGGATTTCTAACAAATGAACTTACAGTGCGGTGAAAATCAAACAGTTGTACCCTGAATTGAAGAGGATGTTCACAAAATTTGTTGACAATTAAACGGAATGAACAAAGGTTGTTCTCGACGGTGCTTTTTGGAAGGCTGTGGATATATTTGAACGCCCGTTAAATGCTGTCAGCTTGAACATCAATTTTTAGAGTTAATTAACATCATTTTTTAACTTTGCTCTTTCACAAAGAGACACCACCGACATTCATGTCTCCACAATGCCTCCGTGCCAGGCACTTCTGTCACTTTTCTAAACATTACAGACATTAATGTCTCCGTTGCAGGCACTGCAGTCCCTTTTGTAAATATTACAGACATTTATGCCTCCTTGGCAGACACTACAGTCCCTTTTGTAAATATCACATACATTTATGTCTCCTTGGCAGCCACTACCGTCAGTTTTCTGAATTTAACAGACCTATTCACCACGGAAAATAATGTCTCCGTAACAGACATTACAGTTACTTTTCTTGGCACCTCACAACCCTGATCAGACGTTGAATGACAAACACGGCGCTCACACCGTGCACACAGTCACTGTCATAAAGATTGTCTGGACCTTTACAGTCTGATAATGTCACTGTCACGAATAGATAAGCATATAATATTTCTTTACATTATGTGTCCATTAGGCGATACATCACATAAAAACAGAAACAGTTAGTAAAGTGATACTCGTAAGGTCGTTCAACTTAGGCTGTCCGTTCATCGAAAAACCATCCACTACAAATGACTGTCAAGCACAGTGTACCATTAACTGATTAAAAAGAATCGTTTCTGTGAGACCACCGGATTTCGTGCAGATAGTTCTCTAGATGACTACACACAGTTCGAATGCGAGATCATAGCTACAAAGAAATATGTATTTTCGCTTATGTGTAAACATGGGACGAAAAACAATAGACGAGAAAATATTTTCGTCAAATTCAGATAACCCCTGAAAGAAATGAATGTACTACCGATGAAAACAATATCTGTATTATAGGGACACATATTTATGTTTACTCTTAATTTATGTTTTACGCCGCACTCTGGAATCTTTATCGTATGCATGGGGCGGCAGTGCAGAAGCCGGGAAAAAGCTGATAGAAATCATTGCCCGTGCCAGGTACCAAGAATATCTGACACACCTTTTAAAAAACCATGTGATATTTTGTGATTTTGGAATATATATGCTTATGGCATATAGCGTTGTTAAAATAACCTGCAACATTTGATCTGAAAACATCGTGGTCGCTTATATCCGGGCATGTAACATTTTATTTCTCAATAATAATGACGCAGCAACGATGTCAGTTATAATTGAAAAGAAAGAGTGAGGTTCTAGCGGCGTTTGATTACCGCTTACCTAGGCTTAATTGCGCACAAGTTTTGGCCACATTTCACCCAACGAGCAAGAACTCGCAATAGCTTTGACATCTTGTCATTTTGAACCGAGTTCTCTCGTTAAATTAATTTCTCCTGTTAACTCAAAAGATAACAAGGACCGAGTTAAAACATAGAATGTCAAGTATTTGACCGACAGACAGAAGGTTTTCCACTCCCAGAGACATTGCCCACCCATCGCCTACCCCGGCGTTACCACAGCTCCGCCCTCGGGGGCGTACAGCCGGTTTTTCTACTGAGAAAATGGTTCTTAAAATCAGCTCTAGGTAGTTTTCTGTGGTTGTGATTACATTAGGCAAGATACGTCTCGTGTTTGGAAAAAAATGCAGCCAGTATTTAATGCTCAATGTTGGTCCTAATTAACCAAACATCCATTAGGCTATTTTATTATAAATCTTGCTAATTTAGGATGAAAAAGATAATTGATACAGTGGTAAACCGCTTCATCAACGACATCCATTTGCTGATGTAGGTCGCCCAATCAGTTGTTTAGATTTCTGTACTTGTTTAAAAAAGTACAGACGCAGAAAAAATTCCTTCCTGGTTAAGATCGGTAAAGATGTTATTCTGATGCTTATCGAGTTGAAAAAGACTTCTTAGGTCCCGTTTTCCAGCACTTATAAATCAGTAAAATGTTTACGGCGCACATAATCCCTCAAAAAAATTAAACAACCGCAAATTCGGTGTGGTCTTTACGGAACCGTAAAAAAATATAAACAAAAAAAACTATCGACACAAGTGTTAAAGTTTCACGCATGTTTTTGTCTTTAATAAGATAATTGACCAATATAGTCGTGCGAACGACAAAGCAAAGATGTCGTGAGCATGACTAAACTGTTATCAGGTACCCTCGAAATCTTTATTATGTCGTGCGGACGAGATCTTTAGTAAGTCGTGCTCAGCAGATAATTGTGCCTTTCCATTGTGTGGAGAGCACGGCTTAGTAAAAACACACACTCACACACACACATACTTTTTTCATTTATTACCAATATCTTTCTTTTGCACCATGACACCTTTACGGCTCCGTACGTCTTGCATGCACTAAGGCCCCTTGTAAAATGAACGACCCATGTTAAAAAATGCGACGTCGAAAATTTGATCGGCAGATTGGTTGACAGACCGACTGAACGTAGCGTTGCTTGCCGCACCTGATAAAACGATTGCTTACGTAGATACATTGTTTCTATGCAGGTGCCCCAACATATGATGCCCGACTCCTCCGGGCATGGCTTTTGTGGAAGATGTCCAATAGCTCATCTGGGCAGTCAGAGATCCCGCAGAATGCCACGGGCTTTTCTTACGCTATCGCCAACGACAAGCAAACTGAAAAGCCTACCACTGTAGGGAGCACTGTCGCCGCTCAGGTACTGACTCAACGTACCACAACAGGTGACTCCTCTTCTACTCAGAGGAGACCTACCGCGACGACAGTCAAACCAGAGGTGCGTCGGGTGGAACCTGGGTAAGTACACAATAGCGTGGAGTATACATTCTGCGTTAAATCCGTTTCCTGGGTGATTGCATTTTCGTTTGTGTAAGGGGTTAACAAGTCAGGAACTTGTTACTCCGTTACATCGACGAAAATCACTCAAGGAACATATTTAATGGACGACTATTTTGAGGGCAGCCGAAGTTTCATGCCACGGCACTCCAAGGTTTTCGAGCAGAAAAGTCCCGATATAATAGCTCATGTGATACTACAAAGAAGCCGCATACTAGTGCGTGGCAGCCACAAGCCGCTGTGTGTCTGTTGAACAGCGCTGTGTTACTCGCAACAGCGTAGTATTGAGTAGCACGGTATACACGTGGTACCGAAATGATATTGCCAAGGGCAGAGCATCTTCCGCATATTCCCAGCTACACTAGTAACTGCTGTGAATACATGACGAGCAAGTTGCCAGCAGGTATTTACCATGTCCACGTGCATTACTTACGTTTACTTACAGATATACAGATGTACAATTCTGAAAATAAAAAAAAAATCGCTTTTAAGGAAAGGGAACAAATCAAGTATTGGTCGAAAACGACTGACCTCAATGAAATAAATAAATATACATGTTCATCTCGACGAAAGATGCAGATGCATTGACCCCGGTACATTAAATTCTGTCAAGATGTAATTAATTTCTTTTCAGTACCCCGTGCCTCAGATATCGCCGAACAGCCCTTTCAATGTACAGACGAATGGGATGCACTGTCATACCAAGCATCGGGTGCACAGTTGTAGCCAACTGTCCTACAGGTACTTATACAGCCTATTCTGGCAGGTTGCTTTCCCAGGTTATAACGCAGCCTTTTCCAATTGAGGTCATGGGCTCGAACACATTTTCGGTTAGCTCACCTGACAGTGTCAGATGGTTTTCCACCCGAGCACCTCGTTAAGTAAGAGTAATACTTTCAGGAAAGGTGCAATATTTCTTGCTTCTTACAGGAGTTCTATGAATATGTTAAAAATAACTTTACTTCATCCTGATTGTATTATAACTTGTTACCAACTGTCCGTCATCCTGACTGTACACTGTACCTTGTCGCCAACTGTCCATCTTCCTGACTGTATATTGTACCTTGTGACCAGCTGTCCGTTCTCCTGACTGTATACTGCACCTTGTCACCAACTGTCCGTCATCCTGACTGTATACTACACCTTGTCACCAACTGTCCGTCATTCTAACTGCATACTGCACCTTGTCGCCAACTATCCGTTCTCCTAACTGAACTGTATCTTTGCCACCAAATGTTCGGTATCCTATTCACAATACCTTTTCAACTACTGTGTTTTTTTCTGACTCTATCCTAATCTTTTAGATAAACTGTTCACCCATTGCCTGTGTATGTTTCAGACTGCCAGGATGCTTATGGCCAGCACCATCAGCTGGGAAGCGGCAGGTGGTTTGAAGGTGACCAGATGTGCAGCTGTGATAATATCCGTGCTGTCAGAGCATTTGTACCCAGAACACCACGCCGGGGAACCCCCTATCCGCCTTATAAAAACTGCGTCACTTATGGTGGGTGTATATTATCATGCGACATGTCACTTTTCACCTTTAAGAATTACTTGTTTATCAGATGAACATCTTTGTTATTCTTATTTGCAGCCTTCTTGATCAAAGCTTGTTCAGAGTCTGTGCAAACAAATACAAAACACTTCAGTCTAACCTGGTTGATAAACGAAAAACAATGGATGAAAACATTAGTCCTCTCTCGTTGGTATTTCATTCAATATCGCCTCTAGATATTTTTAAGTTTGATCAAATTTGCAGTAATTCTTCACATTATTGATGCACAAATCGCGTCTGAAAACCAAACTGATGAACGCATTTTTTTTTTATTTTTGTATACTAACCAGTTTTCTCTTCCGAGCTTCTAATTGGTCGTTGGTTTGCATGAAATAACAGGTTTAAAAAGTCTGTGCAGATTTATTTCATCAACCCTAGGATCAAGTTCGAAAACCAGCATGGTCTGTGGATTACCTTTTGTTTAGGTTTTTTTTTTTTTGGTTTTTTTAAACCTTTTTCGTGTCCTGAGATTTAAAGTCACTAAAATGTGCTTGTTTTATTTTTCATGTAGGCTGTTTCGTGCCGGAAATGTACGACAACATCAAACCTGGCGAAAAGATAACGCGACCTAACGGTGCAAGGTGCGAGTGTGTTGTGGGTGCTGATCCGAACGTTCAAGATGACGCACCGCCTTTCCACCTGTCCTGTGGCTCAGCGACGTAGAGGGCGCTGCGAGCTGACGCGTAACATGCCGTCTATACCACAACAAATTCCATGCCTTACAGAATACGCCTAAAGGAGAAGTAGAGAAACTGGCATTTCCACTGAAACACATAGCATGGATGTAGAATTATCAACGCATGCGTACTGAGGAAGATGCCACAGATCACATCCTGGATCACATCGGGCCGGGAAGTTTCTTATATATATACACCAGTGCTGATATCACGAAATATTAAGGATGGTAAACGCTTAACCGTATGTGTAGTAATGTAATTTCAAACAAACATGCGAGATATATTATGTAATAATTTATTTACAGTAGGCCTATACAGGATTCGGAACTTTACGGAACTCGCAGGTATTACAAACAAACAAGCAAGCGATGTGTAAAATGTAACAGTTCGTCTAGAGTAGGCCTAATGCATTTGGGATTTTACAAGCTTTGCAGTCATTAGCAATAAACGTCATATACAGTATAAAATATAGGACAAATCGATAACCTCGATGATAGGGATTGGGATTTGTAAAGGATTCAGTGGCTGTTTAGTGGTGCATGAATCACTATACATTTTCATCATATTATATTTGAATTGGGGAGGGGGGAGTACGTTACATGCACATATAGGAAACGTGTTACTTTAGCCATGATGACATCTCGAAACGCTCGGCATTGCGAGTAGAGGGTGAAGTGGGAGTGTACATTTGGCGATATCTCAAATCAGGCGCGGTTCTAGACTCTGAGTGAGGAATACTTAATATTGGAAAATAGAATTGCTCATATCTCAAAACATGAGATATTCTAAACTGATAGGCGAATGCTGTGAGTGTGTAAAATACAGCGTTGCCAATATCTGAAAATATCCAAGATTCTAGACCTGATGACGAATATTGCTGGTCTGTATAATAAAGTGTTGCAGATATTTGTGAACATCCGATATCCTAGACTCTGATCGGCGAATGATATGGACGTGCTCAATATAGTGTATAGTGTATCTGGTATCCCAAAACATTCGATTTTCTAGAGCGAGTGACGAATATTGTGGCTTTGTACCACATTGTGCTGCGATATCTGAAAACATCCGAGCAATATAGTGCTGCTTATATCTCAGGACATCCAATTTTTTACACCGAGTGGCGAATATTATGGGTGTGCACAATACAGTGTTACTGATATCTCAAAACACCCGAGATTCAAGACTCTTATGGCGAATATTACGGCTGTGTACAGTATAGTGTTGCGATATCTGAAAACATCCGAAATTCTAGACTGACTGTGGGTGTGTACACAATATAGTGCTGCTCATATCTCAAAACATCAAATACTCAAGCTGTGTGACGAATATTGTGTGTTTGTAGAATACAGTGCTACTAATATCGTAAAATCGGAGTCTAGAAGGAGTGACGAATATTATTGATGTGTACAATTGTTGCTGTTATTTCAATATATCTGGAGTGAGTGACAAATATTGTGGATGTGCACAATATAGCTTTTTTGATACCTCAAAACATCTGAGATTCTAGATTCTGATCGGCAAATAACGTGTGTGTATACAATATAGTTTTGCTGTTATCTCAAAGCATCCAAGACGTGAGTCATTAATATCGTGGGTGTGCAAAATATAGTGTTGTTGATATCCCAAAACATTCGATGTTCTGTTTAGCGAATATTATTTTTGGCGAGTGTGTAACGTATACTATATATGTGCACAGTAACAATGTGGATATAGAAAGTGGTGATGATGTTACATATTCCAGGTAGAATATGGGATGATGTTAAGGAGTCTTGATACTTGCATGAAAGCAATTTATTTTTTTAGATTTTTATTCAGCAAGTTAAATCCAATCGTATGGTTTCATGGTATGGTGGGCGTTAGGAACCATATTGATAATGTATGTCATTTTTTATGTTTAAAATCAACCAATGGTCAATGGTATTTGGTGCATTATGGCGCATGATTGCTTTGGAATGAAGGATTGAATGAATGATTATGGCAAAACGCCACCACGGCAAAATTTACAGCGGTAATTTGGCGAGAACATGTTTAGACTAGGAGACATGGCGTTGTACACTATCTGGTCCATGCACGAGATTGGAGTGTTATACTATTTACACGAATCTGGTCTATATAGTGATACATGGGAATGTTTATTGGTCCGCATACTTATAAACAAGATTTAATATATATGTGTATTTTTGAGTACGGCGTAAAACAAGGATCAAAATGAAAAAAGTAAAAGATATGTGATTCTCATTATATTCGTGAGTGCTAATTAATATACACCTGTTCTTCAGGCCTATACTGACCACAAGTCTACACATGTGCAATTCTTGGTCATAAATGTTGATAAACTTAACTACTTATATGCACCAGGTCTATATATTAACTCATGTGAATTTTAAAGTTTTGGCCGATATATACTGTTACACGGTACTGTTTTATTTCTCTAATTTTATTCTCCGTGCTGTAGTGTTCTGTATTTTGTATGTTAATACAAATTTATATCAGACCCCTATACAGGTCCTTCATTTTATTCCTTGGACTGGTAATAGATAAACCTAGTTCACATACTGATACGTGTTCACAGCTTATACGTGTTCATGACTGGTATAAACATGAGGCTCTTAACTACACTTACACGTATCTGGCTCTTATGCCGAAAGTGGGACTGTTTACATTTCCCTTTGATGTATGCAGATACATTGAACCGTTGACTCATATCTGTCAATATACAGATATTCTGAGCTGTTGACACATATTTGTTCTGTGTACAGATACATGGGACTGTTGACTCACATCTGTCAATATACAGATATACTGAGCTCCTGACACATATTTGTTCTGTGTATAGATACATTGGACTGTTCACACATATCCTATCGATATACGGATACATTGGACTGTTGGTACCTATCTGATCGATATACAGATACATGCACATTAGACTGTTGACACATATCTGTTTCACACAAAATAGACATCTCCCACCAATGCGGTCGCAGTGAATTTAAGACCAGCTCATGCTGGCTTCCTCTTCGGCCGTACGTGGGAAGGTCTGCCAGCAACCTGCGCATGGTCGTGGGTTTCCCCCGGGCTCTGTCCGGTTTCTTCCCACCTTCGTATAAGTGAAATATTCTTGAGTACGGCATAAAACACAAATCAAACAAATAAATAAATAAATCAAAACAGACATGATGCTCCACCCGGACAACAAGCCGATCAATACTTAGGATCACGGTCTTGTTCAGAGCCCTATTCATTACAGCTATCTTGCTCTCAACGCTCGCATTACACCACTGCCACCATTGAACGATTAAGTTCAACCTTTCGGGCCCAGGCGACACGTGGGAATTTTTGGGTTAAACCTCATCGCGCGGACCTATAATCGGCATTCAGGAATGCCATGTTTTAGGGACCGTAGGCAATGAGGTGGAATTAAGTTGTATATGCCTTAGATAAAGAGAATGCATTTGTATCAAATTTATATAGAAAAAAAAAGCTTAGGCAAAGTTTTTGTTGATTTTGACACCACTCCCTGCCTCATCACTGTAACCTCAGTAACCGTGTCATGGTTCAAGATTTCTATACAAAATTGACTAGTGGTGGCATTTATGAAAAAACTAGAGTATAGAACGGCGCACGCGGTGTACAGAGAGGTTGGATCATACTACCCTGTTTGGTTAGTGTTTTACATAGCGGTCGCCTGTGGATGGCCTGTGGATTATAGTATTCCATTTTACTGATGACAAAATGATGATCGAAAGAACTTCTAAAGAACCACTTTGTAAATGTGCAGTTGTAGAGTATCTCAAAATACTTGAATGTCTTGCAGCATGAAACTACTTATTTTCTGAGTGAATGTTATCATTATACCATGTAAATGTGTACGTAAACACACTGTTAGTACAACAAAACCATGTCCAATAAAAAGAGCATTATTGTCAGGTTTTATTTTTGTTGTTGTACTCTACATACATGTTTCAACTCATAATCGTTTTAATAATATCGAAGTCTTTTAGACTGAGGAGCAGTAGTTGTCTACTGTGAAGAGGGTTTAAACCCGGTCTAGGACAGAGCATTGCCTTCGGCCACGCTCACTGCCTGTGGGGATAATTAAGCGGTTGACGATGATCGTGAGGCCGCTTTCCCAGGGTAATGTCCTTTGCAGACCTCTTCATTGTCTCCCTTCAATATGATGTGCATATCTTTACGTCGCACGAGGAAAAGTTCGCCAGTAACTTGCCAAAGGCCATTGCTTTAACCGGGGCAATCCAGTTTCCTCCAACAATGAAACTGGATATATACATGTAAGTGAAATAACAATCATAATATTAATAATTAAAAAATTCTGAAGACTGTAGCTTCTCTTGTAAATATTCCTAGCATTGTATACAAATATATACAGTGTAACAAAAGTAAGTTCCCCCTAAAATGTTTGTTTGATATCTCCTATGATATGTACCAGATCGCAATGAAATTTTGCACACACTATCCCAGTAATCACGTGGACGCGGTATTTCAAGGATTAACGTGCAGGTGCAGTTTTGCGCTAATGGGCATACGAAAACTGAAAATCGGTCAATTTTGAAAATTTCGTAAAAGGGGTCAACCAGATTTTTCAAAAGGCAATTCTTTATTATTCTTCACCGAATTTTATCATTTTCACTCCATCCCCAGTAATTATCAATATCGTGTGTAGCCGCCACGAGATTGTATCACATTGCGACAACGCGTTCGCATTGTGTTGATGAGGCGTGCGATCCGACGTTGCGGGATGGCTAACCTCTCTTCCTGAAAGAGGCGTCTCACATGGTCAAGCGTGGACTCCATCCCAACTCGACGATAGAGTCATTATTGCAACTGATCCCAAAGATGTTCGATGGGGTTGAGATCGGGAGAACACGCGGGCCACTGGATCTGGTCAATGCCTTCAGTTTGAAAGAAGTCATTCACAATCCCTAGACGATGTGGGCGCGCATTATCGTCTATAAAGACAAATCCATCTCCAACGGCGGCTGCGTAGGACAAAACATGCGGTCTGAGAACTTGAGCAACGTAGCTAGCAGTGTTCAAGTTTCCCTCAATCGCAACCAGATGGGTCTTACCTGTCAAACTGATGCCCGAACAGACCATTACGCTGCCACCACCAAACGCCCTTACTGGCTGCAGGCAGCATGCTGTTCACCCTGCCGACGCCACACACGTCTCCTAGAGTCAACGTGCAGAGACACACACGCGTTTCGTCGGTAAAAAGAATGTTGCCCCATTGTCGCCTAGTCCATCCAGCGTGATTTGCAAACGCTCTATCTTATGACACCGGAGCAACAAGGCTTTCTTCACCAACCACCGTCAATCTGGTTGACTCCTTTTATGAAATTTTCAAAATCGATTTTCAGTTTGCGTATGCCCATTCACTTGACATGTCGCGTCCGCGTGATTACTGGGATAGTGTGAGCGAAATTTCATTGCGATCTGGTACATATCACGGGAGATACCAAACAACGTTTTAGGGGGAACTTTCTTTTCTTGCACGGTTTATAATTCAAACATCGTCTCCTGTTACTACACTCACCTACGCGATTAAATTACCTCCGCATTATATTTTTCCTAGCGCATATTGTGTCACTTAGCAATGGAAAGGGTAAAACAGGGATTTGACTGAAATGTTAGGCATTGGATGCCGCCATCCGCTAAGCACAAATCCATCAAACCGGCAGTGAGGTTCCGGTACACTTCGAATTTCATCAACGATTCTTGACCATCAACAGACAGTTCAGAAAGCTTCCTTCGTCTGTAGTGACGAAATTTGCTAACGTGTGCGCACGCTGTCTGAGTGCGTTTTAGTTTAACTACCATAAATGTCATGTCCGGATTGCTATGTCAATACCGCACGTGAGTATCTTTGCTGAATAAGTAAACGTTTCGACAGAACACGACCACAACAAAAGTTGTTGTGATCCGACCCTGACGCCATGCTATGGAATGATGCCATGTTCATACATGGTCAAATTCCTCACCTTGTTTAGCCTACATTATCTAATTCCATACCTCGTGATGCCAAATTCCGGACCCCGATGGAACTAATTCCAGACACATCTTCTCAAATAACTTCTCATGTCTCAAAGTGTGATTCGTTAAGGGTTAACATTCTTCCTTGTGACAGTGACAGGATGGGTTCCATTAAAGACTTCAAAGTGCTGCCTAAATGGGACGTCATACTGAAGACACCAGGCAAGATGCTTCGCCCAGTCACATTATACTGAGTGCGGGTTGGCAAGTGCTTGGTCAGAGATGCCAAATAACCTCTAAGTCAAGGAATTACCAAAAGTATGTCAGATAACCTCTAAGTCAAGGAAGTACCAAAAGCGCTGATTTTAAAGTATTATTTACAACTACATTCAAGCTTCAACCCAACGTCCTTTCTCATAGGACAGGTGATATTACCACCTGGTGACTCGAGCTTCACTCAAAAGACAGACGCTGTAACCACTTGGTCACCCAGGCTCAGTCCAACCCTCTCGCTCACAAAACAGATACTGTCACCACTTGGTCACTCGGGCTTCAACCCAATCCTCTCGCTCACAAGACAGATGCTGTAACCATTTGGTCACTCGGCCTTCAACCTAACCTTCTCGCTCACAAGACAGATACTGTAACCACTTTGTCACTCGGCCGTCAATCCAACCCTCTCGCTCACAAGACAGATGCTGTAACCATTTGGTCACTCGGTCTGCAACCTAACCTTCTCGCTCACAAGACAGATGCTGTAACCACTTGGTCACTCAGGCTTGTCCAACCCTCTCGCTCACAAGACAGATGCTGTAACCATTTGGTCACTCAGTCTGCAACCTAACCTTCTCGCTCACAAGATAGATGCTGTAACCACTTGGTCACTCGGGCTTCAACCCAATCCTCTCGCTCACAAGACAGATACTGTCACCACTTGGTCACTCGGGCTTCAACCCAATCCTCTCGCTCACAAGACAGATACTGTCACCACTTGGTCACTCGGGCTTCAACCCAATCCTCTCGCTCACAAGACAGATACTGTAACCACTTTGTCACTCGGCCGTCAATCCAACCCTCTCGCTCACAAGACAGATGCTGTAACCACTTGGTCACTCGGTCTGCAACCTAACCTTCTCGCTCACAAGACAGATGCTGTAACCACTTGGTCACTCAGGCTTGTCCAACCCTCTCGCTCACAAGGCTGATGCTGTAACCACTTTGTCACTCGGCCGTCAATCCAACACTCTCGCTCACAAGACAGATGCTGTAACCATTTGGTCACTCAGTCGTAAATCCAATCCTCTCGCTCACGAGACAGGTGCTGTAACCTCTTGTTCATTCGGCCTTCAACCTAACCTTCTCGCTCACAAGACAGATGCTGTAACCACTTGGTCACTCAGGCTTGTCCAACCCTCTCGTTTTCAAGGCTGATACTGCAACCACTTGGTCACTCAGCCGTCAATCCAACACTCTCACTCACAAGACAGATACTATAACCTCTTGGTCACTCGGCCTTCAACCTAACCCTCTCTCAGTTACTGTAGCCACTGGGTCACTGGAGCTTCAATATAACCCGCGACAAAGATCGATCTTGCGACTGAGAGTGACTATGTCGACTGGCAGCAACAAGGAGCATCGGATCGGGCGCTGAATTTAGTCGATCTATACGGGCAGGCGTTCCCCGACAACTGTTGACTGGGTAGTTGCTCGAGGTTGAACGTGTTCTGCCTTTCTTCAGCTCCAAGCATTCAGTTGCATCAAGTTCTGTCTATCTGCGCTTGTTGGCCACGATCGCCAAGTTTTATTAAATGACATAAGCATAACACATACGTCGAACCATACCCGACTTGAAGCAAAGGCAACAGATGGTATAACAACATTGTCATTCGGGCTCCCATCACGCTCAAAAGACAAATGCCGTAACTACATTGTCACTCGTCTTACTGACTGTAGATCGAACATATTACTTGGACTTCTGTTTGTACAAAGACGAAACCGTTGCCTGTTTCGCAAGCTTTAGAAGCATAGTGAAATTTTAATATCGCTCAGCCTCTTTATTTGGATAGTAATATATTGAACTGTCCTGCACATGGCCCTTACGCCCTGTATCATTTATTAAAGCCTGCGTACGCGGTGTGTGGCGATTCTAATCAGTTTCAGTTCAAAACTTTTTGTTTCAAAAATATTCCATTAAAGGCCTCAATGAGTATAGTTCTCTTGTAAGTAAATGTTGCCAGTGTTCAAAATCCCTGAGGTCTGCTTCTAAATTTTGCCAAAATTTCCGCCTGACCTTGGGCCTTGGCGACACGATTTCCATCGTCATTAAGATCGCTACGTTAAATTTGGCATTTGAACACTTGCAATCAAAGAACAACCGAGATACATATTTTGATTCACAACACCTGATGAACTAGTTTGATTGAACCTGATTTTGATCCTGGTTTAACTTATTTCTCTTCAAATTTCCTTGCTTCTTTCTGTCACCATTTACAACTTTTTAACTTCTTCTCTTTGCCATAATGTGTCGAAATTTCTGAAATTATACACCGTGCTTTTTAAATTCTTTGATGCTTCGTCCAGTATCGTTCACAGCTGGTATGCGAATGTCTATTTCGAAGCCCATATTCAATCGATCTCTCTCCCTCACACGACCGATATTGGAAACAGTTATTGCAAATAAGTCGAAATTCCGCCGTCCAAGGTCATTTTTCTTCGCAATAATAGTACTGAAACATGGGCACGGCTCAAAAGATGCAAATATGGCCCTACAAGAAGATTTCTCGGTACACGAATTCCCCGCCGGATATTATACAATGAAGCTTGAAGCTGACTGGACAAGACCAAGAGATTTGCCAAGCCCGCATTAGCCTGAACTGCTTTCAAATTCAATAAACCTGACTGTCGTCAAATAAACTGGAGTATACTATCATTAAATGCTACAGATGTGCATGATAAGATATCCAAATAATACAAAACTTAACATTTTCTATAATATAGCAAACCAAAGAGTATTTCATTAATTTTGTTGTAGTAGATTGGAGATCAGGGCAAGTAAGGGTGTATTCTAGCCGCTTCGTCGCGTTCAATCGAGGCGCGTCCCGCTGTGACGGTTCACGGGCCCGGCGCGTCGCGTTCTACTACGGCCTGACACAGCGCACGCGGACTAGGAGGGAGTGGAGAAGAGCTGGGCCCAGCAGGGGAGCTTCATTCAAGTCTGAGCAATCGACGACACATTAGCAAGACCAAACAAAACTTGAATACGGAGAAAAAATGGCAAAAATCCCATGGCGCACCACGTTTCGGGAAAGCGGGGTTGCCGTGGCCGCCGAGAACTGGGATGTAAACCTAGCTTAACTCCCTTATTCCCTTCTATAAAGTCTGAAGCGATTAAAAACTAAGGTTGCCAATTTGGAAATACCAGGAAGGACAAGACTTGGAACTGAATTTAGGTCTGCTTGGTTGGCAGCCGACAATAAAGAGGCCTGTAGTCAAAGATAAGTAGTCTCAAGCTCAAGGCTCTGGGAGTGTGCCACATTTGCCTTTGTCACACCACTAGTGAACACATTTATGTGTGTAAAATTTCACACCACAAGTGTATTTCTGGAGCCAATTAGATGACATAAAATTTTACTTATGTGAAAAAGATACATTTTCCCCAAAGAAACCTAAAAATACCTTTCTACGATCAAAGGATCTCTCAGAATCAGGAAAAATGGGCAACTTCACTCATGGGCGAAATTTTTGGTCATGTACTACAAGAGAAAAGTCTTAATCAGCACTTCTTCAGTTTCCACATTTTTTTTTTAAAGCCAACAATATAAAATGGTACCTGGTATCAATTTAAAGTACAAAAGCACACTCTGTTTACATATAACAGAGATTTATAAAAACATTTTCTTAATTGTAGGCAGATACAGAGCAATATGGCTATATAAATATCAGTACGGTATTTTTCTGTACACAAAATTAATTAAAAATGCTCCAGAACAAATTCGCCACGACAGACACTTCTACGTAAACTGATGTGTGTGTGTGAATGTTTCCTTTCATGAACAAGTGAGCTTTATTAAAAATGTAATTATGTGACACATAATAATGACTTGTACCAGAGAAGACTGGCCCACAGGTGGTACAACCATACAAAGAACATGCGAACCATGATATGATGGGGTTTGCTTTGCAGAATATGTATACAAGTTGAAAGGATGGAAATTCATTTTAAAAGAAAACAGATGTTCATGATACAAATCTGGTGATGGCAGGGTTTATAATAAATTCTACAAGCAGATACAGAATATTTGGAATACTGAATTTGTCCACATCACTGGGCCAACACTGATGGTGATTCTCCATCTTGGGCCTGTAACCCTTTCACAAAGCTGTCACAACATTGCCTCAAGCCCATTTTATGCTATGGTCATGAATGCTTTCACTATGTGTCAAAAATGTTACACTAGGCGCATGTTAGCACGGCTTCGTGAAACGGGCCACTGGACTTTAAATCAGAGTCCCTTCTCACAGCTGTCAATACTGATAGACAAAGTTGTAGTTACTGGGTGGTTTAGGGATGGGAGGTGGGTTGGTAGGGATCGGCACACCCTCTATGTCCAAAAGACGCAGCTTGATCTCCATGCCGATCAGTGTGTCCAGGTCATTCTTTGTCTGCTGGCTCGTCATCTGACACAGAAAAGCAGGGAAACAATTTATACTCCACTCATTAAACAGTGATCATGATTAGGTATAACTGTGTACGTAAAAGTTAACATTTCTCACTAGCTAACAATAAAATAAAGCATCCACTGAATAAGCATGTACAAGCACATGGATAAATCATTAAAGTATCCACTGAATAAGCATGTACAAGCACATGGATAAATCATTAAAGTATCCACTGAATAAGCATGTACAAGCACATGGATAAATCATTAAAGTATCCACTGAATCTACATGTAAAAGTAATCAATTCAGCTAGGAAAAGCGAGAAACTACCATGAGTAGTTACTTATTTCACTGAAAAGAAGGATAAATCCAGTGAGTATGTGTGCATAAGTGATCATTTAAGTCATTGAACAAAACAGTAAATCATCCCAACATCCGCTGAAGATTCAAGTGATAATTTGAATGCATACAATGCTTATACACTAGCGTGGAACATGCCCATATCCAGCAAATATTTACACCTTTGCTAATTTGCCAGATTTTTGACAACAGTGCAACAGCACAAGTTGTGCATCATTTGAATTTCCTTGTAGCCAACTAAAGCTACAAAAGTTGATCTACATCTTGAAGATTACTCTTCAGGCTGTTATGAGTTACATACAATAGCTGATTCTCGGGTGAGGTTATTCCACGAAAATAATTCGTTGAGTGACTGCACGTTACATGTACTTGATTTTCTGAAGCTGATCCAACAGCCTAGAAATTGTTATACTTAGAAGTGAACTCCTCAGGCCATTATGAGCTTCCTTCGAAGCTATATATCCTTTGAAGCTTACCATTCAGATAAGTACATAAATTTATCCCTAGAAGCTAATTATTCCAGCCAATTACAAGTTATTCCTACAAGCTATGAATATTCAGCCAATTACAAGTTACCCCTAGAAGCTGAATGTTCAGCCCATTACAAGTTATCCCTAGAGTCTGAATGTTCAGCCAATTACAAGTTATTCCTTGAAGCTGAATGCTCAGCCAATTACAAGTTATCCCTAGAAGCTGAATGTTCAAGCAATTACAAGTTATCCCTAGAAGCTGAATGTTCAGGCAATTACAAGTTATCCCTAGAGGCTGAATGCTCAGCCAGTTACAAGTTATCCCTAGAGTCTGAATGTTGAGCCAATTACAAGTTATTCCTTGAAGCTGAATGCTCAGCCAATTACAAGTTATCCCTGGAAGCTGAATGTTCAGCCAGTTACAATTTATTCCTTGAAGCTGAATGTTCAGCCAGTTACAATTTATTCCTTGAAGCTGAATGCTCAGCCAATTACGTTATCTCTAGAAGCTGAATGTTCAGCCAATTACAAGTTATCCCTAGAGGAAGACTATTCAGCCAAAAGCCTGTTCAGGCTAATTCAATTATACATTGTACCTACCGGTTTGTTCAGTAAAGCGTTCAGCCCATCCACCCACATGTCATACTCATTTTGATTGGATGCCATGAAACACAGAGGTTCCTGGGAGACGGACGTGTCTGGTACAATAGCAAAGGCTAAAACTGGGGCAGTTTGCTGAAAGAGAAAACCAAAATGAATGTAAACCTGCTGTAGAGGACCACCCAAAACAGTAAGGTGTCATGAAGGCCAGAATTAAATACACAAGGGAAGCCCAGCCCTAGGAAGGCAAGGGAGGAGTTATGGACGGACAGACAGGCATACAAACTGACAGACAGACAGACATATATGATACTGACAATACTCTCAACCCAAACTGGCAAAGTGGTCACCAGTGTATACATTACAGCATACCTTTATATTACCACATTATTAAGCCCATGATGATGCATATAACATGAAACATTAACCCATGAGGACATACAAATTGCATACCATGAATCCTGAGCGGATCGATACAACGTAAAATTTCATCAGAATGGAAATCATGAGAATCCTAGTCTCAGAGTTATCCATAAACAACAGACTCTAACTCTATTTGGCTCATTTAAATCTTTTTAATGCAACACAATATCTGCCTACACAATGGACCTAATCGGCCTCAGTTCATGAGCATATAACCTAGCTAATGAGAATAATCAATACTACGAAATATGCATCCTGATTCACTTGTATCATGTTTTGTTGAAACTGGACAAAAACTGTAACAATGTGCTGTAACCAGAGCATTCAAAAGAAATGATAACATATGCTGGATGAACTGACAAGACAACCGATCATTGGGAATGGAAAATTGTTAGTACAATATACGTATCTTGATGTAGTAGGGGGGGTAGAGTTTTGAAAGATACAGACATACAGAAAGATGGAACAAGCAGTCTATATGGAAAATCGATACTATGAATTATGTATCTTGATGTCATCCACATTTGATCCAAGTTTCTTTGAAATCAGACCAAAACTGAAGGAGTAGCGTTTTGAAAAATACATGTATGTAACATATACTGGATAAACAGAGAGACACCCTGACAACCGATAATTGGAGTGGAAAATTGATGTTATGAATTATGTATCTTGATGTAGTCTACACTTCTGCAAAGACTGGCTGAAATTGGACAAAAACTGTAGGAGGAGTAGCATTTAGAAAGTTTGTTAACATGAACTGGATAAACACACAGACAGACAGACAGACAACCAATCATCGAAATGTAAAATTAATAACATAAATTATGTATCTCCATGTAGTCTACACTTCATTTAAGTTTCATTGAAATTGAACAATAACTGTAGGAGGAGTAGCGTTTTGAAAATGTTAACATATTCCCTATAAACAGAAACAAAGATGGACATTCGATCATCGAAATGCAAAATCGATTCCATGAATTATGTATCTTGATGTTATCTACACTTAACCTCAGTTTCATTGAAATCGGACAAAAACTGTAGGAGTAGCATTTTGAAGAAAAAAGTCAACAAACGCCGAACAGAGACAGACAGACAGACACTGGACAACTTGCTAATACATAACCTCTTCTGGTCTAAGACCAGTATATCAAAGAACATTTCAGTACCTCAAAACAATTTCTGGACTAGATACACTGTGCATGCTTTTTGTTGACATATTAACCAGTATGCGTATTACAAGTTGAAAATCAATATTTATCAGACTCACCCTCCTCCTTTCCTTTACATGGGGACAATCCTTCCCAATAAGTATACTCCTGATGTCAACAATGTTTACTGAAATGACACAATCACACTGTTGTCAAAGATACTGACAGAATTCCGAAATTCATTTCTAGTATTTCAAGTCTATTAAAGAGAAACAGAAATGGAAAAATGGATACTTTTCATGACAAAAGACCTTTGTTACAGCTGAAGATATATCTTAAATATGTAAACTTTGTTCAGACATATATGCAGGCGTAGACTAAGTTTCACATTATAACACATGTGCATGTAAACATTTTTTCAACATTTTCTGCCTTGTTAATAAGACATTGATGAATCAATTCAAGCAAACTGACTTTTATGAGGCAGAGACTCTATAGGTGGGTTGGCTGTCTCCTCACAGTCGCCATAGTGGAACGTCTTCAGATTTGGGGACAGGCGGGAAAACCAGTACTTGTCTGGAATAAGAAACACACATCAATATTACACCTTAGTTCATCCTACAGTCGACTTAAACAATCATTATCGTGATGCTCAAGAAATTTTCTCTTATGTAGGTACCACAGTGGTAATTTTTGCATCGTTCTGCAAAAAACTGAAGCAAATGGGGTAAACTATCAACCTTTGGCAAGCTACTGACAAACTTTCCTACTACCCATTATTTATTTATTTATTTATTTATTTTAAATAACTGGTGTTCAATACCATACTCAAGAATATTTTGCCATGCTGCCTGGGAGTTAACCACTAACCTTTGACAAGTTACTGGCAAGCTTTTATACGTGTGCACAGATACGAACATTCTACTGGTGAAAGACAATTGGTTTTCAAAGAACTGTGAAAATGTGAATAGGAGACTGAGAGAATGTAAAATTTCCCTGCCCCTGCCAGTCAGGTGTAACGCCATGGAGTTACCTTTCATCCTGCCTTTGTTATTGTGTTTGACAAACACTGTTCCGTCCAGTAAGTAGTTCAGCCTGTTCTGTTTGATCAGCTGGATGATTTCAGGCTTGATCTGTTCCCTTAGTTCCCTGTTTCAATGTAACAAAAACTGACTGTCCTTATACGTACATGCAGACGGTAGGAGTCTGATGTGTATCAAACCTCCCACCACCCACCCGGGTGTGATAAAACAGAACACATATACATTACATCTGGTACATACTGTTTTCTGTCATTAACTCTACTCCCACATTCCCAATGTGTTTCTAATAATGATCATGTGTTCACACCAGATACATAATCACAAGTCAGATATTAATATATCCATGAAGCCACATAAATGCTCATAAAGTTATATTACAGAGCATACCAATCCAGAATAAAACACTGATATATGAATATGATGCTGAAGTTAGTGGACACATAGTCTATTACACTTGACAAACCAATTATCTGGTCTGCCAGCAACCTGTGGACTGCTGTGGGCTCCCCTTGGGCTCTGCCCAGTTTCCTCCCACCATCAAGCAGGCTAGTATCATATAAAGGAAATATTCTTAAGTATGGTGTGACACACCAGTCAAATAAATAGAAGTTTGTGGGATATTTAATACAACCAAGGGAGATAATTTCTAATTGCAGAAATGCAGCAAAAAAAAAAAAATCTGATCAAAACTGTTAACACCAATATGTTTACAAGATCTATCAATGTTTAGACATCTATCTGGCTTTACTGACTATATTTGAATATGCTCTACTGATTCCCTTTGGTCCTTGTTCAGACACTCACACTATTGGCACAGCCTGAGATTCCATCTCCTCACGACTCTGGCGATCCACTTCCCAAATCTTCATGATCTCTGAGTAGGATAACTGGCCCATCTTGACTCGGAAGGCCTCAAAAGACGTGGGCTGCACCTGCAATGCTCGCGCCACCTGCTCCTGCACAACCTCTAACACCTGCCCAAGAACAACCATCCTTCACTATATTACAGGTAGGTTGGCATTCCAAACTCTGCAGAGCTCTCGAACGTAGAGTATGCATGTAAATAGTGAAATATTGGCCATGAAAAATTTCAGCAGCTACTGCAATTGCACTAAAAATGAATGCAAAAAAGCTGTATTTTTACAGGCATTGAAAGGTCATAAAATGTTACATTTAGTGCTGAAAGTTCCCTGTTCCAGTAGCATATCACATTATCTTCCAAAACTAACGTCATAACACCATTCTAAGATTAGAAGAACTCGAGGAATCAAGCAAACTCATTAACTTCAGTCATGGACAAAATTTTAGGTCAAATTCAGTACACATACTGTAGAATTTCACCATGGAGTTTGTTTCCTTCAGACTTAACTCTGCGTTTAACATTATTTCTGTCACATTCTGAGGCTGAGTATTTGTTGAAGTTGAGTTCCAGTGCAAATATATTCATAGTGCTGCCTCACTAGAATGCCATGTCAAAACAAACCATGGCACCCCACCCAGTAACATTATATTGACACTGGACAGAGCCATTGCATGTCTGCTGAGCGTCAAGCCAAGTCAGTACAGTCTCCCAATTTTAATGTTTTTGGTATGATTACAGGACAGGAAGACATTTAAGTTAATTATAAATCCCTCCAATCTCCACAAATTTCACTCAAGGATATCAGACAGCCACCAAAATATGAAATTATCGCTTTAGTGCATACTTTGATGAATTTCACACTAATACAACAAGTACACAAATCTAAGCAGATATGTATCAAATCTTGACCTGTGAGGGTATTTTAATATTTCCACTGCTTGACATGACAAAGCTGACCTTCCGTGTTCTACCTAAAAATTCATCCTCACAAAGTCCATTAAAAAAAACATAAAATACAGCCTTTGGTGCTGAACTTAACATTGTTCTGATAGGACAATATCTTACCTTCCCAATAAACCTCAAAACAACCATTTTTGATACCCGATCTCCTGGAATCTTCAATTAAATTTTAGATTAAATACATCTATATTGTACCATGCAGAACAGGCACTATTTCACCACCCTGTATACACAGTACAGTACCTTTTTGAAATCAGCAGCCGTTGCTCTCATCTCTTTCCAGGTTTTGTTCAGGTAGTACATACAGGCACAGAAGAACTCTTCAAATGGTCGGTCATGACAGAAGAACATAGGATAGTACACCTGGCCTTCCTCTGTGTCTAAAAGAGAGGGGAGGAGAAATGTGCCAGCATTCATATGTATTCCTACCAGGACCCTCACAGTTATGCCCTCGCCGAAATATGACTGGAAAATTGCCGACGTGGGGTAAAGCCATAATCATTCATTCAACGTTATGCAAATAATGTTGCATTAGCTTAATTCCTCAACTTTTTTTCCTACGAGAGAGCAATTTTCGGTGCAGTTTATTCATGTCTTTTTTTAATTTGATCTCAAAGACGAAACTGCATTGGTTGGGATGGCCAATATCGGGGCATCACAGAAAGTATAACCTTATCAGTCTACACAGAATAATGTCATCAGAACATTCTAGAACAAACATCTTGTAAACATGAGAAAAGGCTGTATAATTACAGCCAGCACCACCACTGCCCTTGCCACATTTACTGAGCTCTGGTAAACTGTGTGTCTCTCTCCCCATACCTGTGTCTCCTACCCTGAGGATGATGCAAAGCCTCTTTGTGAGAGCGACGGCAGCCTGAGCCACAGGACAGTCGTGTTCATCGCCACGCACAGAGTTCTCCAGCACCAACTACAGCGAGATCACCAACAACATATAGAGTGAATACAGACATAACCCATGTGCACAAACATTTAAAAGTTATCCATGGCTTTTAAAACTATAACAACACTGATTTTTCATGAAAAAGAAAAAAAAAGACAATACAAAAATCAGTCTTCTTCTGATCTCTTATAAATGAAATTTAAAGTAATCGCTACAAAATACAATGACATGCAATAACAACATCACAGATAAGAACACTTCAAAGTCGGCATCCAGAGTATTTGTACATGAATGCAAGTTAACAATATAACAAAGGCCTAAAAACTGGAAATGACACCAATATGGCACCTGATTATTGGAGATAATACAAGGTATTAAGAAGAGGTACAGGCCAAAAAAACATATAACATGGGTGTAGGCCACTTCTAAATGGCTAAGTACAAAGACGGTACACGACTAATAAACACTGCTTGAAGCCTGTCACATAATGATTTTTTCCAAGGGACTGGGTGGCACAAATTATTTGGTGTCAACCTGCAACAATGAGGCAGCACTAGACATACATGTATGCTGGTATCACACTCACCTTTCTGTAAGCGTCTTCATGATTTTTGGCGTAGTAGACCAGATTGTCCAGCGCCAGTCGGCCTGGTGGTACCTCCATAAATTCCTCTATTGGTTTTGTGTACTTCTACAATAGAAGTATCATATGACATCGAATCATGTAGTTTATAAGTCTTAATGAATTGCACTTTTAGAGAAAGAGACCTGTCCAAAAGAAGTGAAATTAAAGTTACAAACTCAAACGAACTTTGAGAGCAGATGATATCTTAGTGGTTAAAATGCATGTCGTTCAAATGGGCACATGAGAAGTGAGTTCAAGTCCTGTCATAAAGCATTTGACGATGCTCTTGAGGCTATTTAAAAAGTCAAAAGTTGTTGAAGACCACTGGTCCACTGTCAATATACTGTATGTCAAAAGTGGCAAAGTTCCTCTCTAACTTGCCAAATGTTGGTAGTTTATCCCAAGCACTCTATTTTCTTCCAAATATAAAAGTGACCGTCATCAGAGAAATCAAAAATTCTTAACTAAGATGTTAAAGCAACAATCAAATAAGTACAAGAACATAAATGAATTTCTTTCTTGTAGAACACAATATCCCATCAACCTTCTAGAAAAAGAATAGCCGTATTAGTAAGAGGGAAAAGAAATTTTTACAGGAAACTGTTCTCTACCTCTTCAGTAACTAGGGCAATGAGAGTCGTGATAAGGGAGGAGATATTATCCCAGGTGACACAAGTAGAGTACAGAAACATGGACTTACAACAAATCCCAGCTTTTTGAAGTCGAGAGCAGGATTGCCTGTTCGTCTGCTCAAGGAAACAGTTGGATCTATTTCGATGTCAAATGCAACTTTCTGCAGTTCCTCAACAGCCTTCATCTGCTCCTAAAAAACAGAAGAGAAAATCTGTACCTGCAACCCATGACGCTTCACTTGCCTTTACCCAATGAAGTAGAGAAGGTAACAGTAACTTGTCAAAGTGACTTGTAGATTACCCCATACTACATACTCCCATTACTCCATATTCTCCACCCACAAAACTGCCATTTTATAAATGATATAAATAAACGAGAGCCGCTTTGCTTTGGGTGTGTTTCAAGCTGGTTGATGATGTTAAACCAGAACACACTTATCTGATCCTTTGGATCAGCAGGTGTGTTCATTCTCTCTTCTAGCTGGTTGGTGAAGTTAGATTGGAGCACACTTACCTGGTCCTTCAGATGAGCAGCTGCCTTCATCGTCTCTTCTAGCTGGTTGATAACGTTAGACTACAGCACACTTACCTGGTCCTTTGAATCAGCAGGTGTGTTCATTCTCTCTTCCAGCTGGTTGATGACGATAGACCGGAGAACACTTACCTGGTCTTTTGGATCAACAGGTGTGTTCATTCTCTTCTCTGGCTGGTTGATGAGGGTATACTGGAGCACACTTACCTGGTCCTTGAATCAGCAGGTGTGTTCATTCTCTCTTCCAGCTGGTTGATGATGATAGACCGGAGAACACTTACCTGGTCCTTTGGATCAACAGGCGTGTTCAGTCTCTTCTCTGGCTGGTTGATGAGGGTATACTGGAGCACACTTACCTGTTCCTTTGAATCAGCAGGTGTGTTTACTCTCTCTTCCAGCTGGTTGATGACGATAGACCGGAGAACACTTACCTGGTCTTTTGGATCAACAGGTGTGTTCAGTCTCTTCTCTGGCTGGTTGATGAGGGTATACTGGAGCACACTTACCTGTTCCTTTGAATCAGCAGGTGTGTTTACTCTCTCTTCCAGCTGGTTGATGACGATAGACCGGAGAACACTTACCTGGTCTTTTGGATCAACAGGTGTGTTCATTCTCTTCTCTGGCTGGTTGATGAGGGTATACTGGAGCACACTTACCTGGTCCTTCGGATCAGCAGGTGTGTTCATTCTCTCTTCCAGCTGGTTGATGACGATAGACCAGAGAACGCTTACCTGGTCTTTTGGATCAACAGGTGTGTTCAGTCTCTTCTCTGGCTGGTTGATGAGGGTATACTGGAGCACACTTACCTGTTCCTTTGAATCAGCAAGTGTGTTTACTCTCTCTTCCAGCTGGTTGATGACGATAGACCGGAGAACACTTACCTGGTCTTTTGGATCAACAGGTGTGTTTACTCTCTCTTCTAGCTGGTTCATAAGGTTAGACTGGAGCACACTTACCTGTTCCTTTGGATCAGCAGGTGTGTTCATTTTCTCTTCCAGCTGTGTTCTTCTCTCTTCCAGCTGATAACGATAAACTAGAGAACACTTACCTGGTCCTTTGGATCAGCAGGTGTGTTCATTCGCTCTTCCAGCTGGTTGATAAGGTTAGACTGGAGCACACATAGTTGATGGGCCATCTCTGCACCTTTATGCTCACCCCGGATTACATTCTGTAACAGAAAGGGTCACTTAGGATATAACTTCAAGATTCTATTCACTCAATACTCAATGAACCCAGAGGATAATGGAGGAGAGATCTGTAAAGTGCCTCTTATTTAAATGACAACAAATATACCTATGAAACATTTTCTATTCATTTATTTACACATTTCATTTGTTTTTAACACCTTGTTCAAGATGGCAGACAGGTTTAGGGGTGTTCCCTATAAGAAACCATAAGATAAAGTCATAAACCATCATCTTTGCCAGGCCTCTGACAATCCCTTCAGACTTAAGAGCCATAACTGCTGAAACACTTTCTCAGTTAAATATGTATCTAATATATATCCAATGATAATAATTATTCTTTTCTATTCTTTATTACAATGCAGTCAAACAAGATCAGCTTATATGTACGGCCAGTATACTGCAAACTTTATTAAAGAGCTCAGTCAATGACACAGCAATGGCTACATTAGTACTAACCTCTGTACAATGACGGTTATCATTATGAAAGTTGACACATGACATATGGTTGAAAAGTGTTATACTGATCATCAACAGGACAGGAGGCAAAAACTTACATTCAGGAAAATGTTTCTGATGTGGGTAGATTGTAAAGACTTGGCAATACTCTGTGAAGCCAAACAATTCAGCAAAACATAAAGTTAAAAAAGTCTCAGGATGAATACGGCACACTTAAAATGAATGACATTGTTTAAAATCAATAAATAATTATGGTACCATTCTCAGCATGTATGTTGGCTGGACTCTAAGCTTTTATTATCTGGAGCTAATTTAAGCCTGGAAAGTTGTGTAATTTTCCAACACGCATATCAGGAACATATTTTGAAATCACTTTCCAATCAACCTTGAAGCAAGTACAATGGCAGCAATAGCTGTCAGTCAGGAAGATCTGTAAAGTCATGTGACTTAAAGTCATGTGCAAGTACCAGGAATACCTTTTACAATCATCTTGCGACTTAAATATCATTAAGCTAACATATTCATGTCTAGTCCATCTAGATAAAAATTCTGACATTTATCACAACACAGTGTCCAGAACCGCCTCCCTAAAAAATCAACGAAACTGCTCTTGACAAGGCCAAGATGTCACAGACGTCAAAAGCCTACAAAAACCTAGTTTATTTACATATATACCACTGGTGTTGTATCACCTATAATTTTCCTCTTATATGTTGGCAGACAGCTTCAAAACTTGAGGAAACCAGAGTCTATAAAGGTGATGTAAGAATAGCAGTAAAACATACATTTGACCTGCCACACAAGTCAGTTGTACAAGATATTACCTTTCTCTTGACTGGGTCAGCTCTGAGAAACAGGGCATTAATCAAAGCTATTCCATTCTTTTGGACTTCTGTGCTGGTACTGCAATATATACACAAAGTATATGTTATACAAGACTACATGGAGAGGTAATATCTTAATGTGAACCTTGTGACAGTTCTGTTACTAGCATGAGGTGCACATTACATCAGACTACCACAAGGTACTTTAGATTATCACAAGGTACACATGACACCAGACTATCACAAGGAACACATTACACCAGACTATAACAAGGTACAAATTCCACAAGACTATCACAATGCACCCGTTTACATCAGACTACCACAAGGTACACATTACACCAGACTTTAACAAGGTGCACATTTCACAGGACTATCAAAAGTCACACATTACACCAGACTATCACAAGGTACACATTACACATCCCGGGGAACACATTACTATCACAAGGCACACATTACATCACACTATAATAAGTTACACATTCCACCAGACTATCAAAAGTCACACATTCCACAAGACTATCACAAGGCACCCATTAGATCAGATCATAACAAGGTACACATTACACAAGACTATAACAAGGTGCACATTTCACAGGACTATCAAAAGTCACACATTACACCAGGCTATCACAAAGTACACATTACACACCCCAGGGTATGCATTACTATTACAAGGAACACATTACACCAGATTATCACAAGGTCAAGATAACACTTCACAGGGTACATAATACTATCACAAGGTACACATCACACCAGACTGTCACAAAGTACACATTATACAACACTATCACAAGGAACACATTGAACAAGACCATCACAAGGTAGACATTACACATCACAGGGCACATATTACACCAGACTATCACAAGGTACATATTATACAACAATATCACAAGGTCCACATACAGTAAGATATTTATGCGTAAAAAACAATATCAGTACAGTAGCGTACATGTAGAATGCTTCAAGGTGGGAAACATGTAAGAGGCAACACACCACCATATTTGATTGTGGAGTAATTTCCCCTTATCAGTCCAACAGCGCCGGTGTACATATTTATCTCCCCCTGACAAGGGTCATACTCACTCCTGTAGATGAGGTGTGATGCTTGTGGGTGTTATCACTCTCTCCACTACGTCACACATACCGGAGCTGAGAACACAAAACATCATCATCTTACACCTTCATGCACATGTGCTGAAGCATACATGCACTCTATGCACAAGTTCCACATCTTCAAATGCGTGTGTAAAGTAATTCTTTAACTTTCTTGAAAGTGGTATAAATAATCAAAATAAGATGTTGAATAAATTGCCCTGAAGACTGGCCTTTCATACTGAAAAAGGTTCAAGGATTATAGAAAATAAAACTAAAGCTTCTAATATGAAACACAAGGGGAATTTTTATGTGATGAGAAAGAATACCAAAACTAGAATAAACATCAAAAGCACAAACAACTGTTTCCATCAGTTCCTTTATTTATTTGTATACTCATAAATTTATGTATTTTGTTGGGCTGAATAAAATGCAGTAAAGAAAGTTTCAGTTCAGAGAAAACCTACAACAAATTACCAAGGTAGTTTTTGATCTAGCTTCCAAAGAAAGTTTTCAGTGATGGTCATTTTTGTCATCTTTCAGTTGAAAGCTCAAGTTTTGACTGGTCTCATTCTGCAAGAAGGTGACTTCTGTTTGTCTCATGTCTATGAATAATTAGTTTAATTGACATATTCCATTTCTTCCCCAGAGTCCTCACCTGTGGAGAAGCACAGACTCCAGAATCTCCAGACAGGACTTCAAGCACATCAGATCAGTTTTCTTAGCCATGTTGACACAGTCAGCCACCTGGGACAGAAACAATTTCACCACTCAGTAACCATGTTAACAACCTGACACACAATTAATACTAAATTCTCAGAAAACATCCCATCTACAGGATTATATTCATGTGTAAAGTCCATGTATTAATCATCTCATAAATTTTTTTCTCTTTCTTATTGCAGTTTGACACAATGCTGAAGAAATTTTCATTTTTATGGTGGCTGCCAAAATATTTTGGTACAGGAAACCAGAGTGCCAAGAATAAACCACTGACCTCTGGCAAGTTATACTTGTGAACATTTTCATGTCGTTCTGTTTCCTAGCAGCCTTCAAGTAAGACTACACAAGAGAACACTGTCGACTTCTGAAAAACAGGCACTGGCAAGAATCGAAGAAGAGGAATACTGGTCACCTTCCTTTCTGAGAATGGTATGGAGACCACATCTCAAAAGCTCTAAAGCTTCCGAAATACATCCCCTGCTAGTTGCATGTACAAGTTTTCATGTCTGAATGTAGGTGTTTTTAAAACAGCCCATTGGGGAATTGACAACACCAATCTTGTCCTGTTACATAAGCTACCTCAGTCCAATAATACCATATAAAACCTTGACAATATGGACCATACTACCTTCTGTAAAGAGATGTTTTCATAAATGTGAGGTAGCCATTTTAGGCTAGTTTATTACTCTCTAGACAAGCATGTAGCCACAAGAGACAGAGCACATGGTTCTGATATATGTATTTACCCGTTTGATGAAATTCTCTTCAAGAACATCCCAAGAGACGATGCCATGGTCCATGAGCTGGACAAACGCCTTCAGGGTGTAGGCCAGAGGGGTTCCTAGGCTGCACATCATAGATGATATACATCATGTTTCACAGGGGTGGACAGGCTTAATACATCAGTCACAAAAAACAACATTCATAAAGTTGGTCAAAACGTAAACATGGCCACGCATCCTTATTTTGGGTGAATAGATGCATTCATATTTTGGGAACCCAGATGCATCCATATTTTGGAAGGCTAGATGCATCCATATTTTGGAAGGCTAGATGCATCCATATTTTGGGAGGATAGTTGCATCCATATTTTGGAAGGATAGATGCATCCATATTTTGGAAGGCTAGATGCATGCATATTTTCAAAGGTTAAATGCATCCATATTTTGGAGGGCTAGATGAATCCCAAACCTAGTTTATAACCTAACATTAGATACAGGACCAGGCAATGCACAAACTGCCAGGCCTTGCATGGAACAAAACAAGGGAGCAAAACGATATAAATATGTATTTGGAAAAATTACTTTCTTTCCAAAAATTCATACGAAAACTGTCAAAGGTGAAAAAAAAAAAATGAATGTGGCAGTAGCACCTTAGAGAACAGCTTTCACTGTTAAGGTACTTGTATTTTAACTTTGGAGTTTTTTTCATTTCTGTTTGTTGTTATAGACCCCTATAGACCACTACAGACCACTATAGCTAACTTCGAAGTGAAAAATGAATACTGCTTAGACTTTTTACCTCTTTCTCTATTTAATTATCAAATTACAAAATTGCTTGATGAGACACAGTCACTAACAGACAGGTTACAGTAGACTAGGCAGGTTTCAGACAAAACCACAGGTTCTTTCAAACTGGTGTCTTAAGTAAGCAGAATACTTACTACTTGTTGTCCACAACGATTTTGATCAGCAGCTGAAGGCCCTTTCTGTTGATGAACTCCGTGGCAAAGGTGATGTCTGATGACAGCTGTGCCAGTTTGCTCAGGGCAGCTAGGGTCTCTTCTTGATTCGATCCTGTTAACTTATCCAATGTTAACTCTGCTGTCCTACTCTGAAATGTTCACAAAATTCTTTCTTTGGGTTAACCCAATCCGATATTCAACACTATTATTGCACATGTATTGTTATAACAGCATTACTGAGGAAACTGAAGTTTCTCAGGTAAAGCACAAACTTTTGGCAACTTGCTTATGAAATTTCCTACATGTGGATTAATTTATTTACTGGACTGATCCTATTGCTACACTGCACAATTTTTCCCTTACACAATGTGAGTGGTTTGATAATCCACCAACCTCTGACAAGTTACTGACCAATTTTCACACACATGCTTTACAGATACACATTTGGTGCCACCAAGGATTCACAAGCAGTGAGAGCAGGGGAATCTAAAAATTCCCAGTGCAAGGCCAGGTTTTATAACACATCTCGTGTGTCCAAACAACTGAGAAATAAGCACCTTTAACCACTACACGTAGTCTTCATGGGGACCCCACACTACCGGACCTGATAAGTCACCAGCTTATACTCAGTGAAGGGAAAAGAGATTAACTAAGTCAAAACCCAAACAAATGTGCCATGGGACTTTTTGTCGCACAATGTCAGTGATAACACTTACAGGAGCATCTGTCATTGCCAGGACATTGCCATTTTGTATTTCATGCCGGTTCTAAAAAGAGAGAGGGAAAGAGACAATGCAGTTATTACAGCAGTTAAAACTCATATATCATGTGAAGAATATTTATTTAAACACTCGTTACACAAAACGACAACAGCTCACATCTGATCATACTCAAAGTAAACTGCCCTCTTGCAGTCTCTGAGACTAAAGTTTTAATTTTTTTTCTTCGTGTTTTACGCCGTACTCAACAGTATTTCACATATGCAGCCGCTGGCAGCACTATGGCGGGAGAAAACCAGGCAAAGCCCAAGGGAAACCCATGAACATCTGCAGGCTGCTGGCAGATTACACTAAAGAATCTTTAATCTGCATTATAATTATATTATTTATTTTTCTCATTTATCACATATACATGTACTTCAATAAGAGCCATATCATACAAACCTGGTGTTAATTCTGGCTCCCCAATGTGAAAATATTTACCATTCTTATCACGAAGCTATCAACTTAAATACCCTCTGTGTCATATGAAGCCAACAGCTTATATTCTAAACAACCTGTCACGGCATGAAGAAACACACCACGTTTTCACAATTTAACAGTTTTTAACAAGTTAACAATTCACTTTGATAAAGTTCACAATCTACCTTCACTTGCATGAAGTTAGCCTTTTATCCTCTCTGCGACAGAGTGAAAGAATTACCCTCTCTGTGACGCAGTAAACAATTTATCTTGTGTGTGATGAAGGTAACAGCTTAGTCTCAGCAATAAAACTAAAAGTCACGCACTCTGTGATAAAGCAAGCAACTTAACTCTCTATTGTGTAATGAACTGAATTACATATTCACTTTCAGTTTGTGATGAACCTAACAGCTTACCCTCTCTGTGATAAAGGTTTGTCTGGTGGCATCAGTGAACTGAAGAGCGAAGTTGTTGGGCTCTGCTAACTTCCACCTGATGATAAATAAAAGAAGAAATGAAAACGACAGATGATGTATTCCATGATTTAAGGTCTCTAACAAGTTTCAGATGTGAATGGAGGCAACATTTATACATCACTCATTCAGCTAGGATCCAAAAGATGTAAAAGAAACACTTCTTGTGTTTTCAAAAGCCTACCATCTTCAACTTCTAAAGGTCATACATATATACATATACCAGTAGCTGCTCTTGTAATTTCCACATTTCAACTTACCTTTCACTCACGTCTTGAATTATAGCTGCCAAGGGTCGGTTCTGAAATGAAATTGACATGCAAATTTACAATTTCCATCATATATGCACACGGCTCTCCCAAAGACAATAAAATTCACAATATTTCTACATCCAGTGGTTTGAACAGTCAGAATAATAGCTATGTTAAAGTCAACAACAGAGCAAACACAGTCCTCATTTTGTCAAAAATGGATGAAACCGCCCAAAACTCAACTGGGATCTAAAACCAATGCACCAATCTGAAATATGTAATCTGGCCAATTTTTGTTTTGGCCAATTCTGGCCAATTTTAATAACTGTCACAGTGTCACAGTGTCTGTCACAGTGAACAAAACAGCCTGAAAGTGTAATCCCTATTAATGATAAAACTGTTACCTGAAATATACTTTCTAAATGACATGTGCCAGTCTGTTTCTTCGCTTTGGGGAAGTCACCAGACACAGCGTCCTTCCCAGTTACAATATACTGACACCAGGTCAGCCTGTACTTGGCCAATTCTTCCTAGTTTACCGATGTGAAAGTCTTGGGTCTAAGTTAATTTGGTATGGAACTCTGGATCTACCATTTACGAGTCCGACGTTCTGCCCACTACACCACCACAGTCGGGATCACACAACAATGAACAGCCTGTGGCAGTCTTACCTGGTCCAGGTTGATGAACTGTGTCTCTTCACCAGGCATGATGATGGCCACCTTTTTGATGTTTTCTGACAGCTGAGGCATCGTGGACACACGCAGCTGTCGCTCCTGTGGCGATCTTGAATCAGTTCTTCTCATTTAGACTTTACAACAACACACCAACAAGGTAAGAGTCTCCGCACCCACTGCTCACCTAGAGTATGCCCACAAAGACACCAAAGTCAGAATCTTGTTCAAGTACACTTAACCTGTAAACTACTAATCTATTTGACTCCGGTTAAATTATGTAATGTTCAAGAATTTTTCACTTACACAATAGAAAACGATGAGTTACATGGATAAAGAAAACTGGGGTGCCTGCAGTAAATCACAGAATTTTGGCCAATTGTGTAGAGACATATCTGCTGTGCAGAAAGGAGAGCCAATCCACAGTTTGGGCACACCAGTATTCAGGGGGCAAGGAAAATGTAACAATTGATTCAGAAGCCTCTTGTTCTCTCTTCCTTCCAAAACCAGTTGGTTAGATTAGCCAATGCGGGACAAAATTGATGCAAGTAAAGGGAAGCGCTACAGATTTTCCAGAATAAGGTATGGAGTTAAGGCGATGGGCGGGGGGGAGGAGAGGTAGCTTGTGGAGAAGGATGTGATTTTGTATCCATTTTCTTTGACATTATTTCGCTACACATGCATTAAAAAACTCCAATTGGCTTTGGAAGTAGCTTCACTGATCATTAATGCCTATATCAACTGTCAGTTTATCAAATATTATCACAACTGACATTTATGCAGATGACACAACAAGTATGGTTTTATTTAACTTGATCCAGTCGAAATAAATTTCCCATTGACACATCAACTTCAATGCACATCGATGCAGTCTAACGTGTACACACTGGATTCAGATCAATGTCAGTTACTAAAGCACTGTTCCGCAGAAATTCCTTCCTAATGATGTCACTGTATTTTATACTTTCTGCACAGGTCAGAAACTCTGTGTCTTTCATAAAAGCACCTTCAGAATCGAATTGAGCTCCGCAGAATTTAACCACACTAAACTGAATCAAACTGAATTTCTCAAACCACATATGTATATGGATTGAAATTAATGTGCTTCAAAGCATCTATATGAGGCAGTGGGGTTTAACTGAGCAACCAGCACAGCTTTGAAAGCCTAATCTGGTTCGAATAAGTAATATAGTATGGCCATCATTAAGAAGTTCAGGCTCAGTAGTGTCAGCAGCAATAACATTGACAACAACAACGGGAGCATCGCCTACGCGGTACTCTTCATCTGTCTTTGGGAAAACGACAAAAATTATTTCAAAATTATTAATTTCTCATCTTCTGAATATGGACATCCTTACCCTGCACAGATTTATTCCATTGTAAGGGTGAAATTGATAACAGATGCTGGTCAGTGTCGCCAGACATCGAGTTCCTTGTTTTATCACTTCCTCCTTCTACAGCTTCCGCCTTGTATGTGCGGTCAAGGCCGATTCTCATCCGGGCATCTCAAATGGCTGCCTACTTGGAACACATGAAGTAAGATTGCTGTACGAAATTATTTGACATGTTCCTGCATGGCATCTTGCACGTTGTAAAATAATTTAAAGAAAACTGAACTTAGATAGTTATGAAAAGCTTGCAGTCTGTTGCCATCCAATTCCAAGCTAGTACTAGATAGAAGTTGATCAACAAAATTCGGATTCATTTTATGGGAGTAGTAGAGATTAGCCGTCTGCCAGGCACCCGCTTTTAGACAATGTGTGTAGATCTAGAACGTTGTATCATTGCATGAGGTCGCTAGTTCTGCCGTGACTTCACGTCAGCCGTCAGTGAGTTGTTTTATTTACCATACCTACCAGTAGTCAGCAGAAAAAGCACTGAACAGGTTTCAACTGATTAGTGTGTGGTTGCCTACACCGTTGAACCTCATTGCTGTGGTATTAGTGAAATATTCTTGAGTACATAGTAAAACCCCAAAAAGTTAATATCATTTTACATAACTCGTATTTAAAATAATTGGAAATAGAACTTCTCAAAAATTTAAACATCAGTCAAATCATTAACGATTTATTGTGGTGCTAGTAATGAAGGTTCTCCTTTCTCAGAACTCAGTCACGATTGCTTAAGGTAAACAAAAATCGTTTGTTTCTGGTTTCAGGTCTGTTTTTATTGATTTCAGCAATTACTTGCATGCATTGTAGCGCCAAGGATTAGAGTGTAATGTTGTCGCCTTACATGCCGATCTTTTCAGTGAATCACACGATACAGAAGGGCCAGTAGGCAGAGTAAATGGCCTCAGTATGGAGACAGGAAATACTGACTCTGGCAGTAAAACAAATTATTTCCTACTATTATTCTGTGCCATAGTATCAGTTGTTAATTCTTGTTTTTCAGTGAAAAATATACTTGCACTATGATCAAAGTGTAGTTTTGATGCAAAACATGTGGAGGTGTCCAGGTTGCTGACGAAATGTGCACCGGTACAGACAGAAGTGTGTAGACAAGTGTTTGGTATATATACATGTAGACAGAAAGTGTGCAGACAAGTGTGGTGCAGACAGAAAAGCAGCAAGATGAACACCATCGTAGGAAGAAGTCTGAGTTGTATCGCACAATGCTATCACCTCAGAGGATCATTAAGACGAGGTTTTATCTGTGTCATGCAGGTGAGTTACGCCTCAGAGACTTTTATTGTGAAGGAAAAACAACAAAACTGGTAAAACGCAATAAGAAACAATAACCAGCAAGTAATCAGTGCACGTACTTGTAAGCGTAAATATAATGATCCTGTGAACAGTGCTAAATCTGTGACAAGCAGATGGTAAATTGAAATTATAAAGTAATCTAATCATGGACACATGTGCCTCTGAGCAATGTGGTCTCTGTGAGTTAAAGTCAATCTCATGCTGGCTTCCTCTGAAGCCGTACGTGGGAAGGTCTGCCAGCAACCTGCATATGGTCGTGGGTTTACCTCGGGCTGTGCCTAGTTTCCTCCCACCATAATGCTGGCTGCCGTCGTAGAAGTGAAATATTCTTGAGTATGACGGAAAACACCAATCAAATAAATAAATAATTAAATCAGTGTTATCTTATATTTTGGCCCAAACAACAGGTAAAAGGTTATTGTGTGTCTAGTTCTATGTTTGCCCAGGAGGATTGCCACTTCTGAGTGAAACTCAGATCCGTACACAGTAGGACAGAAAAAATAAAGTACCAGTATATCTGACACCCAGGTCATCCTTGAATATCATATTGTCTTCTTAAGTAGGACAGAGAAACACCTTGGTTTGAACATGTTTTCGCCATAATATTTCTGAAATATTACCTAAGGAGTTTTATGTTGTAGTCATTCATTCATGTATACAAACACCACAGTTCCTATATTGTCTTTCGGTGTGTATGTGACAATACATCCTTGAACACCAAATTGCCTTTCTGGATCTGTATATTTCAACCCTTAAATTCCATATTGCCTTCACAACATCTGTTATTTCTGGATCTGGATATACAAATGCCCATCCTCAAACATATATTAACTTCTTATTTAGAGTTATTTCTTGGTCTTACTACGTTGTTGTGTTAACCGTTTGTGGGTAATTATGTTTTCAGGTTCGTCAACCTGTGGAATGCTCCTCTCGTCTTAGAGCAGGCATCCAGAGTCTCTCAGTTCGAGGGAAAAGAATCTGGACAAAGCGACCTATGCAGTTTACAGCAAAGCACAAACAGGACAAAGTCCCAGAAGCCTTTGAGCTGGTGTACGTTAACAACATGAACAGGTACTATTTCCTATCTCAGGTGATCATTTATGGGATGCTGTTCCCGACGTTGTGCTTCTGTGGGTGCCTGTTGTGGGCAGATCGAGAGTTGCTGACTGAGAGGCTGAAGGCAGAGGGGCTAGATCATCCCTATGTCGTTATCATCCCACCCATAGTGTTCAGTTTAGGGCTGATTTTCTTCACGAACTCAGTTTGCACCAGGGCTGTCATCCGCATGTATCGCAATGCTGACAAGAAGACTTACATAGCCGTAACCCAGAGGTGGAATATGATGCGAGAGCTTGTAGAATTCAGCCCTGAAGACTGCGTGCCTCAGAGTCGCGAATCTCTCTCCATGAGACACATGCTGGGGGGCAACGTGCGGATCAAAGGGCGCACTTTTCTCTTGAGAGACAGTGACTTCCGACAACCGGTGTATTACAATGAAGTGATGGGATGGGAAAGAGCTGAAGAAGATCGCTCAGACAAAATTGACGACGATTTGAGCAAACTCATAAAAATTAGGAAAAAGTAGCTGGGGCCAATTTTTTTTTTTTTTTACATAGAAAAGGTAAAGTGAGTTGTCAGACTTTGGAGAGATTGCTCCTGTATTATTATGAGCAAAAGTCTTAATTCAAGTACTGGTAATGTTTCAGTGTCTGGTTTTCAGGTTACGTTTAGTAATTGTTAATAATACCGATCATTTTGAGTGTGCATTAAAGCTTATAATGTAATTTCATACCAATTTGTTCTGGGAATTTCGGTGAAATGTGACTTGTTACTCGTCAAAATGGCTAGCTCTAGTGGGCTTACCCATAGGTTATTACCTGTAGAGAGGCTTAGCCCTAGGTCCTACCTACTGCCTGCAGCCATATTTTGCCAACATAACATGCTGTCCCTCTCAGTTTGCTGTTGGTATCATTTAATAGAGGCTGTAAGACCGGATAACACGGGACAACCAAACTGAGACGGACAGCATGATGTGTTGGCAAAATACGGCTGTAACTAGTAGGAAAGATCTAGGGCTTAGCCTCTATAGATAATAATCTATGGGTAAGCCTGCTGGAGCTACCCAAGGGCAGATAATTCAGAGTAATACAGAATCTCTCAAATGTTGCATGTTTTTGAAGACTCCAGCAGCAAAAAAAAAAAAAAAAAAACGCCATGATTCCTTTAAAGTCATTTGATTTCAGAAGTTTGCCATTTTGTTTCATATTCTCACAACAGCATGATGAGGTTGGAGCAAGGAATCCTGACTGGTCGTACAGGTGTCAGTATGATGTGACTGGGTGGAGTGTCAAGTCTGGTGTCTTCGGCATGATATTTCAGTGAAGGAAAAACCTTGGCGGCATCGACACCCTGCCAAAACACATTTCTGTATATCTCTTTCTAAGGACTCTTTGTCATCGTATGACTGAAAAATTGTTGAGTATGACATTTAAACCCAAGAATATATACAATTCTGTAGAACAAAGCCTTGATAGCATTCTCTGACACTGAGGAACAGAGAGGTGCCACAGAGCATCTCATCGGTATACCACTTGGCCTCTCCACCAACACTTGACTCAGCAACCTAGCTAATGAGGGCCTAGCCACACGAGTGCAGCGTAAGCAATGAATAACAAGACAGACAGAAACATCATGTATCACATATTGTATTTTAATGATTTGGTCAGTATTAGGATATAATAATCAATGAAATGTACAAAACAAATCTACTCTTCCTGTTCCTTATTTCTCTGCCTGCGTTCATCATGGAGATGACCCATTCCTGAAATGCTGGATGGCTAGTTGTCTTTTTGACAAATGTGATAACATGCAGCAAACTTGACGAACCAGATTTGCATAATCATATTTTACACAAGGGGGACTTGCAATAAGTCCTTCCTTATTTACGGACGTAATTTTATGCCCAAAAGGTCTTTACAATTGAACCCTTAACATTACAGCTTCACAATGAACAAAACTACAAAGTCTATTTTTTAAGGGCAATGTAGATGCTTCCAGTTAAGAATAGTAAAGACATGTTATACTACCACATCATAAAAATGAGATACGATTTGCCAGCATCCAATACAGTGTACGTAGCATTACCACTTGGCCAAGGTTTAATACTGGTGCCTGAAGGCCAAGTCACCAGGGTGCTCCTCTGATCCTGTGCCAAAGTAAACCTGGCCATTGTAAACAAGGTGGTACTAATACGGTATTCACTGTAGTGTATAACATGCTGCGCACTGATCACATAAATACATCAAAGATCCAACAACAAAGCTCTCACCAATGGCCATTCCATACTTTTATACTGGACACCGGAAATTACACACCTAGTTTGAAGTTGGCAATTAAATACTGTTACATATTTACAGTTATGTTCATATGGACAATGAAAACAGGACTTTGCAGGATGTCAACCCTATGCATGTCGCTGTATATAACTGGGAAAATGTCTACATCATCATGATAACTAAAGCTTTTGCTGCAAGCAAATAGAAAAAATATGTATGTGTGTGCAGGCCTACAGGTGTACATGTACTTGCCATAACTGTTCATAGATTAAAACCTGGGTGCATGATTTCAACCCATGATTGACCAAGACCTAGTCACTGTTATAATTGTGAGGAATTATGGTAATCCAAGCTTTCAGTGAGTTAACTTTCATCAAAACACCACTACCCTGAATACATGAACAACTCAAAAGTTATGAAGTTGTTGCTCATCTTGGAAGTGGGCCACATTGAAAACACTGTAATGAGAAAATCCAATTAATCTCATTTTAAGTAATCAGCCAAGACAAGATACTGGTACCCTGACTTTGTAATATATTGTATTTATGTTATATACCCAGTGCCTCAGTCCAAGTAATACTGTTGTTATGTTTGCTGGCTGGTTCAGTGTTAGCAGTCTCTGTGCAGGTTAGCTAGTGGATGCAGTACAGTTCCAGTGTTCGAAAAACATATAGTACATAGTACATGTGAGTCCCATTACTGGATGGTACAGTCTAAAGAATCAGAAATACCAACAACGAAAAATAATAACAGGTCAAAATTAATGTTAACTCTTATATTTATACATCTTACCCTAGGCCTGGTTTCACTTCCCCAGCCTTTTCATATTGTACACATACAATTACCATAATTGAGAGCTTTTCAGATGCCCAGTGAAGGACAGTTAATAATGTTGCGCATATGTAAAGGCACTCTTTATAGAAACCAGTACAGTGACAGTTTGCTAGCCACATATGCACAAGTGAAACACACATACTGATGTCCCTACAGTACATCCAATTATACAGATACACATCACACACATATATAGCCAAGTAAGCGACTTAAAGCATAAATGGTAAAAATTTTAAGAAATAACACGAACACATACATCTGTTCACTAAATGTCTTTCAGCATCTATTCTGCCGTTCCATTTAAAACAGACAATTCATCTTTTGTACACCCTTGAGCACAGACAAATGTAGACAGCTGTGCCATACATTGTCTCAGGTACTGAGCCACCTGTACTGGTGTGTGCACGCATACATGTATCTAGCTGTTTGGACACACAAACATGTACACGTGCAGTTACAATGTATACACAAACCTGAAGACGACAATAGCAAAGCAGTCCAGAGGAAAGAACTGGGATCAGAAGGGAGCAGGGTGGCGCTGCAGGGCGTCACGGTGGTCTACATTACAGATGTATATAGATTACTGTTGGTGTAAATACAGTAACAAAAGCACTACAATTGCTTTGCAATCAGAGATTGTAAATAACACAAAGTACAAAATTCCACAGCGAGTCGTGTTTACAAAATGTCAGACAAGCAACCAGACCTTGATCAGTGTTGGTGTGTCCAGTTCATACTGGTGGAGATCTGTGTAAACAAGCATCAAGTGTGTACTGGTGAAGAATTGTCCACGTAGTATAAATTTCAACATTAGCATTTTAGGTTGAAAATCTAATACCTTCACAAACAGACCGCACAAACCTACACTCAGTGACTACACGCGTTTCTTAACGGATCACACAAAACTCCACTCACCGTACAGGTTTCTTCTGAACAGCCCACACACCTTCACTCAGTCACTGTACGCAAATTTCTCTGTCAACACAAACCTCAACTCAATGACTATACGTTTCTCATCAGTCCACGCAGACCTCCCCTCAGTCACTGTACATGTTTCTCAACACTCCACTCAGTGACTGTACGTCTGTCTCTCAGTCCACATAAACCTCCACTTAATAACTGTACACATGGTTCTCACAGTCCACACAAACTTCCACTCAGTGACTTACACATTTCTCAACACTAAACAAATGTCCACTCAGTGTCTGTGCAAACTGCCATGAGCAAGCACAAAATGTTAATGTATTGGACTAACGGAGAAGGAAGGAAAATAGATTGATGGCTTTCACGCTACAAGTAGCTTGCACATTTTTTGTTGTGCGCATACAAACACTGTAAGAGACACACTAAGTGGTGTAGGGATATCAAGCAGAGCTTTGTGTTATTCTGGTTCAGCTTAAATTCAGTTGAAGGTCTCAAATCATTTGGGTTTTTTTCTTCCTATGGTGCAGTTCAAGAACTGTAACAACAGCTTAGAGTCTGATGATGACAGCAGGTGTTCCAAACTCAGGAACTATCTCAACACACAAGTCTAGAAATCAATGACCTGAAAAATCTCAGGAACTAATATGGTTAAGTTCACAAACACTGCACTGTACTGTTACTCATGTACACCTTGACTTGTACTACTATGTGTTTCTCGACCACAGCACGAGTAATGAATAAAAAACAACAAGAATGCTACCCTGTATAAACTATTGCCATGACGTGTAGGAACCTAATCATAAAGCACAAAATATGCAGCACTTTAACATACACAATCCAAGTGTAATGCACCATAAATTCTTACCAAATAGATTTAATGATGTGCAAAGACCAGGAGAGAAAGATGATTGTCCAATAACACCAAAGTAGTTTAGCAACTGTGACCTTGACACACAAATTTACTTGTGACTCTATAACCCATTTCTCAGAAATGGCGAGAAAGAAAAAACGGCCAATGAGGGCCCAAGGCCTGGTACTCAAGATAGACGAGATAACCTTGTACAATTTACATGCAGGGAAACTTTCACAGCACACCATGAGGGGACAAATCCAACGCACATGTGGGAATGCTTTTACAGCATATCAAGTACTCTGCACACCAATATGTAAGAACTGCATAACATGTGAGGGCATGTTTCAAGTACTCTGAACTATAACACTGGGGAAAATCTTCAATGCACAACATTTGGGGAGATCTTTAGCGCACTTCTTGTGAGAACATCTTAAATCACAGCAGCATGTGCATGGACATTTGTACAACACAGCATGAAGCGAAGTTCCTACAGCTTTATGTGACCATTCACTCACACTATCAGTTCTCACACAAGGCAGGGAAGTAAACTCAAATTGCAAATCGTCCAATTAAAAAAACAAAAACAATTATAAACCCAATGTTAATAAATTATTTAACAATTCAATTTAGATCAACTGAAAACACACACCACTGTGTTTCTCATGGTGCTAATTATATTCCGGCATTATTTCTCCTAATGTTCTGCGTTGGACAGGTGTCTTGTGACGTTCACACCTTTATTCAAGGTGGGCAGACAGAATTG
This sequence comes from Acanthopleura granulata, assembly GCA_016165875.1. NCBI lineage: Eukaryota > Metazoa > Mollusca > Polyplacophora > Chitonida > Chitonidae > Acanthopleura > Acanthopleura granulata. The sequence goes on along the minus strand of JABBOT010000080.1, from coordinate 40,683,580 downwards.
TATATACAAGTGTCACCTGAGTTAGGAAAGATCTCAAATACTGGGAGCCCTAATTAGGCCACTGTTGCAGACATAAAGACATTTTTGAAATCAGCTGAAAATCAGCATTCAGGTTTTATACTCAGGAAAAAAGTTTTAGATGGTCCAAATATTTTGACTTAGGAGCTCTTGCAGCAATACTAACAGATGATATGGCTGTATTAAATATCCTTTGATGCAACTTTCTAATCTATCTTGCATGAAGAGAAGACACCCAGTAGATCCAATCTGATTCAATGCTCTCTGACCTTGTGCAGGTTTGGAACTAGATGACATCATGAAATCAAACAGCCTGCATTGTGATTACAGCTGAATAACCAACACAGGACTAGATCCACTTGTAACCAAATATTAGAAAGATGTAGGCAAACAGACACATAGAACTGGTAAAATTGATCAAAACACTCCTCCTGATGAATTACATACTTTTACCCATATCATGGACTGACAAACTCTACCCAATGCCACTTGTACAGTGTTCTGTTACAAATGTTGTCTAGGCTATCACTAGAGACAAAACACAATCTGGTCATCCATTTGTATCAAATATCACTTCACATACAAACTGTTCCTTTTCCATCATGGATGACATCAAATTTCAATCAGTAAAAGTATTATACGCCCCTGACTTTAAAATTTGTGACAGACTTGAAGGTGAAGGTGCCCATGGAAGGATGAACTGTAGAATCTGGCACTGTATTCTGGGATGTTCTCAGAAAACATGTAGTCATGACCGGTCACGAACCACACCAACAAACATGTCCACATATGGTTGACACTCCAAAGCTAGGATATATGTGTAGGCCCTCTTGGATATTGGCCCTCCACTATCCAAATCTGGTTACTGGCCCCACTGCTTTGTTCCCATCTAGATACTTGCTTTTACATGTAGCTCAGTCCAAATACAGGCACTTATACATGGTTCTCCCACTCAGGCTAGAGGCCCACAGGTATGACAGTTTTGCATCCACCTGTATACTGGCCCACAACTTTGTGCCAATTAAGCCACACATTGGCCCACAGCTATGTTCCCATCTGGTTAGATGTATCTGCTGGCAGGCCTGTGTCAACCCTGATACTGGCCCACAGCCATGTTTCCATCTGAACACAGGCCCACATCTCTGTGCCAGCGTGGACACTGGCCCACATCTCTGTGCCAACGTGGACACTGGCCCACAAGTCTCTGTGCCAATGTGGACACTGTCCCACATTTCTGTGCAAACCTGGACACTGATCCACATCTGTGTGCCAAAATGCATCCTGGCCCACATCTCTGTGCAAACCTGGACACTGATCCACATCTCTGTGCCAAAATGCATCCTGGCCCACATCTCTGTGCCAACCTGGACACTGACCCACATCTCTGTGCCAAAATGAATCCTGAACCACAGCCCAGTCTTCATCCCAACATTGGACCACAACCACATTGGGCCCTAGCTGATTTTTCATTTGGATACCTGATGCAGACTGACTCCCATTTTAGGAAACTGGCTGATACTTTAGCTCTCATTCTGCATACTGTCTCACATACTAGTATTCAAATTAGGACCCCTAACCATCGGGGATTAATGAAGTCTAATGCACTGAATGTCAATCACATGTTGCCGATCTTGTTCGCACATGGCCAGCTGGAACTTCAAAGCCTTAGTTGTTACTGGCCCTTCTGTAAACAACCTGTCGCCGCTGAAAGCTCCTGTAGGAGAATAAATGACAATTAGTAGACAATTTTCGATGGTACATGTATGAATATCACCTTTTACCATGCTTACAACACGAGTTACACAGCAATGGATAGGATGTTCAATAACGTTTACTTATGGGTGTAGGGAAGATCATGTCTTGGGTGTAGTGAAGATTTAGTCTTTGGTGCATTGAAGAGCAAGTCTTCGGTGTAGGGAAGAGCATGTCTTGGGTGTAGGAAGAGTGTGTCTTGGGTGTAGGGAAGAGAGTATCTTGGGTGTAGGGAAGAGAGTGTCTTTGGTGTAGTGAAGACTGAGTCTTTGGTGTAGGGAAGAGTGTGGTTTGGGGGTAGGGAAGAACAAGTCTTGGGCGTAGGGAAGAGTGTGGTTTGGGGGTAGGGAAGAACAAGTCTTGGGTGTAGGGAAGAGCATGTTCTGGGTGTAGGGAAGAGCATGTCTTGGGTGTAAGGAACAGTGTGTCTTGGGTGTAGGGAAGAGAGTGTCTTGGGTGTAGGGAAGAACAAGTCTTGGGTGTAAGGAAGAGTGTGTCTTGGGTGTTAAGAACAGTGTGTCTTAGTTGTAGGGAAGAGTGAGTCTCAAGTGTAGTGAACAGTGAGTTTTGGGTGTAGTGAACAGTTAGTCTTAGGTGTAGAGAACAGCGTGCCTTGGATGTAGGGAACAGCGTGCCTTGGATGTAGGGAAGAGTTGGCTGTAGGGAATAGTGCTGGGTGGAGTGAAGGATGAGTTGTATGTGTAGGAATGTGTGTCTTGGGTGTAGGCATGAGTGTGTTTTGGTGTGGTAAACAGTGTATCTTAGAGTGGGGAACAGTACTGAACACTAGTAGTGAATTGTTTGTCTTGAGAATGGTCTCATTACGCAAGACAGTGAAAACAGCGTATATGTGGTTAAAAAGAAGAAAGCAGTTGTTAGCTGCCAGTAGTGTCCCTTCATGCAAGTGATGCTCTTACTGTTCTACAGTTTCTACATCACAGAGAAGCACAAGGTTTCACACCATTAGATGGACCAATACTGTCAGTGACACAAGACAACATATCTTGTACAACAGAACACAATATCACAGTGTAATTTTTTAAAAACAGTTAAAATAAGTTACAAACATCTCCTATGAACTAAAAATGAATGGTACATTTCTTAAAATAGCCTTTAAGTAGTCACTGAATATATCAGCATATAATCCATGAACCGTAATGAAGAACTATTTTAACATAATATTATTTCCAACACAAATCCCATACTACAACAAAATTCCACAAGTACAGCAAAGGAAATCTGTATCAAGGGTGATAACTACACATGTACCTCCACATAGGATGGCATGTTTCCACAATGAACATGAATCTCCACCATAAAATTTCATGCGTACCTCAAAAATGAAAGTCATCCTCCACTAATAAATTTTCACAACGAACAAGTAATCGCACAAACAATAAACAAGCACTTGTGCATATGAACAGAAAGCACCTTTGCAATGAATACACATGTCAATGAATGAATAAGCTCAGACTGAATTACTACATGTGTGAGCACGATGAATAAATATATCTACCATGAAAAAGCACCTCCACCCTGTGTACATGTACCTTCACCGGGAATGATGATGGTCTTTAATGAACAAGTACATGTATCTTCACCAGGAATGATGATGGTCTTTAATGCACTAGTACATGTACCTTCACCGGGAATGATGATGGTCTTTAATGAACCAGTACATGTACCTTCACCGGGAATGATGATGGTCTTTAATGAACAAGTACATGTACCTTCACCAGGAATGATGATGCTCTTTAGTGAACAAGTACATGTACCTTCACTGCGAATGATGATGGTCTTTAATGAACAAGTACATGTACCTTCACCGGGAATGACGATGGTCTTTAATGAACCAGTACATGTACCTTCACCGGGAATGACGATGGTCTTTAATGAACCAGTACATGTACCTTCACCAGGAATGATGATGCTCTTTAGTGAACAAGTACATGTACCTTCACTGCGAATGATGATGGTCCTTATTTAACAAGTACATGTACCTTCACCGGGAATGACGATGGTCTTTAATGAACAAGTACATGTACCTTCACCGGGAATGATGATGGTCTTTAATGAACCAGTACATGTACCTTCACCGGGAATGATGATGGTCTTTAGTGAACAAGTACATGTACCTTCACCGGGAATGATGATGGTCTTTAATGAACAAGTACATGTACCTTCCACAACAGTGTGCCAGTACACCATGTACTGGCAGGAACAGTTAGACATATTTATTACACATAAGCCACAGAGACGATTCGGGGACAACAATTCAGGCAAGAAGAAGACTCAGGGACACATAAGCCACAGAGACGATTCGGGGACAACAATTCAGGCAAGAAGAAGACTCAGGGACACATAAGCCACAGAGACGATTCGGGGACAACAATTCAGGCAAGAAGAAGACTCAGGGACACATAAGCCACAGAGACGATTCGGGGACAACAATTCAGGCAAGAAGAAGACTCAGGGACACATAAGCCACAGAGACGATTCGGGGACAACAATTCAGGCAAGAAGAAGACTCAGGGACACATAAGCCACAGAGACGATTCGGGGACAACAATTCAGGCAAGAAGAAGACTCAGGGACACATAAGCCACAGAGACGATTCGGGGACAACAATTCAGGCAAGAAGAAGACTCAGGGACAACAGCTGGGGCAAAGAAAAGACCAAGGAACAACACTTCAGAGGAAGGGAAGACTCTGGAATAACACATCAGCGAAAGAGAAGACTCAAGGATAACACTTCACGCAAGAAGAATACTCATGGAAAGCACAGACAAGACTTTGAGCAAAGAAAAGTTTTCATGGACAAGACTTCAGGCAAGGAGAAGGCTCATGGACAAGATTTCAGACAAGGAAAAGATTCACAAACAAGACTTCAGGCAAGGAGAAGGTTCATGGACAAGACTTTAGGCAAGGAGAAGATTCATGGACAAGACTTCGAGCAAGGGAAAGTTTTCATGGACAACACTTCAGGAAAGAAAATTCATGGGCAAGACTTCAGGCAAGGAGAACATTCACGGACAACACTTCAGGCAAGGAAAAGATTCACAGGCAACACTTCAGGGAAGGAGAAGATTCATGGACAGCACTTTAGGCAACTGGAAGACTCATGGGCAAGACTTAGAGCAAGGAGACGATTCATTGATGGCAATTCAGGTAAGAACATTCACAGACAACACATCCGGCAAGGGGAATATTCAAGGACAAGGCTTAAGGCAAGGAGAAGATTCACAAACACTTCAGGCAAGGAAAAGATTCACAGACAAGACTTCAGGCAAGGAGATGATTCATAGACAAGACTTCAGGCAAGAAGATTCATGGATGACTTCAGGCAAGAAGATTCATGAACACCTCAGGGGAGAAGATTCATGCACGACACTTTGGGGTAGGAGAAGATTCACGGACAAGATTTTAAGAAAGGAGAAGATTCATGGACAACACTTCAGGAAGGAGAAAATTCCCAGATGCTTCAGGAATGGGGGAGCCTCAAAGACAAGGCTTCAGGCAAGGAGACGATTCATGGACAACACCTTATTCAAGGAGAATATTCATAGACAACAACACATCAATCATAGGGAAGATTCAGGGACTTCAGGCAAATAAAAGATTCATGGACAACACCTCAGACAAGAAGATTCAGACAACACTTCAGTCAAGGAGAAGATTCAGGGACAATGCTTCCGGCACAGGAGAAGACTCACAGACAACAAGATTCATGGACAGCACTTCAGGCAAGGAGAAGGTTTTATGGACAACACTTCAAGCAAGGAGAAGTTTTTATGGACAACACTTCAGGCAAAGGGAAGTTTTTATGGACAACACTTGAGGGACAACACTTCAGGCAAGGAGAACTTTTTGTGGACAACACTTCAGGCATGGAGAAGTTTTTTTGGACAACCCTTGAGGGAAGGAAAGTTTTAATGGACAACACCTGAGGGAAGCGGAAGTTTTTGTGGACAACACAAGAGGGAAGGAGAAGTTTTTATGGACAACACTTCAGCCAGGGAGAAGTTTTTATGGAAACCACTTGAGAGAAGGAGACGACTCACGAACAACACTTCCGGGAAATAAAATCAAACCTGTTAACATGCAGATGACCGTGCCACTAAGTCTCTTACTGGAAACACAACTTCGCATCTTGAATAAAAAAAAAAAAAAAAAATTTCCTGACTGAACACAACATGATGTGGGAGGGAGGAGAGGGGGAGGGGGTGTTACATACATGCTGGTGGCTGACATGGGGAATCATTCTTGCTAACCGTGCTAGTTACAGCATTGTCAGTTTATCCAAATACCTCCAGGATTACAGGGGGGGGGGGAAGCAAAAATAACAATAACATCGGAGTCAAAATGCAAAATTACCCAAAACAACAGAGAGGAGGTAATAATCTGTATATAATCTTCTCTAACAAAAAATGACTACTCTCAAAATTTCTAGCAACCTTATCAAGAAGGTTCAATGAAAGATAAAGTGCCACCTTCCAAAACTGCTTGAAGTAACTACTTTGTAATGGTATAAAAGACTACAGAAGTATTAACATTACACTCCACATTCCCCAACCCTCCTAAAAAAAAAACAACTCACAAACACCTATATAAACAAGTATTATCAGTATTTCAGTTTACTACTTGGAGTATAACTGACTGTTCACAGCAACACTGAATGGGGCCAATTATAAACTTTTAGTTCCAATAACTACACTACATGTGCAGTATAGTCTAAGAGAAGATATCCCAGAGAACAAAATAACAGAATTGTTGAATCTAATTAAAGTACTAAATGAGAACTGCATCTGGAATAGAATAATGGGTAAGTACAAACACACAACTCTACCTAAGGCAGAAATGACTCACTTCTTGTTTTTGCGCTCCTCGTTCTTCTGCAGCAATCTCTCCTCCGTGGCCTGAAGTCTCTGACGGACGTGCGAGGCATCCTCCACGTCACCCCCCAGCTCCATCTCCTCCAGCTGGTGTGCCAGATCCTCAGACTCATCCCTCAGCTGTTGGATGGAGGCGTAGATCTCGCTGTCCTCACTCTCCTGAAACCACACCAGGCACAGTTATCAACCGAGATCTCATCAACATTCAAAGTTATCAATAGTCACAATTATCAGTGAAGCAGGCATAGTTATAAATAGTCACAACTATTAGCACAACAACCACAGTCATCAACAGATATCAGCACAACTGGCTAAGCTATCAATAATGATAATTATCAGTGATACATCCAGTTATCAATAGTCAAAATTGTTAGTGCATCAGGCACAGTGATTAACAGTCACAATTAGCAGATCAGCAGAGGCTGTTATCAATAGTATCAGAGATCAGCAGAGTAAATTTCCATGAATTAACTGCACCTACCTTTGGATTGCGGATGTCAATATGAACTAGAAGAGAGGACAGTTCCAAAGGCTCACTGTATTCATTTAATAAAGGAACACTACGATATCCTAGAAGAAAAAATGCAATGAATGGTAAGGACAACACTATTTTTTGTTTTTCTTAAGAATTATTTCACTGGCTTTTCATGCCAAATTTAAAAAAAATATACAAAATAAATATTTAATATATTCTTAAATATTATCATAATCAGATTTAATGCTCATGTTTAGATGTAGGCTTTCCAGGTATGTAAACAGTCCAAAGGGAAGGTAGCCAGCTTACCTGTGCGTAAACATTCAATTGGGAAGGTGGCCTGGCCCAGGAAGTTGGGGTCGCCGAAGATGTCCTCATCCTGGACGGTGAAGCGGATGAGAGCAAGCGGAGGGCAGAGGATATCAAAGACACACGGCTCGTTCCACACAGGGTTGAGGCCATTGTCAGCTACAACAAGATCGGGATACAACATAAGACAACTTGAAATAACAGATGCTAGGTGTTTTTAGCCCAACGTCAACAGGCAACACATAGGGCCTTCCAAGTAATCCCAAGACATTTAGAAGCAGGGATCGCACTCTTCAAAGATCTCCAATTTCAAGGCCTTTTTCAAAGCTTTTCTAGGCTCCTTCAAATCAATATTCCACACATGTAACTGTAAAGTAATAATAAATGGAACTCAGTCTTTCACATATACAGAGCAGTGTACTTTGAAAGAGAAGTTGTGAAAGAGAAGATGTTCAAAATGAATTTCTCCAAGAAAATCTCAGCACACTACTATACACCAGAGCTCATATTGGTTCTCTAATTTTCCACCCTCAAGTACAACTGATACAAGCTGTGACACCTTCCCATCCCTCACTGAGGCTAAATTTAAAATACTGTAAATGCCTTTTTATTCGCACGGTTCTAACTTTCGCGGATTTCGCGGTATTTATTTTTCCACGAAAACAAAAACCAGCAAATACAAAAGCCATACGTTTCTTAAATACACGTATATCATATTATGTACTAGTAATAGTCTGTACTACAGCACGTACAGTCTACTTGAGGGGCATAAAATAAAGGACAAAGCAGGTATTTTAGTAAAATAATTCATTTATTTAACAGGTGTTGCAATCATACAATACAAAGCACTACAAATTTAATGGCACAATTAAGTTCACAAACGTTGAGAAATATTTACAACGAACTTGTATGGATTCTGGCTTTTATAAATCCAGCTTGGATTAAATCCTGTCTCTTGCTGATTATCTCATGGCACTTGATAATCCAGCGGGCATGAATAGGCTTCAACACAGCGGTCCGTGTATCGACATGGCTATCTTCAAGCTGGGTCATGACTTCATTAGCATACCACGCCTGGAAACAGTTTTTGAGTTCATCCTTGAAATCTTTGTTGACGGAGAGATCAATCGGCTGGACACGGTCGGTGCAGCATGCTGGTACAAACACACAATAAATATGGTTTCGTCTTAGTTGACTATTAAATATTCCCCCTGGTGGGCTCTGAAGACGTCAATATTACCAAACACTTCTGGGTAGGTCTCAGTTTTAGCGCCTTCCGCTGTTTCTTACAGTAAGGGATAATGCCTTCGTCCACATACCACAGTGTGGACTCGTCTGTACTGATTCCTTAATTTTACCGAAGTCTTCTGGCAATTTCTTCACATCTTTTGTCCCCTTTCACTTGACATATCCCATTCATTTAAGCAAGGATCGGGCCCAGGTCTCCGTAATAGTAAGTGTGCCACCAAACTGTGGAAGTTTTGTCCTGTTTTAGAAGGATGCCTTCAGCTGCCGCCATAACAATTCAACGATTTATCACTCCGCCACTCAAACGGACTTTTTTTACCCAGTCCTTCACCATATCGTCAAGTTTCTGTCCAATTAACAAGGGATGATCAGTTGTAGCCTTAAGGATGGATCGGATAACCCTGCCGGGTTTTTTTTTTCCATCTTTTTCCAGTATGAAGACTTCATACTTCACACGGTGCTTTCATTAATAGGGCGGCCTAGCTGAGAGAAGAATTTACGGGCAGCACATGCTATGCCGATTTCCACAGCAGTTTGGGCAATTTTCGCTCTCATGTCATCATCATAGCTGTTGTAGTCTCCACGCTTTCGTTTTCTGGGATTTTCTGCTATTTCCGAATCTACAGCATCGTTGGCAGCCTGAATAATGTCGGCTTCTTCTATGGACTGGCTGCTCTGTGGATTTGGTAGACCGGGAGTCTTGACAGGGCTCGTTGTGCTTATCCATTTCCACAAAGACATTTTTTAAGCAATCGTGACGGACTTTATAGAGAAGAATGATTTCAGTAGCAGCGGTAACTGGCTTATATTACCAGTAAATTTACTCAAATCTGTCACAGGTAACAAGTTTACAGACCGGTATTGGGCATGTGAATTAAACAATAGTATTTATTTATTTTTGTCACATTTAATCCTTAAGTTTATCTTAAGGAGACTGACTTCCTGACCCCAGGGATCCTTAATCTTTAGGCTGACCAGCGAGACTAAGTGTTCAAAAGATTAAAAACTTAAGACGATTATTTTTCTTTCTCTAAACCAAGCCACTGAACTGTATAAATCTTTCGTTATATCTCACATGTACAAACAAGTTAAAATTAAATGTATTTGACGATTCCTGTGTTGAAACGCTTTTGTTAAAATCCGTGAAAGTTTATTCCCGTGAATGTGTCTTCTTGGCGAATCTGCGAAAGTTTATGCCTGCGAATATAAAGGCATTTACAGTATTACTTAAAAGTTTTATTTTGCATTCCCGATTAAAGGGTTGCCATAAATCAATCCCTCCTCCCACTTCCCTCTGATGCAGACAATCAAGCCCCGAGAAGTGTAGAGAGAGACAGTGACTTACCTCGTGTAGAAGTCTTATACTTGTTCTTGTCATACTCAGAACCCGTTATTTCTATTTCCACAAATGGGCTGGCAATACCGCGGCCAGACTTCACCAGATGGCGAGCTCCAATCACCTGAGACATATAAGCCATATATATATCTAGCCCTGTACCGCTGCCTAAATGTTGAAGAGGTCAGAATTTTGAGTTGATTCCACAAAGCCATTTTTGACTTCAAGCAAATTATAAAACTTTACTATGTTGAATAATTTATAGGCTAATGAGTCCAAATTATAACACATAACATAACACATGTCAGCTTTTCCCAACTTTTAACTCCTGGCATCCAAATGTAAGTGTTCAGATCAAATTTTACAGCAGTATTACATTTTTTTCACACCTGTATTATCACTCACAATGTTCTGAGATAAATACCACGATACAAAAAACAGTGGCTATGATACAAAGATTTGTGTATGTTTATATTTTGTCATAAGACTACTTACTCAAGGAACTTTGCTGTTACATGTATAAGTAATGACCAGAAGATCAGATCATGTCTGATGTCATGAGAGAAGAAAATGACAACCCTCTCCTCCCTAATAACTTGTAAGAGATCATCTACCTCTCACTCAAACAAGATTATGGTATTCAAAATTCTCTGTCATATCCTCTCTATTTTGATTCCTCGTTTAATGGCCACTGATGCAGTTTATTCATTTCAATGATGCTTAACATCACAGAATTTCACTGACCCTTAATAAGTTCGTAATGGATTTTTAGTCTTGACGAAAGAAGAAACAGTGTTCGATTTATCACATTTTATGCTAAAAATGCACACACACATGCACTGCAATTATTACGCCTTTTGGTGCATTTACAAGATGTTTACTCAAGCATATTATTATGCCTTTTGGTGCGTTTACGAGATGTTCACTCAAGCATATTATTACGCCTTTTGGTGCGTTTACGAGATGTTCACTCAAGCATATTATTACGCCTTTTGGTGCGTTTACGAGATGTTCACTCAAGCATATTATTACGCCTTTTGGTGCGTTTACGAGATGTTCACTCAAGCATATTATTACGCCTTTTGGTACGTTTACGAGATGTTCACTCAAGCATATTATTACGCCTTTTGGTACGTTTACGAGATGTTCACTCAAGCATATTATTACGCCTTTTGGTGCGTTTACGAGATGTTCACTCAAGCATATTATTACGCCTTTTGGTGCGTTTACGAGATGTTCACTCAAGCATATTATTACGCCTTTTGGTGCGTTTACGAGATGTTCACTCAAGCATATTATTACGCCTTTTGGTGCGTTTACGAGATGTTCACTCAACCATATTTTTACGCCTTTTGGTACGTTTACGAGATGTTCACTCAAGCATATTATTACGCCTTTTGGTACGTTTACGAGATGTTCACTCAAGCATATTATTACGCCTTTTAGTACGTTTACGAGATGTTCACTCAAGCATATTATTACGCCTTTTAGTACGTTTACAAGGTGTTTACTCAAGCATATTATGAAAGCATTATTATTACTTTTTGTCAAGCTCTGAAACTGACCAACACAACTAATATGACCTTCTGATTGCACTGAATATGGCTTTTTCAATCACGAAAAATTACTATCAAAGGTAGTCTGATTCATGATAGTGCTTGAATAGTGCTTGAATGTGTACTCACAATGATGGAAGCTGTCAAAGGCTCCACACCTACTAATGTCCGTTTGTCAAACGGATCATAGTTTTCATTCCTCATACAGTCTGGCTGCAGTACATAACCACACCTACAAACAACAAACTGGTCAACTACAGTAATCAACAGGTAACTGGCAAACTTTCATCTCGTGTGTGGCCCACAGATTTTCAGCAAGTTTATTTCTATGGAATATTATTTATCTGATTCGTGTTTTGTGCCGTGCTTAAGAACATTTCACTTATAAGACAGCAGCCAGCATAGTGGCTGAAGGAAACCAGGAAGGGCCTGGGGAAACCCACAACCATCCACCAATTGCTGGCAGATCTTACACGTACGGCTGAAGAGGAAGACAGCCAAGTGGGGAATACTATTTATTTATTTATTCGATTGGTGTTTTATACGGTGCTCAAGAATATTTCCCTTATACCATGACGGTCAACATTATGGTGGGAGGAAACTGGGAATTCCTCAGGACAAACCCACCACCATCCAAAGGTTGCTGGCAGACCTTCCCATGTACAGCCGGAAACAAGGTAATCAACAACTTATTACCATTAAGGTTTAGATGACAATGATTAGCAACATCTTCAGGATTTCTGAAGCAGGCAATAAATCAACATCTTATGAACATAAATATATAATAAATACAGAAGTAATTAAAAAGTCATACAGTGTACATGTCAACAAACTGTGATGGCTTTTACCTGCCATTGCGCAGAAACCTCCCCTGGTTCAACTGCATTGGGCGGTCCCCTGTCTGATAGTTCAGGGAGACCATTTGTGATCCGCAGTTCCAGATGTTCATTGGGTCATAATTGTCAGAATTGACCCGTTGCCCTTTGGGGTAAACACGGCTTAACTGGTTACTGTTATATCTGGACAGAGTTAAGAAACACTGTGTACAATGAGCAAACCCAGCGTGCCATGTCAAACTCAGAATATTAGTAGTAGCTGAAGGAAAACTTAAAACTAAACCATAAAAATTCACAATATTCTGATAATCCAATTGTATGATCAAGTTCTGATATTACCAAGTGAACTTGATGATAATGCTTAATACTTGACCCATAATCCTTTCCTTGATTCATTGTGGAATGCATTTTGATGTCTTCATACCACTCCTTCAAATACATTATGTAACTTCACTTAACAAAGGCAATTTTATACAAGTTACATAGGACAAGCTACATTACTAGTAGGACATATTTTAAATACAAAGACTGAACTGGTATTAGCTCAACTTATTTGATTGATGCTGACCATAAATTGGTCATGATTAGATTATTATTATTATGTCATTCACAATTATTTTCGGATAAGATTTTTAAAACAAAATACTTATCAGCGGAAATGTGCTAGTTTATTAGTTCTTTCACCTTAAATATTTTCAGATATATGATCTACTGAATTTACTAATATGAAAAAAACAATATCCCCAAAAAATTGGATACTTTGTAAAAAATTTTCCTTTTGATCTTGTGACATATTTTTCCACTTTGGTTTCAGGGAAAGATGACATCTCGTAGTATTGTCCCGGCAAATCTGTTCACAGAAAAATGGAGACATGCATACAGTAAAGATTTAGTTCTTCATTTAAGACAAGAACCATGCTTCTTGCTATATTAATATTTCACTTTGCATGTAATGATTATCAAGTTCAGGGCAGTCATGATAGTGGTACAAGCAACTGTCGAAAGAACTGTAAATGGTTGTCATCTGTCAACACTGCTTTCTCAAATAATTCTACACATACATAAAATGTGTGTCTGTCAATACCTTGTAATGTGGGCTTACCTTTCTTTCACCTCTTCCCAGTTCTCACCAATCATAGACATAACAAAATAGACATTATGTCGACAAAATTTTCGGGATTATAGCATAACACACTAATCAACTAAACACACAATGAAGAAAAAGCCCCATCATTAGGCCATGTTTCACTCACTGTCAGGGATGAACTGCACAGCTTGACAGTACACAATGAGATCAGAGAACTCGCGGGCAATATTCCTAGACTTCTCTTTGGTCCGTAGCCTCCTGGCCTATGGGATTTAGAGCAAAATCTGTCACTGGTAAACAGCTGAGATACAGTACCAGAAAGGTTAGAAGAAAGTGGAATGCCATACATAGGCTAATTCTAACAGCAATACAGTTTCTCTTTTCTCACATCTAATGAACAACATATACATATCTTTAATTTTCTGAAAAAAAAAAAAAAAAAACCAAAAAAAAAAAACTGTCCTAAAACTTAGAAAAATTAGAGTGAGTGTTTCAGGGCAAAAATATTAAACAAGTATCAACCAACCTACAATACTCCTAGTTTTTGTAAATCGTCACTGTTTTAACATGGACAAAAGCTTAAAACTGCTTCATGGACCAAAAAACCTGAGACAATTCAAACCCCTGAACACTTACATCACCAGTTGTTTTGCTGCTGTTAGGTCTGTTGACAGGGTAAATAAGTGTGAGAAGAGGGTAGTCACTGACCATCTAGCTTAAGACCAATAAGATCCTGTAGTTAGGAGCCACAGTTGAGCACCAATATCTTTTTATTCTGATATCTCAGCTTGATCGATTATTTTAGTGCTATGAATATTTTCCTGACTTGGCTAAGAGAGCACTGACCACTTGTTCGGCCACTTCAGCGCACTCCTGTATTGAGGCCATCCAGTCTTGCAATTTCTCCTCAGAATCTGCGGCAATCTCTAGAGGCTGTGCCTGTGCCTGCGAGAAAATCTTAAACGCAAACCTCCTGAATCCAGGCCCCTGAGAGCGCTCTGAAAGAAAAAAAAACCAACACAGGTGCATGAGAACACTGATTTATTGATTGACTGGTGTTTATGGCAGCACTCAAAACCTTTTTATTCACATAATTTTGGTCATTTTTATGGGTGGAGGAAACTAGAGTGTTGGGAGTAAACCACTGACAATTGTCAGGAATCTGACACACTTCCTGTCATAAAGCTAACGTAAACACCGCGATTTGAACTCATGATCTCACTTCTCAAAAGCCTGATGGTCACCAAGCCAGTTGTAAACTGTTAAAACACATCATTCTCTGGTGTTACCGCTGCAGAGCTTGTGAAATGCCTCTTTGCAACTATACAGAAACTGAAGGGTACATTCATTACTGAAAGAAACAAAAAATTGAACTGCTTGGTTCAATTTGTTTCTCATTACACTGCACATGATAATGTCATTCATTTTCTTCCTTGGAATTTTACAACTTATTCAACACTTGTCACTTAAAAGTAGAAAAAAACTTACATCACTGCCAATTCCATACAAATTAATTGGGAAAATTCTTTACATCAACATCTACCTGTATGGATATGAGCGTGCAAATGCTAAATTAAGTGGAAACTAGAGAAGGCAAGAGCTCCTGAATGTTTTGTACCCAGAATGCATTTGCGGACATCAATGGACCCCTTCTGGAGCGAGCCGAGCGGGGCAGATTCTGAGGTGTCGTCCTGGTTTTCTATCTCTTCTACATAGTTAGACGGGAACCAGTTCTGCTTCTTGTCACAGTAATCACCTCGCCACCTACAATCAGGAGGATAAAATACTGCAACTTTCCAACCATTGTGTATGTTTCCAAGATATTCAGTCAAGCATTTTGGTCAGGTTTATGGGTGGAGGAAACTAGAGTGTTGGGAGTAAACCACTGACATTTGTCAGGTATCTGACACACTTCCTGTCATAAAGCTAACGTAAACACCGCGAACGCTGGATTTGAACTCATGATCTCACTTCTCAAAAGCCTGATGGTCACAATTAGACAGCACTGTACCTGAGCCAGCTGGGCCCTCCAAAACAGAGAAACTATACTAGTGTATAATACTGGTACATGTATCATGACATCTAACACGCTAACATCCATACACATCAATGGGTATAACTGTTCAACATTTGCCACCTACACCAGCCAGTTGTAAGCTGTGTTGAAACACATCACTCTCTGGTTTTAACTCTGCAGGGCTTGTGAACTGCCTCTTTGCAACTATACAGAAACTGAAGGGTACATTCATTACTGAAAGAAACAAAAGGGCATTATCTTATGCAGACTGAAATTTCAAATTATTCTTTTTGTGAAGCCTGAAACTGGACAATCCAACCAATGTAGTTTTGACTCCAAAATCGAATTTATTATTTTTATTTCTTGGCCACAATTTTGGTGGGAGGATACCGGACAACCTACGACCATCTTTTGCTGACAGACGCATATATAATCAGAAATAACAGCATCATTTCTTTTAAAACAGTAATTATATACATGTAATATAAGTATTAATCAAGTTAGAATTACTTTTTCATAAAACCCCACACACAGTTGGAGTACTCTACTTACCGTAAAAACTCATCCAAATCAGTGCTCAAACTTACATCTCTCCAGTGGGATGCCCATCTACCTTGCAAACATACCTATAAGCACCTCTCTAAGATAAACAGAACACTCAGAATGAGACACTTCATCATGGCTGACAAACTCACCATCCTCCGTCTTGTTTGTGCACATTTGTAATCACAGCTCCCATCCTGAATGACAGCTCATCTTCTCTGTTGGCATGGTAATCATGCAGGGCTTTCACACGGATCTGCGGGGGGAGGGGCAAAAAGACAGACGGAAATTTAGTCACAGAAACATCTGCTGTGTGCTAAGCTTTCAACCATTTATTGTTTAATTCATCATGTGTGTTGCAGAGAATCCACACAAATGCAAGTTATTTTCAATGGCTGAATTACTTTACTAATAAGGTGATAGCTAAGGTGATAACTTAAGGTGATAAAAATCATTTTGTACTTCCACTTTCAGTGGTAAGATAGGAACATGAATGGGTAATAAAAACTGACCAGAGGGTAAAACGCATACATGGCAAGACAAAGAAGGGGAGGCTACAATCAATATGATTCACGACTGCTAACTTTATGCTCATCAGGGTTACATATGCTTAGGCCTACCTATTAAAACAAATGTAGACAAATATAAGGGTGGTGTAGGGGAAGGGAGAAACAGTTTTAAGAGTGACATGGCAAACGGTTTATCAAACAATGAAATAAGAATCCAAATGTAAATGATCACCTAGTCTGATGTTCTAGGGTCATTTTTACTTTCTTTTACAACCCAAGTTACATTTAATGGTGCTTTATTCTGGACAACTACATACAAAAGCCATATATCAGAATTTTGACTTTTGAAGTTCACCTTGCAAGAGTGTAATATCAGATTTGGTATCAGATTCGCTTTCTAAGATTTGTCTACAACAGGGTTTTATTGTCAAACCCTGACACCTTGCAGAATGAGTTATCACAGACTTTGGTGTCAAATTCACTTTGTTGAAGTGGTTCATCACAGGAAATGGTTTCTATTTTACCTTACTAGTGGTGAACCAAAGAGACTAGAGTGTCAAAGTTTGGAATACACTATTAGGGTAGTGGAACAGAAAGCTTGCGGACGACCTCTCTAACAATGTAACTGCCTACATATTACACAGGACATGCTGAACAGTGAGGGTGATGTTATACTTAAGTGCTAAGTCTAGGGTGTCAAACACGAGTGCACTGATCTGCAGACTCTGTTCACTATGAAAGGAATTAGTAAGAGCTGATGCAGGCTTGTTGCCAAAAGGATGAATTAAGATCTACAAGAACAACTTCACATGAAAATAAAATTATTCTGAGCATACTAAAGTATATTACTAAAATGGCCAAGTGATACACTATCAAACATCAACACTCAGGACATGGTAACACATACAGCACACAAATGTACACACTGGGTACAAATTATACACTGGGAAGCTTCACGGATAATACCAAACAAGCAATCTTTATACAATCTTCAAACTATATAAAGTACAGATTACCAAAATCATCTTACATTTGTACCTCTCCAAGAGACTTAAGATTCCATACATCATTTATTTATGTATTTATTTATTTGATTGGTGTTTTACGCCATACTCAAGAATATTTCATTTATACGACGGCGCCCAGCATTATGGTGGGAGGAAACCGGGCAGAGCCTGGGGGTAACCCATGACCATCCGCAGGTTGCTGGCAGATCTTCCCACGTACGGCCAGAGAGGAAGCCAGCATGAGCTGGGTGGGAGGCTTCAGGTCATTGTGCTGCAATAGCACGCTAACCTACTGAGCCACAGAGGCCCTCTCCATAGATCAGATGTGCCAGAATATTTATTGCTGCATTTTTATTGCATGATTATCAGCAGCACTTACATATCAGCACAATCATTTACATGTCTATCATATGTACATTTATACATTCCAATACAATTAGTAGAGTAACATCTTGATTGAAAAACAGGCACTTAAATATAAATGCAATTTGTGGCAGAGCCCACATGCTTCCATATGCTATAAATAGTCTGCAGGTAAACCAAAAAAAAAAACACGACAAACAAATGTAGTCAGCAAGGTAGAGCTTGGTGAAAACTGCCGCAGTGCGGAAGTTTGTGCCTACCTTTGAAGTAAAGTCATTAGGGTTATGGTAAATCCCTTCATGATAGATCTCCACATCTTGTGGCTCCTACAATAAGCAGTGGGGGCATGCATTAAACAAACAGCAGCTACAGGTGGTTAGATCCTCAGCGGGTGGGTGGGTGGATGGAGCCTTCTCCCAGGTGCACACCATCATAACGTACGTCTGTCTCGCTCCTGACCCTCACCCATGCAGACCTGTCTCAGCATGACCAAGTGTGTGTGACAGTACATAAATACGTACCGTGCTGGTGTGAACCATGCAGTGTCAACCATAATGAACCATGTAGAGTGACAGCGGATTCATGAACTATGTACATGTAGCGTGACAGTAGATTAATGTACCATGCAGTGTGACAGCAGACTCATGAACTATATACATGTAGTATGACAGCAAATTCATGGAAAATGCAATGTGACAGCAGATTCATGAACCATGCGGTGTGACAGCAGATTCATGAACTATATGTAGTGTGACAGCAAATTCATGAACCATGCGGTGTGACAGCAGATTCATGAACCATGTGGTGTGACAGCAGATTCATGAGCTATACATTGTGTGACAGCAGATTCATGAACCATGCAATGTGACAGCTGATTCATGAACTATGTAAATGTTGTGTGGCAGTACATTCATGAACCATACAGTGTGAGAGCAGATTCATGAACCACCCTCTGTGACAGCAGATTCATGAACAAAATTGTGTGACAGCAAATTCATGAACCATGCTGGGTGACTGCAGATTCATGACCCAATGAGAGCAGATTCATGAACCATGCACACCTTGCCCATGCTGTCCTACCAGTGACATGACGGGAAATTCTTCTTACACGTGTGTGTGTGCTGGAGGTTTTATGTCATACTCTACAACTTTTCAGTTACATATATATGACTACGAGGAGTCTTGGCCCTCAAAGGGACTGAAACTGTATGCATGATTTGAGCACCAGTGCTATGATGTCAGATTTCATGATCTTCATGTAATTGCGCAGCCCAGGCTAAAAGTTACTATGATCTTGATCTGCTTGTGTTCAGTACAGCCCTGGTTAAAAGTCAATTGTACATTTCCTGCAGCTATATAGATATATACATCTCCTAAAGCGATGTTAACACTGGACTGGTCGGTGACAAACACTTCACTGTGCCCTGTGTATAAGCAAATCTGGAGACCTGTTAGCTGTGAAAAAAAGACATTTTCTAAGTTTTGTCTAGTTCTGCACAACAAAATTTTAATCAAGGGAGTAAATACATGCATGTTGTTCAAATTCGTGTTATTTGCTGATTGCCAGCATACTAATTCTCTTGTCTCTCTCTCTCTATATATAAACATCATAGCCATTGGTATGGAAGAAACAACACTATCCTAAGGATCACAGGCTGTGTAAGTGACTGTGTCTAGGAGCTCTCTCTGGCCACTTAGCCAGTGGTATACTAGCCATCTACAAGGCCTCTAGTGCCTCACTAATATTCTATCTGATTTTCAGCGCTGTACTAAATACATGCCTACATATTAGATGCCGTTTAAGTTGCATGTGCTCATGTTTAACCTTAACGTAAAACTTTATCTCGAAAAATATTTGTAGCATTTAGACTAAGCATATGCATTGATTCCCAGCTGCATATGCATATACCTGAATACCTGATCTACAGGTGGAGGTGCGTCCACGGATGATAGGTAGGTAGCATGGATACCTGATCTACAGGTGGAGGTGCGTCCACGGATGATAGGTAGGTAGCATGGATACCTGATCTACAGGTGGAGGTGCGTCCACGGATGATAGGTAGGTAGCATGAATACCTGATCTACAGGTGGAGGTGCGTCCACGGATGATAGGTAGGTAGCATGGATATCTGATCTACAGGTGGAGGTGCGTCCACGGATGATAGGTAGGTAGCATGGATACCTGATCTACAGGTGGAGGTGCGTCCACGGATGATAGGTAGGTAGCATGGATACCTGATCTACAGGTGGAGGTGCGTCCACGGATGATAGGTAGGTAGCATGGATACCTGATCTACAGGTGGAGGTGCGTCCACGGATGATAGGTAGGTAGCATGGATATCTGATCTACAGGTGGAGGTGCGTCCACGGATGATAGGTAGTTAGCATGGATTCCTGATCTACAGGTGGAGGTGCGTCCACGGATGATAGGCAGGTAGCATGGATATCTGATCTACAGGTGGAGGTGCGTCCACGGATGATAGGCAGGTAGCATGAATACCTGATCTACAGGTGGAGGTGGGTCCACAGATGATAGGCAGGTAGCATGAATACCTGATCTACAGGTGGAGGTGTGTCCACGGATGATAGGTAGGTAGCATGGATATCTGATCTACAGGTGGAGGTGCGTCCACGGATGATAGGTAGGTAGCATGAATACCTGATCTACAGGTGGAGGTGCGTCCACAGATGATAGGTAGGTAGCATGGATACCTGATCTACAGGTGGTGTGTCCACGGATGATAGGTAGGTAGCATGGATACCTGATCTACAGGTGGAGGTGTGTCCACGGATGATAGGTAGGTAGCATGGATACCTGATCTACAGGTGGAGATGTGTCCATGGATGATAGGTAGGTAGCATGGATTTAGTTATTTACCTATTTTAATATTTACTCGGTGGGTGTTTTACGCCCTAATGAGGATCTCCAGATAGGCAAAGCAGTGCATGGGTGTAATGTGAGTGGCCAACATAGTACACGTGTGATGTGAACAAAGGAGTACATGTGTGATGTGGCAAAAGAGTACACGTGTGAATTGAGCATAAAGCGTACATGCGTGATGTGAGCAGAGAGGTACACATGTGATGTGAGCAGAGGTACACATGTGTGATGTGAGCAAAGAGGTACACATATGTGATGTGAGCAGAGGATTACAAGATATATGAATGTGTTATATGGGCATAAGAGTACAAGATGTATGAATGTGTTATACAAGCATAAGAGTACAAGATGTATGAATGTCTGATATAGGTATAAAAGTACAAGATGCATGGATGTGTTATATGGGCATAAAAGTACAAGGTGTATGACTGTGTAATATGGGCATAAGAGTACATGATGTATGAATGTGTGATATGGGCATAAAAGTACAAGATGTATGAATGTGTAATATGGGCATAAGAGTACAAGATGTATGAATGTGTCATATGGGCATAAAGGTACAAGATGTATGAATGCTTGATATGGGCATAAGAATACAAGATCTATGAATGTGTCATATGGCCTTCAGAGTACAAGATCTATGAATGTGTCATATGGCCTTCAGAGTACAAGATCTATGAATGTGTGATATGGGCATAAGAGTACATGATGTATGAATGTGTCATATGAGTATAAAAGTGCAAGATGCATGAATGTGTAATATGGGCATAAGAGTACAAGATGTATGAATGTGTCATATGGGCATATGAGTACAAGGTGTATGAATGTGTGATATGGGAATAAGAGTACAAGATGTATGAATGTGTGAATGCTTGATACAGCCAACGTACAGATGTGTGGCTATATGCTGTGAGCAACAGGACAACGAACATTTGCATAAATACATATGTGTACATGTGGTTTGATTATACGCTATAGAAGCATGCTGTTAGTGTGGTGTGAAGGCGAACAAGATGCCCTGCCCCATGCAGCTATGCCCGTGCCTCCTGACCACCGAAGGGCAGGTACATGTAACTGGTCCTGTTTTTACCTTGGACTGAAAGTCATTAGGGTTCATGTAGAGGTCAGGTGATCCATATATGGCACCCTTATCAGGCGGCTGAAAAAGCAGAAGACATCTTAATGCCAACGTCAGACGACTCCTCTCTCTTAAACATTACCCCAGGTTTTTCAGCCAGAAGCATCATAGCTCTATGTAGCTGTGTACTGTATGTAAAAACATCTTCGATAAGTAAACAAATAGGTCTGCACAGAATTACCTCCCTTGTCAGGCTGTAGTCGACATGACGTAGCACAAAATCAAGTTTTGGCATGTGAAACTATGTTAAGTTGGACCTCGTTTGATAGCCAGAATGCAGACACTGTCCCTAGGTTTATTTCATGGCAGTAATAACTCTTTTTATGAATCGTAATGTCCATTTCTCTCCCCAAAACTGTGTCAAAAAAGAAGAAAGTAGCAAATTGACACGTATCTGTCTCTGTGGTCTTCTCTCTTCCCTTGAATTAATGAACAGACACACAACCTCTGATTCCGAATAAATATACAAAAATTTGCAGGTTGGACTTTGTGGAAAATTTAGCGTAAGGTAAGAGGCTTATGACAAGATAAAAAGGCTCATCCATTATTCCCTTGAACTCTCAGCGTTACCGATAAAATTATTTTGTCATCAAGAGTTACGAAAGTAATGTCAACTGATCTCGCTTTAAACTAGATACATCGCACTTTTCAAGGTCCCGCCTGACCACACAGAACTAAAACAAATGTGCCATTAATGTGGGAAAGTGACGTCCATGGAGCATGAATTTTCTTCATCAGACATGTAACTTTTAATGCTCGCTGCTCTTGCTGTTTTCTTCAGGGTGTGGATTTCTGTATTTAAACGGCCTAAATTTTTATTTTCACATGTGTAAATTCTGATGAGCGTTGTCTGTGATTTTTTTGTGGAGAGGATTTTGGGGTTTTAAATGCCAAGAATTCCATTAGCATATAACGCAAATGTTTCCGCTGGAAACTAGTTGAAAATACATATCCTACAAATCTTGTTTGGTGAGTGGGAGAAATGCGAATTTAATACCACATTTACAGAAAATGACATGAAATTTTGTCCCCAAAAGTGCATTTTAGAGGCTATTAAATGACATAATATTATTTTGTTCTTGAAATTTACCACCTTCCGGTAGGATAAGATCCTGCCTTTCAAATAAACTTGTAAACACCTATATAAACTCAATGACACTGACAGAATTGGGCAAATGCCAAACTTTATCATGGGTGAAATTTCACATCATTTCCCATATTCATGCCATAAAGATGTCGGTCATGTGTTCTTTTTTTGTGCATGTATGGCCAGAGTGTGCCAGAAAGGATGGTGAATAGTAGGCTGCTGTATTGAAACAAAAACAGTCAATATGAATAATAAGTTCATGTACGACAACAAAACATTTATACACATGTACATGCATGTATGATCAAGAACAACAAGAAAAGCTCCAAAAATGTCATGACCACAGAATACCCTTTGAAGGAAGCTTACATGAATTTAATGTATCAGATCATGACAAATTACATTATAGGACCTTTTATGCCATGACGCAAAACATGTATGAATTACTGAAGTATAAAAGCACTTGCAAAAATTTATCAGAGAACATTTGACTGGCGTACAGACTTAATTATCCTATCTTCTCCACCTTTTGCAAAGGTCTAAATGGCAAACTTCCAATACAATCTGAAGCGGTGAAAAAAACCTTGTTTGGCCAAACTAAAAATAAAAAGCGTTCTTCACACTAACATATATGTAGATGTATGTTTGTGGAATTTCAACAAAAAAAAAAAAGAGAAAAATACACAGGCTACATTACCCTGCAATAAGGCAGAGAACTTAGGGTAATCGAGCCCCCTACAGGAGACCCACACAACACTGACCCTCCTGGGAGGCTTGTGACAGAGGCAGTCAGACACGCTGTATCTCTTACCATGCCAACTCTTCTGACCAAGGCTTCGTTTACCGGATACTTAAGCTTCATCTTGTAATAGAGTGGGTGTCGCTCGTAATACTGGACCAACTCCACCAGGCTCTCAAAGTGAGCTGTGCCTATCATGAAGAGACGGCCCTCCTGCTTGATACGGCAGTGTTTGATCTTCCCCTCCGCCCTGTGAAGATAGAGTAGGTGAACAATGATGCCAGGGAGACAGTTTATTTGTAGGCAATACACATGTTAAGTTTGAGCATTGGTTAGAAACAGAATCATTGCAGGGTTACAAGAACGTGGTTTTTTCTTTCCATTATTCAAAGACGCTGTTAGTTAAAAACAAAGGATCATATAGCAAATTTCTTCCTTACATTAAAAAAAAGAATGACCTAAAAATCTGAAAGCAAAAGAGCACTTCTTTTCAATTCTAAATGTATCAAACATTATTTCAAGAAGTAGGATTTATGTTAAAATTGCTCTATTTCACTCTTATTTCCAGTGATTCTTCTTGATTATTTTCATCTTCATAATGGACACATCTTAAATGTATCATTACTAACTCATTTCATATTTCACAGTCAAAATATACTTACTCTTGCATTACTAAAAACAGACTCAAGCAAAAGGTAACTGACCTAATTTAGTCTATTCTGAAGAAGTATATATCAGAGGTTGTGGTTCGTTTTTAGAACATAACTATCCAATGAAAGATATTTTGACCACTTTTATATCCAGGCAGGCAAGTCATATCACCCAATTTTACTAAGACAAAAGCTCCTTTGAGGAATTCCGATAGCAAATTTATACTTTCAAAACATGTCTTTAAGTGTTGCTTTCTGATCATAATGAAAATTCCAAGCATATAAGTCAACACAAGTGTCCCATAACCTATTGCTGGTAAACCCAAAGCAGTACATCCCAGAACCAAACATGCTCGATACACTAGGATTAACTAGTAGTATTATACATGTTTACATCAGACTGGTATGGCCATTTTTAAATCAAAAGTTTTTCTCAAAATATTGAACTGTTCTTTGAAATCATATGGAAATACACATATATATGTATGTATATATATATATATACTTTTAGAAATGTATAAATACATATAATGTTAGGGTTCTTCACACTGACCATTGCTTTTCTTACAACATGCCATACTGTTCTCAACATACACATTCAACTTAATTATACAGGCACAGTAGCTACAAAACTACCACCAACAAAACAACAACAGCAAAAAAATAATAATAAGCAAGCAAAACACAAATACCGTAAATCCCATCCCAGAAAGCAGGACATGACTCAGTCTTAAGTGTGCAGCTCCAACCATCAGACACACAAAAAGTGAGTTCAATCCTAGCCTTACACAGGGGATTTGTAGATTCCCCGTCTCTCATTCTTTGTATGGAGTTAATTAAACTTATCGATGGCACTAGGATTTTCACAAACCAACTAATTTTGTGAGACAAATTCTAAGGATGTATCTGCTGACAAATGATAACGGCTTTTAAAGCCATTTTTAAATTGTAAGATGAAGATTAGCATCAAATAAATACAGAGTACATAAAGTATATTTTATGAACCCATAAAGTCATGGATATGAATGGCATAATGATAACCAATCGATTATGAACTTCTCAAAGTCTTCACTTGCTGTCTTGCAAATTCTTTGCTGTTTTGCTTGAACTCAAAACACGATTATTTTCCCTGAGTACATACAGGTAAATGCAGGTATACGTATAAACACCTGCACAAACCTGAACATGTATGTATGTTTAAGAACAGGTACTCGCTTGTTTGCCGGGACAGGTCTTACCTCATGGATATAGCAAAGTTGACCATGTCAGGGTCTGATGGCATGGAACTACGCCGGCTCTTACGCACCAGGAACGCTCCGTCTTGAGGGATTCGACTAAGCATGTCCTCTGCTTCTTCTCGTGTCAAGCTCTCATGATACCATCTACACAAAGGCAGGTGGACAGAAGACAATACAACTACGACACCACCACAAACCATGCCCTGACTACATAAGTATGCAACACACACACATGCACAACACCAGCAAAATCACATCACAGGGTGCCGTCTACAAATTTGCAGTCAGATGCGATTTCAAAAACTAACAGCATTTTTCAGAAAATTTTCTGTCAACTGTAGCAGCTTTGTAGGACACGAAGAGAAAATAAACCAAAAGAAGATCACTGGCTTATAAACAAATTTCCATCCATAACAGGATGAGAGGTATCATCTACACAAGTTTGCAGACAATTCCTTGTGATGGGGTAACATGCCAAGGTTCTAGACTACATGGCAAGCGGGTACACTCAACAGGGGAGGTCACCTGAAGGAAATGGCGAAGGAGTATTGGTCGGTCTCGCTACGGCGCACCAGGAAGGCACCATCGTAAGGCACTCGGATCAGCATATCTTCTGCTGCCACACGGTCCATCCCTTCGTGGTACCATCTGATTAGGGGAACAAGCCAACATCACTTACACACATTCCCCAGTGATGCCATCTGGTCAGGGAACAAGCCAACATCACTTACACACATTCTCTCACGGTACCATCTGGTCTGGGAACAAGCCAAGATCACTTACACACATTTCCTCATGATACCATCTGATCAAGGATCAGGCCAAGATCATTTACACACATTCACTCATGATACCATCTGGTCAGGGAACAAGCCAACATCACTTTCACATATCCCCTCATGGTATCCTCTGGTTAGGGAACAAAACAACATCACTTACACATAGATCATATCCAACAAACTTTGAATTAACAGTTAAAGCATGAATAAATGTAAATCATAAACTACCTATTTCAAAAAGTAAACAGTGAGAACTGCCAAGTAAATATGAAGTGACAGAGGTTGTTTTGCACAAATAGCTGCACATAAACTCCACTGTGTGGCAATCATAGCTACCCAGATACGTTAATGGCAGTGCACCTCAATCCAAGATAGGGAGCCCAACTCAATACCACAGTCTTATACCACTAAAATCTTGATCAACTCTGCACTTGAATATTATTCTTATGATTCAACCATAATTCTAGTTACATTCTTCCGCTGTATCAATTGGTTTAACGTTGGTGGGCCCTAATCTGTTCATATTTAAACATTAAGACCACCTTTACGTAGGAGTTCACTTCGCTCTCCAATCACAGTGGTAAACTGGGAAAGTTACAATCATCTCACAATTCTGGGAGGCCACATAAATTATTATTACGATCAATTACAGTCACGAGTTAATCAATACGGACAACAATAATAATACAAATTACACCCCCTCTCAACCAACAACTCTGCCATCCCTCAAAATAAGGATCTCTAGCCGTCCTTACACCCATTGAGAGGTGGGAGCTGTGTCTACTCACTCTTTGCCCTCATGGCTTTGAGGCTGTGGAACAGGTTCCTTGAGAGTCATGCTGAAGTCAGTGCCTCGTAGCGGTGTGTTCCTGTAGTGCGTAATCAGACTGTACAAGCTGTCAAAGGCCACTGGGTCAATGAGGAAATACTTGGTTTGGCCATGCTCTTGGCGAGACTTTATCCTGCAGTGGTTAGCTTTCTTCTGCCTCCTGGGAACACAAATCAATGCAGATCTTCAGTGACATCTTGGAGCTGGAGATCAATCCAAATTTTAATTTACCAGATGGTAAGAAACATGTGGACAATTCGCTCATAACTTCTTTTTCATCTTCATAAGGGTTCTCTTTCCCCTGCCATCCACTCACACAGACAGGACCAATGGATTCAAATAGCCAGCAGCCCTTTTGGGGACCCCACCCACATTCCAGTACATTATGTACTCCCAGATGCCTACACTGACCAGAGAACACCCACTTCCCACACACCCCCAATGACCAGAGAACGCCCACTTCCCAGACAACCCCACCCCCCAACCCCGACCACAGAAGACCCACTTCCCAGAAACCATTGACCAGAGAACACCCACTTCCCACACAGTCCCAATGACCAGAGAGCATCCACTTCCCAGACACCCCACCGACAAGAGAACACCTACTTCCCCAGACACACCACTGACCAGAGGGCACTTACTTCCCCAGACTGCCCCACTGACCGGAGAACACCTACGTCCCCTGACACCCCACTGACCAGAGAACACCTACGTCCCCTGACACCCCACTTACGACAGAACAGCTACATCCCCAGACACCCCACTGATCAGAGAACACCTCCCTTCCCCACCTGCCACTGACCAGAAAACACCTACTTCTCACACACCTCCACTGACCAGACAACACCCACTTCACAGACACCCCACTGACCAGAGAACATCTACTTCCCACATCCCGCTGCTGACCAGAGAGCACCTACTTCCCATACACCCATGCTGACCAGAAAACACCCACGTCCTAGACACCTCAAGGATCAGACAAACCCACTACCTCTACTGACCAGAAAGACAGGGAAAAGTCCCCAACAAACGTCTCGCTCTCTCGCACTAGGAATGTCCCGTCTCCCAGATGACTGTACTGTTGTAGTAACTCCTCTGCCCGTCTTCTGCCTCCCTCCAATCGACCATGAAACCACTGCTCACTGAAGTGGAGCTCATCATTTGGCTGCCCCTGAAAACAGAACCACACCATTCATAACTCCATGCTATTTACATATGAAACGCTTGGTCACAAGTTACAACTCTTGTGAAGGACAAGGATATTTTTCATATGAATGGATTAGCCGGGTAGTTTACTGTTGTTATGTATTTATTGTCCACAGAAAACCACAGAGATGTAGTGACAGTCTGACATCACTCTTACTTCCCTTTTCTATTACATGCAGAGAAAATAAAGCAATCAAACTTCACAAAAAGTTTGGATAAATTGCTCAGCATCAAGAAAATTTACTCTACTTTAAACGAGTTAAACTTTAGGTGATATTTAGAACTCTTAAAACACTTTATGCTTCAAATCATTCTCTACATAGCAAAAAGAGAGGCTGGTCGCTGCCCTTACCTCCTGTGGCAAACTGTTTTCCTCAAACTCAGCATCCTCATCCTGCTCCTGGTCAGACCTCTGCTCCGTGTAGTACAGTTTGGTAGACGTCAACAAAAAGAAGTGAGGGTGCCAAACCTGCATAATCACAACATACCACATACATACATAACACCTTGCATTTACTTAACATGCAGCAATGGCTGTCAACCATGAGGTTTTACTGAGAACAGACTGGGTGCGTGTGATGTCATACCTGTGGAATACGTTTCATTAAATCAATAGTCTTTTTCTTTCCACATCTATGCTATCTTACAAATATACCTCTCCAAACGAGAGCTGTCCCCTTTCTCAGTAGAATTTCCTATATCCATGGTCCTATAGTTTGAAGTACCAGGACTGTACTCTGTCCAACTGTTTTCTTTCATTATTTGATTGTTTAACCCAGTACTGAAGAAATTTTCACTTTGACGACACCGGTCAGTTATGAGGATGGAGGAAGGTGGAGTGACAGGGGTAAACCATCTGCCTTTGGACAGTTATTTTCCCAAGTGTGACTTACACTTATGCACACCATATGGGTGGAACATATGTTGTCTTCAATAACATTAGACTGTTTAACCTGTGAAATATGCATTGTCAACCCCTTTTTGTCACCATTTCCCATGAACAGTAAGAGTGAAAAGATCAATAAACATCCTACAGCACTGCCCATGCCCAACAGCAAATCGGGCGCACTATTTCATGCTGGCTGGCCGCGCTTTGTCAGTACTACCAGGCTATGCAGTGTCTGCAGTCTGTCACTGCTCTGTACACGCTTTGATTACGCTCGTGTGCAAAAATGGTAGTGTGCAAAACAAAAAAAGTGTGAATAATTGGTAGCGTGTTAGAGCTGTAATGACTGACTCACCCTGTCAACTGGATCCTCCAGGTAGAGAATACCATTCCTCACAGAGTTGCTGAGGTCAGCAAGATCAGCCCCTGCTGCTTTATACACAGAACAAGGTAAATAATCAACAGGGTTCAAACTAACCAATTCCCTTATAGCTATATTTCTTTGTCTATTTAACTGGTGTTTAACAAACATCCTGCTTTTTTCTCTCTCTCACTTATACAAGGGCAGTCAGGGTTTATGGGTACAGGAAACCAGAGGCAAACTCACGGCAAAGCACTGCATCTGATTGAAAGCTGCAGGTGAATCAATGAGAACTAGATTCAAGCCTGCAATAGCACTGGCCAGGAGATAACTGACTGTAAGACACTTTTGTCAGATGAGCCAAGAAACGCATCAAAGTTACCACACTAACAGCATTAAAGAATTGTCTAAACTGACCACAGAGAAATATGAACAACTACAATTTTATATATACCAAGTAGAGAAGCCTGAACTATGGGCCAGAATGTATTACACTGGTTTTCAGTATCATTCTCTTAATGTCAGAAGAGTAATTAAAACCCTTGAAGACAAAAATGTAAGCAACAAACTCTTCATTCCGAGAAGCGGCAGAGAATTTAGAAGCTAATACAGAAATAACAAAGAAGAAATTAATGAAATACAACACGTATTTCAGTAAATCTTTTATGAGTATGAGTTCCATTAGGGTGCCTACTTTTAACTAACAGTGCTTGCCCTAACAATATGAGTAACAATTACAGTGCAGTAGTTTACTCATGTGCAGAAGAGAACCACATATTCACAGTTATCACTGTTTATGGCCATACATGTATGTAAACAGAGTATAGTGCCCATAGTGCCCAGCTTTACAACAAATGTTGACAGCTTGTGCAAACTGTGCGTGTATTCAAAGCTTACAATCATCACTGACAGAGGCAGTCCTCCATTGGTCTTCTCCCTCCTTGAGTTTCTTGTGCTGTAAGACAAAACCAACCTCTCCTATGTTTACCTGTAAGACTCCGTCGATATTAATTAGATACACACAATGACTAGGAATAAGTACTTTCTTTAACTTAGATTTTAACACTTACGATTTTAATACTGATGCCTTTAAAATTATCTCAAGCAGTGGAAGCATGAAGATCATGAAAACTTCATGTCTACAGCTGTGACTGAACAAACGTGAGCTAATGAAAGACAAGTATCGTACACCCATGATGCTCTCTGACCAATTCTTCACAGCGAAAAAACAAGCCTTACAGTTACTGTCAGCTAGGGACTGAGCAACCTGCCCAAGCAATGTAAACTTATAATAATGTCCACATTACAGTAGGACACCAACTGCCTCTAGAGGGACACATGTTCTCTAGGTTTCATGCATGCTGTACATTTAATTTATTCATTAATTTATTACACTGGTGTTTCACACCGTACTCAAGAATATGTCACTTATAAAATAGTGGTCAGCGCTGTTGTGGGAGGAAACTGGGTAGAGCCCGGAGAAACCCACGACGATCTGCAGATTACTGGCAGACCTTTACACGTACGGCCGTAGACTGTACCTGTGAATGTTACCTGTACAGTCACTGATAACACAAGACAAACCTTCAGAATAATCTTCCGCTTGAGTTGGGTAGGAGATGGCAGAGACGTTGCTTCTTTGCTCAAAGGTTCCGTCAACAACTCATCTGCCATAAAAACAAAAAAAAAAAAAGAGAAGAACCATGTACAATCTACCTTGACCCTGATATTGGATGTTGCATTTGAACATCCACAATGAATTGAAGAAATGAAATGTAACGATGACAAATATATGAGAGTCAGTGGAGCTTTATGTCTGGCGGTTCTGCAACTTTCATCTGCCCTTTAATACAGCATTATCATATTTCCTCTCATAACAACAATCTGAATTACCTTCATTAAAAAAAAAACATTTTTTGAAGACAGAAATCACTTGCTGACACCTATGTTCTTAGCATTTTTTGTAATACTGGGAAGTGTTAGCATGTTACATGTAATACATATTTTAAAAACAATTCTACAAAGGTTTTCATTACAGAAGTCAATTTTTAAAATCTAATCACAATGCTCAGTTTTTTTGGTTATAGAGGCTAAATTCTGACCTATTTTTGTGAAGACAAAATTTGGGAGCTGGTCATAATTTTAACTTCCAAGGCCCAAAAATTGAGAACGGAAACGATATTTCAAAATAAAAATTGGCTTTTTAACATCAGCTTAAGAATGTGATTGTGGCCTGAAGGTTGAGAGATATGTTCACCTCCAAAGACCTCTAGGAAAGCTGTGGCCATTCTCCTCTGTTGCGGTAAGCTGCAATGGTTCTCAATAGACAGGATCAGTGGGAAGCTGTCAAGAACAGAGAGAGAGATAGAGCGTAAGGCCAAGATAGTCCACAACTATATCAATCCTCATGTTACTAGACATTTTCTCACCTCAATATGTTGGCCAACTTACATTTTCTCCTACTAGATATTTTGGCCACCCAACTTTTTCTTGACTGAGAATTGCAGCAACCCAACATTAAACACACTAATGTGATGTATCAACTAAACACACTAAACACATTGATGTGATGTATCAACTAAACACACTAAACACATTGATGTGATGTATCCACTAAACACACTAAACACATTGATGTGATGTATCAACTAAACACACTGATGTGATGTATCAACTAACCACACTAAACACATTGATGTGATGTATCAACTAAACACACTAAACACACTAATGTGATGTATCCACTAAACACACTAAACACATTGATGTGATGTATCAACTAAACATACTGATGTGATGTATCAACTAAACACATTGATGTGATGTATCAACTAAACATACTGATGTGATGTATCAACTAAACATACTGATGTGATGTATCAACTAAACATACTGATATGATGTATCAACTAAACACAGTGATGTGATGTATCAGCTACCCGAATTCTTCTAATTTGGGGGAAACCTGATCTGCCCTTTTTAGATAACATGTATGTAATTCTAACAGGGATACAAAGTTTCTGTCTTCTCCCATGGTCAGACCATCTAATGACCAACATATCCATATCTAGGTTAGATAGGAGAGAAAAGTAATATTTTTCTTTCAGCAGAACTAATATCTGTCCCAATAATTAGAAGAATTAAACACACTTATGTGACGTATCAACTTAACATACTGGTGTGATGTATAAACTAATACATGCTTCAGCACAGAAACCAATTAAATAATGTTCCAGATGTAATAGTTTACAACATGTTTTTGGAAACACATGTACACTATGGATAGTATATGACCTCAAAAATTTCGCCCATGACTAAGTTACTCTTTTTGCCTAATTCTGACAGTCCTATTGATGAAAAAGAAACACATTTTTAAGCTTGCTGGCTAAGCTGAGTGATATCCTATTCAAAAAGTTTCAGCATCATCAGTAATGTTTTCAGAGGTTTACCTGGCTCTAAATATACACTTATTTGAGCAAATTTTAATGGTAATTACAGTACTTTTGTCACAGCCAGTTTTCTTTTTTCATGTGGTCCTATGTATTAGTTCCTTTGTGTATATAAGCTGAAATGTGTTCATACCCTTTCCCTATTAATACTATGGCCCAAAGGTGACAGAATGTAAGTAGGCATTCTACCTCCTGCAAGTGTTAAGAAAACGCCTCCGAACAGAATCTCTACATAAGTGAGCCAGGGGTGCTACCAAAGACTTTACATGTTAACACGTATATGTGACCTCAAGGAAACAAGGAAATTTACAAAGAAACTGTTATGTAGTCTATCTGGTTTCTGTTCACAGTAAATTCTGGTGTACTTACTCAGACTGAACCCAGGCATGCTCTTTGATAGTTTTTATCACATCCAGGAATTTTATCTTTGACGTGAGTGTGTGACCATGGTAAATGTATGGAAGTCCATCTGGGCCATCCCAACAGTCCACTGTGAAAATCAAACAAAAAGAACACATAAAACATATGGTTTTTATATCTTAATATGCATTAACATACAGAAGTACAGACAAAATTCTCAGCCATGTTCTTGGAAAAGGAGGTGAGAAATGGAAATGGTTTGAACTACATTCTTATTAAAGGCCCAGCAGCTTGCCCAGCAAGTTAAGTACATGTAGCCCGTACATCATAACTTGGTGGAACGGGCAAGGTAGGTGCTCAGCTGGTCACAATACACATTTCACAGTTAACATAATCCTCCAAAAAATATGAACAAAATAAAGAGGTAATTTTAGGACATTAAAAAAATTTCTCATGTTTTCTTGACATTATTAAAATGTTCTCTGGAATATTCCCTATCAATATTTCACAAATAACAATGATCTTCATGTTAAGGTTAGTTTTCACAAGTCCCTTTCGGGGTTTCATTACAGGGCCCAGCATGAGTAAACCATTCAGACAAGATATATCATGGTTTGCCAGCATTATACTAGAAATTCAGACAGCGTGAAACATGGCGAGATCATACGCTGAATAATACAGACATAGGGAACCATGGTTGACAGTGATGCATAAACAATATAGGCATACATGTGGTGAGCCATAATCATTGTAGATATACATGTGGTGAGCCATAATCATTGTAGATATACATGTGGTAAGCCATAATCAGTGTAGATATACATGTGGTGAGCCATAATCGTTGTAGATATACATGTGGTAAGCCATAATCAGTGTAGATATACATGTGGTGAGCCATAATCGTTGTAGATATACATGTGGTAAGCCATAATCAGCGTAGATATACATGTGGTGAGCCATAAACACTCCAGACAAAATATTTGTAGTGAGACACAAAGAATTGTAAACATTGACCCCTAGCACAGTGAACAATCAACAATTTAGACTTGATGAGCCTTGGCAAAAACTATCAGGCATCTTCATTTCTAAACTACCCTGGGTTAGATGAAACCAATTCATCATCAAGAAACATCAAACATTAACTTGAACTCATACTGTTCAACATTAATATCAGATACTGAGACACTTCTTCTGATTAAGGAGAAGAAACACAATGTGGAGTGACTGCTTACATTCCAGACACTTGCATCCCATCCTCAGACAGCGGGTATAGGCCTCGACCGAGGACTCGCTAGAGAACTGATCACCTGTCAGATACCTGCAACAGAACACATCTACATGTACTCTGAGAAACATCCCACATCAACATCACACAGCTGCACACTAGAAAGCAATCACGTTATCACAAGGCATCTAACAGAAATTATCAAAAAGTTTTATGATGTTTAGCGAATAAGAAATTTTTCACAACAAAAGGGGCACACCTGAGAGTCCAAATAAACAGTGTGAAGAGTGAAGGCTGGCATACAAGTGAGGACATAAGTACGCACTCTGTCAGGACATACTTCATGTACTGTCCACGCCCAACACCATATCGAGTGCGCTGTTTCATGCAGTCTGGCCGCAATTTGTCAGTACTCTGTACTTGCCCAGGCTGTGCAATGTCTGCAGTCTGTCAATGCTCTGTACGTGCTCTGATTACGCTCTGGTCACTTCCCAACAGGCCTAATTACCTAATTAACATCGCCGTAACAATGTACATGTGCGTCCGCGATTGAAGGGGTGCCACATGTCTGTAATCTGTTAAATAGTTCTGTGAACGATTGCGTTAGTATTGAAATTACCGATGATGTAAACGTATTTCGGTTGGAAAAACACACATGAATGAATGGTTCCAGTCATATATGGCCATAAAATACACGAACAATTATAGCTTGTTATGATTATTTTGGAATAATTTCTGCGTACATTTCACTCACAAAAATTCCCCGTCACTTGTCCGGCAGAAATAAATAACCATCTAAGTGAGGAAAACTACTTCGAGACGAGTAATTTAAAATGTCGTCTGCTATTAGGTTATGAATATTACAATTGTACACATTAGAATCTTTTCAACCAATCAGCGAATCACATCAGCGGACATGTGATAACTGAGCCGATCGGCACATGTAATTAGGGTGTCCTTTGATATTGCACACCCCTAGATGTTGCGCATTCGTAGTTTCTGGGCTAAAATCATGGAGAAACATAATTATCCTATAATTTTATAGCCTCTGGCTGTTTTGAGAGAACTTAGTCATTTTAACACTGTCGGACATCCAGAATTAAAACAAAAGGCTAGCAGCGCCTTTCTGTTAGTGCTTGTGTAGTCAACGGCAGGGCTGTCTGCAACCTCAATAGTAATCCAACTTGCTGCTTGGTGGGTATATTTTCCTTTGTATCTCGGTGGATAGTGTATCACAGGTTTTTTTATGATTTTGTGCAATAAAAAAGATTAGTGGCTTCAATGGTTCATGTTTGCTTGCACACCTTAGCCGTGGCAAAGTGTTCGGCTTGTGTCATGATTATTAGCTTCACACCACATGTTGTACATGTATACATGAGACTTGATGAGTGTCAAGTGTCATACTGCTTCTCACAGTGGCACACACACATTAGTACCAGAAGATCTGTTCATTAATAATTGTGTTACTCAACATGATTTAGATGTTGAACAAAAAAATAACTCAACCCAGGAAACTTTATAATGAAATCTTTAACAAATTTGTACAAGCCTGTGTTTTTACCTCGTACATTGCCTTGTTGTAGGTTTTGTAATGGCGAAGGTTTTTTCCGCGATACTTACCAATCTCCTTTGAATCTTAATTTCTTCACCCATGGATATTTACACTATGTTTCCTTAGGCTACTAAAGTCCCACAGAAAAGTGTATCATGTGCGATTGCAGCATATCTACTGTCTCTGCAACCCCAGAGCTACGTGATAACCAGTGTGCTTACTGATGTTGTGAGAAGTCAACCGGAAGCGGTTGGGCCAAGTGTACAAATAAAACTTCACCCTGAATTAATCAGCAAATTATATGCCTTCATTAAGTCAACAGTTACGGACACAGAACTAAAAAAAAAGTTTTATAGTCATCCCATACATATACTTGGCATTCCTTTTTTCCAAACTTTTCGGTTTCTCGATTTTGGCATGGTGATCGCAAACTCATTCTATCTAAATTCCAAGTAGGCGATCAGCAGGTGATCAATCAGTTGAATCACCTACTATTTCGAGGCCTGGTAAGCTGTGTATTGTAGGCGACGGTAGGCTGGTCATCGATTTCCCGCGGTGTGGCCATGGTCTGAGCGCGCTTTGCCAGCGGTCTGGACACGCTTTGCTAGCAGTCACGACGAGCTTTGTCAGCAGTCTGGGTGCGCCCGATTTGCTGTTGGGCGTGGGTGGTACTATACACACCGAGGGATAACACACTTACACGTTGCTTTGTGTTGTGTGAGGACATACCTATGTGTTCTATGAGAACTTACGCAAGTCTTGTGTGAGGAAATAAATATCATGTAAGGGCATATCTGTCTTGTGTGAGCACATAATTATGTGTTGTGTAAGGACATACTTGGGTGTGAGGATATACTTGCGTAATGTGTCAGAACATATTTACATGTTGTGTGAGGTGATACTTAGATGTGTGGGGACATAGGTGTCGTGTAAGGGCATGCGTGTTGTGGGAGGATGCAGTTGCATGCTGTATGAGGACATACTTGCGTGTTGTGTGAGGGCTAGCATGTTGTGTGAGGATACACTTGCACACGGTGTGAGCACATACTTGCACTCTGTGTGAGGACATGTTTGAATGCTCCGTGAGGACATGTTTGCACACTGTGCATACACTTGTATGCTGTGTGAGGACATACTTCGGTGTTGTGTGAGGGCTTGCGTGTTGTGTGCGGGCTAGCATGATGTGTGAGGATACACTTGCAGACTGTGTGCGGACATGCCTGAATGTTGTGTGAGGATATGCTTGCACACTGTGCGAGGACACACTTGCACACTGTGCGAGGACACCCTTGCATGCTGTGTGAGGACATACTTACGTGTTGTGTGAGGAGGCTATCCAGTAGTGAGGCAGTGAGTGGTTCATGTCCTGATTAACTCTGTCATGCTGAGAATCCCAGATTGTGTTGTGTTCGGAAAACAAGTAATCCTGAAACTGAAAGCGGAAAGACATAATGTAATCTGTGAATGTTCTACGAAAGAAGAGCATGTCAATATAAATAAAAGTCAGAGCTATGTACAGTACTTAATTACACTTTTCAAATTTTAGGTAATTGATAATTGATTGATTTTAGCCCTGTCTTTCAGAGGAATTTTAAAAACATCCCAATGTGCATACACTAGAATAATACTAGACTTTAAAATAATAATATTTTACAATTCACAGGAATATACCACATGCCACTGAGCAGCTGCACTATACAACTTACATACATTATATATACAAGGAGATGATTTTTTCTTCTCCCAAACTGCCATGCGAATTGTTACAGTAAGGATATTCATGTACTACCAGAGCCTGCTGGTTACCTATATCATTACTCTCATCATCCACTGACATTTATTAGGTCCAAAGACATGCCACCTTGTTCAATAACTTCAAAAATTAAAATTATGATTAGAATTTGCTTTAAATTCAAAGGCATCCCATCCTACTCATGAGTAGGATGAACTAAAGATCAAAATCCTCCATCCAATGGTATCCAAATTCTGTTAAAATCAAGATATATACAGTTGTTCTTAGAATGTACCCTGAAATCAAGGTATCTAGTTTTTTCTCTGAAAACACCTGCAAACAAGGGTATGTAGAGTTTTTCTCAGAATGTGTCTGGAAATCAAAATATCTACAGCGCTACAGATTGTATGAGGAAGTCCAGGTATCTACAATTTTTCTCAAAATGTACTTGGAAATCAAGACCTCTACCCTATTTCTCAGAACCGAGCTCCACGTATCTGCACCTGCTGCTATCCCTCTTACCTCATCATCAGTAAAATACAGCCCTCGTGCTGCTCTAAATGCATCCTCTAAGAAATCATCAATGATCTTCTTCACATAGTTCACATCAGTTGCGTTGGGGTCCTGATAATATCACAGCATGCAAGTAGGTTTTACACAGCTGCGTATTTTCAGGTCTTTCTGATCAGAGACAATGTCCATGTCTCCCAGTAAAATAGCATATACATATAAACACTGAATGTAGAAATTCTGACATGAAAATATGACATCTCACACATGAACAACAAACTTTTTAATATTTGAAAAAAATTGTAAATTATATACACAATAATGATTTCCTCGATGCACCATGGATATACAATCTGTTATTTACTGGGTTCATTCTCTCCTTGCTCAATCAGCAATTTTTTTGTGTGGGCCAAAATAAAAGCTCAATAATAAAAGTTCAACCTAAAAATTATGTTAACCATTTCTCAGTTGTTTACTCTGAAGGCTTTTTTTTCACAATCATTTTCCACTCCTCTATGTACAATTCAAGCCAACGGATTCATGGCTCAACATAAAACCTTTCCCTTAAACCATATCCAAATTTTTTCTCTGAAATCCAAGGGTTATTTCCCTATCTCAATCCAAACGTAGGTTTGATTGCCTTTGAACTATTTTCAGCCACTGAATTCAACACACTAACCTTCTGCTCTTGGGCAAGGAAATGTTGAAATTTTTCAAACTTTATTTTCATCCTGAAACAAAAATAAATAAATGAATAAAAGATAAAACAAGCAACTTGAGAGAATCTCTATCCACACTAATGAGCAAGACCAAGATTAATTTAAATGAAAAATTTGATAAAAAACTGACAATGTCTGATGCAGTCAGGAAGGTATCACAATGATTCATGAAGTTATAATGTAACCACCACAATTCGAATACTTACACATCATGTGCTTGGTCAATGAACAGGGCAAAATAATCTATCATCACCTGGGGAAACATAAAGGAATTTATCCTTGATCATACTTATTTTCCTGACAAATTCACAGAAAAGCAATTTGCCATTTTATAATTGACTGCTGCATACATGTCTGATGTTTACAGGGTTTTCCTGTTTCCAGTCAATCAGCTCAGGTGAAATATGACACTACAGATCTGACTCATATTCTTTCTGCCGCGTGTTAAATCCATCAAATGCACAGGCCTTCCACTCAAGCGTCAGGTAACTTTAAATATGACAGAGGCATGGCTTACAAGCAGAAATAAGGCTATGTTAAAATGGTATATCTCACAGTGAGGTTATACACCATCAAAAAAAAAGGTAGTTCTAGAACATAGTCAGTTAAGTGCTTAAAAAACACACATATATCTGTCAGAATTGAGAATACTTACAGAAGGTGCATATACAAGTTTGGCATACAGTTTTGAAAACTCCGAGAATTCAATTTCTCCTTTTCCTCCTGAGTCAACCTCCTATAATGTATAAATGATATAAAACTATTTAGAAATGTAATACTCCCTGACACTGGTTAAAAACACTGACAATGACAGCAAACAAAAAATCAACACGAGAACAATGCTGATATATATGTGCAAGTATGAATGAATTTACCATACAACCTCTATAATTACCATCTGGCCACAACATTTAATTTATTTCATCGTTAATGAAGTCCATACTCGATAATTTTTCATTTATACAATGGCGATCGGTGTTATGGCCAGAGGATGGTAAAGCTATCACTAAAGACAGTAAAGCTAACATTAATCTGCAAGATTCTGACATAATACTGGTGGACGGCCAGTACTTCAATCTGGACATAAAAAGCTTATCGTGTGTGAATATGCAATGCCCTCAATATGTGACTGTTTGTAGATATCTGAAGACAAACAAAGCCATGGTGGAACAGACCTGGAATCTAACTCGCAGTTGACTGTTGGAAATCTTGAGGTTCAGTCGTGGCATCCAGGCTTTGGCATCTTTCAGAGTTATGCTTTGGAGAGAAAAATAACAACATACATGTAATAAGTACAACTGAATCCTGAATCTAAGAGTTTTATAATCAATAGGGTGCTGAAATCCCTGGGAGACTTAAGGCAGGTAGAGTGTACATGGTACTTGATTATAAATTTGTTCTATCTCAGAAGGTGACAGATGCACACAGTGAACCTCACCAGTTGCGGGCACAATAGTGCGAGGAACTGCACTTTATGCTGCTTACACGTACATTTCACATACGGTACCATACTATCAGTTGTGTCTTAGGCAGGGCCTTTCATAATGCCTAGATTACTCAGAGCATATCAGCTTTACCACACACAACTGGACATTAGGCACACACAGGCCTGAGTAACTTTTGTCAAACTACCACGTCTGTATCTAGGCCTACATGTAAGACACGGAAACAAGGCTTCACTTCCATGTGTTTCTTCATGTAGCTACATGTATATGTATGTCTGTCTGTACGTGCATGTCTGTCTGTACGTGCATGTCTGTCTGTACATGCATGTCTGTCTGCACACGTGCATGTCTGTCTGCACACGTGAATGTCTGCACGTGCATGTCTGTCTGCACACGTGAATGTCTGTCTGCACACGTGAATGTGGATTCTTCAGGATCTTCAGATTTTGCAGTCCAGTAATCAGTCAAAGGGCTCAGCATGAACACGACACAAGAGGTATTACATAAGTGACTAATATGTAATTGTGGATTCAACTATTACAAACTTGGAATTACTCAAGAATATTTCACGTCATTCAGTGGCGGTCTGTTTTGAATTAGGATTCATCTAGTTACAGACAAATATTCCCACGCATGTCGTACTGACACACAAGTGGTCTTCAACAAATGTTAGACTGCACAAACAGCCACACAAGCATTGTCAAGGAGATACTGTCACCAAAACCCAAGGAACGGGGGGGAGTGGGGGAGGGGAGAGGTCCACAAATGTCCTTTCCAAGGGTGGGACTGAACCTACCCTTCATGCGTCCTGGCAATCCCCTGTTGTTTGTGCGGTCAATTCAATCTTACTGTACTTCCATGTAAAGTAGAGAGGAATAATCTTATTCATATTTAACTAATCTTATGGTAGACCTCATCACACAGCCAACCCCCCCGCCAACCTCCTCACCACACCAGCAAGTATCCCATATTAACATATTTACCAATTCTGTTTCTCCATCAGATAAAATTCTCTTCGCAACCATCTGAAAAAAGAAAAGGAAAAAAAAAAGAGAATGAGAATGCAGGTCTAACAGGTTGAATTATCCTGGTCCACACAGGTACAGACATATTCCTTCTCTAAATACGCAAATATAAATCAATGCACATCACCAGGGTACATGCACAAGTAGGTGCACAAAACTGTAGACAAGTAGTGTGCCATGAGCACATATGTAGGAGTATTGCAATTTTGGGCACACATACACATGTAAATGAATGATATCATGGGTACATGTAAGTGTAGGTGTCTTGGAATTTCGGCTCACCTGTACATGTCCATGCATGCCTAAGTGAACAGCATGTACAGTGTTTTGGAATTTCGGCTCACCTATACATGTCCATGGACGCCTAGGTGAACAGTATGTACTGTACAATGTTTGTGTTTTCATATTTTCCCCAATGATGTAGTGCACTCTAACTA
Source organism: Acanthopleura granulata (assembly GCA_016165875.1). Lineage (NCBI taxonomy): Eukaryota > Metazoa > Mollusca > Polyplacophora > Chitonida > Chitonidae > Acanthopleura > Acanthopleura granulata. The sequence continues at coordinate 40,641,384 of JABBOT010000080.1, read as the reverse complement.
CAAATGCAAAGATAATCCTTATCATGCATTCAGATAGATAACCACAATTACCTTAGGACATACATACAAGTAGGTATACAAGTAGATGATGCATTCCTCGTTACTCTTGACTTACCTCTCCACAATGATTGGATGTGCAGCTGCAGCCGTTTCCTTTATCAGGAACTCCAACCCTCGCAGCCATTTTGTGTACTCATCTGGTGCTGAGGCTGAAGGATAAAAGCAGTCCCATGAAACGTAACACACACATATACGACACCGTCAACAATCACAAAGATACATCAGGTCTTTCACCTCAAGTTTAGCCTGCCAAAAATGAGCTTTTAAATGTACATAAAGGCCTTGCTGACACGTCTGATACCAACACTTAAGCTGTTCTGACAAGACATAAACTAAACTTCACAAAAAACTCTTACCTACATGTAAGAGACCAGGTAAGTGGTTCTAGGAGGCAGATAAATCAATTGAAATCAAGGAAAAGAGCTCAAGTTTAGGTGAAACATATGTTCAAATATTCTGCTGATGTAATTCACAGATGAAGGCAGATCAACATTTACTCTATTAGCTCATTTGAACACACAAAGGCAATTTTAGATGCTACCCTTGCAAATGTAGCATTGTCCAAAATAGGAGTTTACATATTTAAAGCAATTTATATGTGTGCTTCAGGGGTTTTTCTGACCACTTTCTTTTCAGTTTTCATGAAATAAATTGACTTTTGGATTTGCAGTCAACATGCTAATTTTAAACTAAGGGAGGGTGCAGGGGGTGTGGAGGATCCCCAGGGCACTTACCAACAAGTGAAAGAGTCTTTAACTTGAAATTACTTCCATAAAACAAAACAAAAGCACATCCCTTCTCTGTCCTCCTCAGTTCATCAGGCCATTTCTCAAAGTCTTTGGAGGTTCGTCCAGGCCGAACATCCTTCACTTCTCTCAAATTCACTAAAAGTAAAGAAAAGAGAAAAATTGGACGTTACACTTCAAGAAGCTGAAATTTTATCTGGAGGACAGTGTGCTGTAACTTCAGTCAGAGTCACTAAAATAAGGGCATCGACAGCAGTTCGAAGAAACAGATGCCATCAGACCATGTACGATGCAACTGACATAACCCTCCTTTGTAACAAAAACAAATCTGGGGTCGAAATATTGTAAATAAAGTGACTATTTCAAATTGTCATTGGTCATCAGGCCTAACATTCTTTGAGATCTACTGGTATTACTCTGTATTAGTCAGTCCTTCAATTAAATATAAAAGGTAAACATTACCAAACTGTTGAATAATTTTTGTTTATAAATGTATACCATCTTGAAGAAGCCATACTTTCAGATGACTATTCATACATGTAGGCAGGTGGAGTCAAATGGTAATTGCATTAAAATGTTGATAGGTGACAGGTCAGCCAAGAGAGACCAACAGCTCTTAATTTCGATCAAGGATGTGCTGGTTTATTATTTATTTGATTGGTGTTTTACGCCGTACTCAAGAATATTTCACTTATACGACGGCAGCCAGCATAATGGTAGGGGGAAACCGAGCACAGCCAGGGAGAAACCACGAGCATCCGCAGGTTGCTGGCAGACCTTCCCACATACGGCCGAAGAGGAAGCCAGCACAAGCTCACAGTGACTGCTGTGGTGTATGCACTTATATAACGCACTCTTTACTTGAAGCTTGTGGATCAGAACACAAATGTAGATGGGATTATACATGTATTTCAGTTAGCGTCAGCTTTATAGGGAAAGACACCTACATGTAGCTGCAGGGCAGGTGTGTGGTCAAGCCAAACTCTGAGGAATCTCACTGTCATGCATATTGTCAATGTTTAAGTCAGTTTCAGGCATGTCTGTCACTCTGAAACTGTTCCATTGGCGACATGAAATTTAACAGGAAGAAAGTTTTAAAACTTGAATCAGAAACTACATGTACGGCTGTGACTGTGGGAGGAAGTTTCAAAGCTTACCTCTGACAGACCACATGAAGTCTGACACATGATGCCTATTACAAACACTGCTTCACACAAACACACGATACATGTACTTCCCAGAATTCCCAACACTAAACTCTAATCTTGTTTGAAATACAACACAGGTGAATACATGTAAAGAACTGGCTAAATCTCAAAATCTCATCAGGAAAAAGCACTTGTAATTCTCAGAACACTCATTTCTACTCCGCTTATTAAGTATGGAACAAGTTACTGTTTTCATCACCAGAAAACACTGTTACACCTCTGATGTAAATGTGCACGTATATATAAGTTATATACAGGTAGGTACGAGATATGAAAATGTGTTAAAATTCCTCCTTGGCAAAGATAAGTAAAATGTATGTACATATTCATGTGAGTGCATAATTATGCGATCCAAATTTGAGAAATGTGAATAAAAAAAATTGACTTTCTTAGTTTCCACAAGGATATTATTGTTTAGAAGGAAGAAATATATACAAGTATTAAAGTAAACAGTTGCACCTCTGTGGCTCAGTCGGTTAGCGCACTATCGCATCACAAAGACCCGAAGCCTCCCACCAATGCAGTCGCTGCGAGTTCAAGACCAGCTCATACTGGCTTCCTCTCCGGCTATACATGGGAAGGTCCGCCAGCAACCTGTGGATGGTCGTGGGTTTCCCCCTGGCTCTGTCCGGTTTCCTCCTACCATAATGCTGGCTGCCATCGTACAAGTGAAATATTCTTGAGTATGACGTAAAACACCAATCAAATAAATAAATAAATAAAGTAAACAGTCACCTGTATTTATTGTAATTTATAATAAAAACATATCAATGAGGTTTCTTCATTATATATTCTACACAGAATTAACGATATCAAGGTAGTGGGCCTAGGGCCCCATCAAAATATGTAAAAAAAACACAATAATGTTCTGACCAAGTAACTGCTTTAATTAGCCTATCCTACATGTACAGTAAAAAAAACACCCACCCAAATATACAGACACACATACAAAAAATAACATGTGACCTGGTTGCCTCACATATGCCTCCATGAAACATCATCAAGGCTGGTATGTCACAAGCACACATACATGTAGTTCTCTGAATCCCAAATTATCTCTCTGGTATAATGCTTAATAATGTTACTGTCATTAGATGTGCTGCTTGAGGGCCCTTAGAACTGTACAGTTGTACATAATGACGGCAGCTATTTACTCCTCTGCGGGAACATACATACAAGTAACTGATGTGCATCCAAGTATTACACCCACATGTTCACTATATTAGTGTGCTAGCACAATGCAATGACTCTTCCTCTTCATCCACACATGGGGAGGTCTGTCAGCAAACTGGGGATGGTTGTGGGCTTCCTCAAGACTACTGGCCCTTGTTACATCAGTGAAATACTGCCCAGTATACATAAAATTCCAATCAAATAAGTATACTTTGTATACATCAACATCTGCCTGTTATTTCTCATAGTTTATTTCTTTTCGTAACATCTCTGCTCAGTTTCAATCATCAAAGATTTTGTCAAGTCAAGTACACGGACACATGCGTATATCTGGTTCATGCAAAGCTGGGAAAAGAGATTTATTTTTTGCTTTTTGCATACTGAATGACATGCATCATGTTTACCTCACCATGTTGTTTTATGTCTTGCCATGTTTCACTTGTTCTGTTTAAATACACAATTTGTAACAATCTGTGGCAAAGTTTTTAATCTCAGAAGCTATCACAACCACTGTCTTTGAAATCACGCACATTCCTTTCATCACACTCTTGATTCAACTTTGATGTTTCATTTCGTGCTGATGGCCTGAGTAAATGCTCCATGTGTATTAATGCAAATTTCTCTTATCTTCCTCTCAATGGTCATCCTTTCAGAGACACATGTACATGTTAAGTACACATTGTGCATCTACCTGCGATTTACAAGCAATAAATGCAGTGTTTACCTCCCTGATCAATCCACACCTCTGCTAATTGCTGGTACGAGTCTTAAGTAGTAATACCCTACCGAAAATTTACATGTATTTCAGGTTTCTCTGACATATATTGACAGTTGTATTATTTTCTTTTTGAATGTCTCAGGTTAAAAGCACTAAAAACGTCCCTACATACATAACACTACACACACGCAAATAATACTATGTGTCAGTATAGAAACAAGGTTATAACCCTTTGTGAAGCCAGTTAGTTCGATAAATATACAGTACACAACTTCAAATGAATTTTTAGAGGTCCGAGAATGATATGTATAATAAAACAGATCAATCAGAGGCCTTGCTCGAATTACCACATAAGGCAGCTGATATGGTCATGTATATAGACTGGCACAAACGCGACCCTTACATAAACCTGACAATGTCCTGAAAACTATTGATCCTTAATAAATCAGTGGCAAGTGATTGTTCCATCTGAATAGCCGAGGAAGACACGAGTAGCACGTCTGTAAACACTACCAGCAGGAAGCATATCACCCCTACTCCCCTCATTACCCAATGCCTCCTCATTGGTTCTGCAAATCATCCCACCCCTAATGGGCTGTCCCGTCACAACTGTGTGGAAAGCCGGCGTCGGGTCAGTAGGCTCTGTTTGTACAACCCAACATCTATCAGAATCCACGCTCAACATACAGTCAGGTACTTGTAGGCCTACCAAGCTCCATCATCAGTTACGTTTACCCACCTGTTGAAATCCAATGCAGTCAAGCATCTCTCTGTTTACTGAAAGTTTATCAATAAATTTGCAGTCCTACAATTTTCCTTCATCTGCATGTGGTGTATATGTCTGACTACATTCATGTTCAGCTCTATGTAAGTAAAAGCACAGGGATATTTAGTGCAAGTACTTGCACTCCCATACATTCACAATGACTCTCTGAACTCACATACACATGTACACATGCACAAGGACATTCAGTGTACAACCACTCCCTCATACATTCACACTGTCTCTCTGAACTCACACACACACTGAGACTTTCAGTAATTACATGTACATATGCACAAGGACATTCAGTGTACAACCACTCCCTCATACATTCACACTGTCTCTCTGAACCCACATACACACTGGGACTTTCAGTAATTACATGTACACATGCACAAGGACATTCAGTGTACAACCACTCCCTCATACATTCACACTGTCTCTCTGAACTCACATACACACTGGAACTTTCAGTAATTACATGTACACATGCACAAGGACATTCAGTGTACAACCACTCCCTCATACATTCACACTGTCTCTCTGAACTCACATACACACTGGAACTTTCAGTAATTACATCTACACATGCACTAGGACATTCAGTGTACAACTAATCACTCATACATTCACACTGTCTCTCTGAACTCACATACACACTGGAACTTTCAGTAATTACATGTACACATGCACAAGGACATTCAGTGTACAACCACTCCCTCATACATTCACACTGTCTCTCTGAACTCACATACACACTGGAACTTTCAGTAATTACATGTACACATGCACAAGGACATTCAGTGTACAACCACTCCCTCATACATTCACACTGTCTCTCTGAACTCACATACACACTGGGACTTTCAGTAATTACATGTACACATGCACAAGGACATTCAGTGTACAACCACTCCCTCATACATTCACACTGTCTCTCTGAACTCACATACACACTGGAACTTTCAGTAATTACATGTACACATGCACAAGGACATTCAGTGTACAACCACTCCCTCATACATTCACACTGTCTCTCTGAACTCACATACACACTGGGACTTTCAGTAATTACATGTACACATGCACAAGGACATTCAGTGTACAACCACTCCCTCATACATTCACACTGTCTCTCTGAACTCACAGACACACTGGGACTTTCAGTAATTACATGTACACATGCACAAGGACATTCAGTGTACAACTAATCACTCATACATTCACACTGTCTCTCTGAACTCACATACACACTGGAACTTTCAGTAATTACATGTACACATGCACAAGGACATTCAGTGTACAACCACTCCCTCATACATTCACACTGTCTCTCTGAACTCACATACACACTGGAACTTTCAGTAATTACATGTACATATGCACAAGGACATTCAGTGTACAACCACTCCCTCATACATTCACACTGTCTCTCTGAACTCACATACACACTGGAACTTTCAGTAATTACATGTACACATGCACAAGGACATTCAGTGTACAACCACTCCCTCATACATTCACACTGTCTCTCTGAACTCACATACACACTGGAACTTTCAGTAATTACATGTACATATGCACAAGGACATTCAGTGTACAACCACTCCCTCATACATTCACACTGTCTCTCTGAACTCACATACACACTGGAACTTTCAGTAATTACATGTACATATGCACAAGGACATTCAGTGTACAACCACTCCCTCATACATTCACATTGTCTCTCTGAACTCACATACACACTGGAACTTTCAGTAATTACATCTACACATGCACAAGGACATTCAGTGTACAACCAATCCTCATACATTCACACTGTCTCTCTGAACTCACATACACACTGGAACTTTCAGTAATTACATGTACATATGCACAAGGACATTCAGTGTACAACCACTCCCTCATACATTCACACTGTCTCTCTGAACTCACATACACACTGGAACTTTCAGTAATTACATCTACACATGCACAAGGACATTCAGTGTACAACTAATCACTCATACATTCACACTGTCTCTCTGAACTCACATACACACTGGAACTTTCAGTAATTACATGTACATATGCACAAGGACATTCAGTGTACAACCACTCCCTCATACATTCACACTGTCTCTCTGAACCCACATACACACTGGGACTTTCAGTAATTACATGTACATATGCACAAGGACATTCAGTGTACAACTAATCACTCATACATTCACACTGTCTCTCTGAACTCACATACACACTGGAACTTTCAGTAATTACATGTACATATGCACAAGGACATTCAGTGTACAACCACTCCCTCATACATTCACACTGTCTCTCTGAACTCACATACACACTGGGACTTTCAGTAATTACATGTACACATGCACAAGGACATTCAGTGTACAACCACTCCCTCATACATTCACACTGTCTCTCTGAACTCACATACACACTGGAACTTTCAGTAATTACATGTACATATGCACAAGGACATTCAGTGTACAACCACTCCCTCATACATTCACACTGTCTCTCTGAACTCACATACACACTGGGACTTTCAGTAATTACATGTACATATGCACAAGGACATTCAGTGTACAACTAATCACTCATACATTCACACAGACTCCCAGTAACGACAGGATATGGAAACGTTGCACAAGTGAAGTGAATGTACAGCAAATCATATCAGAAAATGATTGGTCACACCTGTTAATTAAGGCTTCTGAAGTTAATGTAATTTGTAAGGGATCACATCTGTTAACTGAGGGTACAGCAGGTAATATTAGGGTAGTGAGGGGTCAGTGACCTGATAAGTGAGGGTATTGCAGGTAATGTTGTGGTAACATGGGGGTCACCCCCATTAAGGGAGGCACCGCAGACGACATATATTCAACTATGTAACAGGGCCATGAAAAACCTCACACAGTCTATGACATTACAGCAGATATTGGTGAAGTGTACTAGTAATGCAAAGGTAACAAAGGAACACAGTTACCTGATCCATCTGCCAAACGACGAGACTCACTGCACTTAGCAATATTTAGCTAAGGCTTGCATTACACACACGTATCTATTGACAGAACTCTGTCAGCCAGTAAATGCGTCCATGCCACTACTGAGAAACCATCAGCATGCTTTATGCATTTCCTGGGTTTAAAAGCTCATAAGGGCACAGATAATGGAAGCATGTAAAATTGTAGATGAGTCTTTATATGTAAAATGTCAAATTCATTTGGTCTGCGCAACAGGGGCAACTGACAGATAACAAAACTAAGTGATCTACACAAAATCAATACAAGGATAAATACACATGACTTTTACACACAATGACAAATGCATGTGCCTATACACTTTATCCAGAATACACAGTTAAGCCCTTAATTTTCTTGTCTTCGTCAACCACTAAAACTGTTTATATTTCCCTTCTCAAGCTTCTCATGAAGACCAGTTGAAACGTCATGAAATCACAGATTCTGACAGAAGCCTGTAACAACTACACAAGGCCCCCACTAAATTATCTCCGTTGATGTCACTGAGTCACAGTAAAGGCACCTTTGTGTTCATGGGTGGGACCTTCCAGATAAAGTTACGCTTGCTTGTACAGTTGCCAACACATACAAGATATCATGTACCAAGTCATCAGATTTTGGCATATTCTGAAATGGAGTTTTTACAAAACAAATTGGGTACTGATTGTTTGGGGGTACTACACATTTTATAAGCAAATTTATCATCCCTGTAATATACCAATAATGCTGAAAATGATTTTTAATTCACACTCTCCACATCAGAGCGCAGCATAAACTTAGTCTTGTCCATTTGCGCATCTAATCTGCGAACATATACATAACGACAACCTTATTGTTGATGGTACTCATGGGAGACGAAGGGCACCGATATCAAAACTTTGCTCATCTGCTGATGCTCAACTCGGGTATTGCTCTGCACAATATTTTGATATCTAGCATGAGACAACTTTTGTAATCACCCCCAGGGGCTGTCAAGTGTCTCGGCCTGCTTCATTTGCTAATGCAGCCAATTAACATCGACAGAGGTTATATGCAGACGCTAAACATATTCCCATTTCCGATAACTAGCCACACCTCACCTTCATGCCTTTCTTGGGATCCAACAACAAATCGGATCATTGTGTAGCAAACCGGGATGGTGTGTTTGCTTCCAGTTATTCATTTTAAAGAAGAACAGAGGTACAAAAGATGTCAATCTATATTAAACATCATTGATAAAACTCTCATTGAAGGCTCTTGTCTGCGTGGTAAGGCGGATTTGTATCACTTGTAATATTGTGAAGGCATCAATTTCTAACCAGCATAATAAGACACTTCATTCAGAATAGAGTTTGATACATTGTTTTTAGCCGGGGAAAAGCACTTATGGTAAGAAACCTGTTGAAGTAAAGATTTTATTTAAAAAATTCTAATATGCAGTCTTCTAGATAAGCAAATCGACTTTGAACATATTAATATAGCCTATAAATGTAGCCTGATTGCTGTTAATGTATTAATAATATAACTGAGAAGGATAAACTAAAACTACTGATGCTAAATACATGTAAAGCAGAATAATAAAATTTAAAGGAAAGAGAAAAGTGTTTTAAGATAAAAGCATGTCATTATTTAGAAAACTTTAAATCTTTCCTTGAACATCAACATAAACTCCTGGAATTTATTCACATTTCTCTAACAAACACCTTTGTGTTTGAGGTCTTTTTTGTACTTACAGAATAAATACGTCTATGTTTACAAATGTGCCTTCTACTGAATCTATATCCACATGAATGCAACTCACAGACAGCTTTTATCTTCCAACAAACAGCAATAATTACACTACAGAACTTCACTATTCAATATTCCGAAAAATATTAGAAAGCTGTGGCAAAATACCCAAAATACTGTACAGTGCTATACCACAAGATATGATTATATATTGTGTTTGAACTTGGAAGAAAATGATACAAATACAGGTAGGCTTTTTAGTGCTACTATTAAAATGCATAAAAATTAAGTTTTATGTTCCCTATGTGATGAAACACTTGAAAAATTGAGCCTCTGGTGTGCAAAAAACGTCGAGTTTCAGTATTTTTCAAATCGAGTTCAGAGAGCAATTTAGACTAAAAAAAACCCTCTGAATATCTTCAGCAACCTTTGCAGTGAGTTTACCATTACACTTTCTCGCTCTTGTCAAACTTAAATCCATAGCCTGTAGGCATTACAGCAAAAAAACCCATTATTTCCAACTTTGTTGATTATCCATTATTACTCAGTGGGATAAACAGGCAAGACTGGCCACATACTACAGAATGGGCTAACATGGAAACTGGTCACACATCGCTGGTCATCGGGTATTCTACACCAGGTTACAAAGATTTGTATGATGTGTGAATGATCTGTACATGTGCTATTAAAGCACTATGATCCTGTACACATGAATATGTGCTAAATTCACAGCATATTAATAATTTCTTGGATCCACGCGTCCATGAACATTTCCATGTTATGTCTACACCACATTAATGGCACACTTAATATGATGATGGGATGTTGCACAATGACCAATCAGATTTGGTATCAGTCATTCTTGCTTGCCCAAGAAATTATATACAATTGGTGATTACAGTATTTTCGGTAAATTATGAATCATGTACGGACCAATGTTTCATACAGAGAATACATTTTTGTTTTCATTTTTCGCTTTATTTATTTTCTTTCCATTTTGAAGTCAAATGCCAGAATGTACAGCGTGGTGAACAGTATCTATTGGTGTTTGTTGCCTGCACATGTACAGCGTGGTGAACAGTATCTATTGGTGTTTGTTGCCTGCACATGTACAGCGTGGTGAACAGTATCTATTGGTGTTTGTTACCTGCACATGTACAGTGTGGTGAACAGTATCTATTGGTGTTTGTTGCCTGCACATGTACAGCGTGGTGAACAGTATGTATTGGTGTTTGTTGCCTGCACATGTACAGCGTGGTGAACAGTATCTATTGGTGTTTGTTATCTGAACATGTACAGCGTGGTGAACAGTATGTATTGGTGTTTGTTACCTGCACATGTACAGTGTGGTGAACAGTATGTATTGGTGTTTGTTATCTGAACATGTACTGTGTGGTGAACAGTATCTATTGGTGTTTGTTATCTGAACATGTACTGTGTGGTGAACAGTATGTATTGGTGTTTGTTACCTGCACATGTACAGTGTGGCGAACAGTATGTATTGGTGTTTGTTGCCTGCACATGTACAGCGTGGTGAACAGTATCTATTGGTGTTTGTTGCCTGCACATGTACAGCGTGGCGAACAGTATCTATTGGTGTTTGTTGCCTGCACATGTACAGCGTGGTGAACAGTATCTATTGGTGTTTGTTGCCTGCACATGTACAGCGTGGCGAACAGTATGTATTGGTGTTTGTTGCCTGCACATATACAGTGTGGCGAACAGTATGTATTGGTGTTTGTTGCCTGCACATGTACAGTGTGGTGAACAGTATGTATTGGTGTTTGTTGCCTGAACATGTACAGTGTGGTGAACAGTATCTATTGGTGTTTGTTATCTGAACATGTACTGTGTGGTGAACAGTATCTATTGGTGTTTGTTGCCTGCACATGTACAGCGTGGCGAACAGTATCTATTGGTGTTTGTTGCCTGCACATGTACAGCGTGGCGAACAGTATCTATTGGTGTTTGTTGCCTGCACATGTACAGCGTGGTGAACAGTATCTATTGGTGTTTGTTATCTGAACATGTACTGTGTGGTGAACAGTATGTATTGGTGTTTGTTGCCTGCACATGTACAGCGTGGTGAACAGTATCTATTGGTGTTTGTTGCCTGCACATGTACAGCGTGGCGAACAGTATCTATTGGTGTTTGTTGCCTGCACATGTACAGCGTGGCGAACAGTATCTATTGGTGTTTGTTGCCTGCACATGTACAGCGTGGCGAACAGTATGTATTGGTGTTTGTTGCCTGCACATATACAGTGTGGCGAACAGTATGTATTGGTGTTTGTTATCTGAACATGTACAGCGTGGTGAACAGTATCTATTGGTGTTTGTTACCTGCACATGTATAGTGTGGTGAACAGTATGTATTGCTGTTTGTTACCTGCACATGTACAGTGTGGTGAACAGTATGTATTGGTGTTTGTTATCTGAACATGTACTGTGTGGTGCACAGTATGTATTAGTGTTTGGTACCTGTGTGTATACATGTGTCAGCACTTGAAGTGTGTATCCAATTTTTAGCTTATATACATGTATCTAATGGGAAAGGACTACCTGTACATGAAATCACAGGAGCATTCAGGATCCAGGTCAAGCATAATTTAACACCGATCAGATACTCATTTGACCACAAATGGTGTCACACAATACATGTACATTCATTCTTCCTCCAATCTTGAATCATCACTGTTCAGTGTTCACGGATCTGCAATCAACACCGCTACTTGATATCAGTATTATCAGCAAACCCGAAAGGACGTGGACTTTAGTTACAGGCAGACTTCCCTTGTGTTTCTGTGGCAATCACCACATAGAAAATGTCTACTCTACATATGCCAGAAAAATCAGAGACAATTTACCTCAAGTGAGGTAATTTCTGTGCATGCTGAGAGGGTGTAGAGCAAAACAGGACTAAAAAGTGCTGAATAGGTTGACAATTATCCTCCAACTTTCCACTACTGAACTGTATATTTACACGATCCTCCAACTTTCCACTACTGAATTATATATTTAAATGACCCTCCAACTTTCCACTACTGAATTATATATTTAAATGACCCTCCAACTTTCCACTACTGAATTGTATATTTAAATGTAATGCTGAGATTAGTAGTTTTGGGCTAAGCAGAGAAAAATTTTATGCTAGCAAGCAGGAGTTTGCTTCATCTGCCACCTTTTGCATTCAAACAGAACTGTAATTATTCACTTGGTATTTTATCATGTGCTCAAGAATATGTCACTTTCACTTCACTTCATGTACGTGACAGTGAGGGTAAAGCTTGTGACTGATAAGGGAAACTACTTAGAGGAAAACAAGCAGGCAGATTAGGGTGTCTTTTTGAGAGTGTGTCGAATTACCCACAACAAATATGTTTTCAATGATGGCTTTATGTAAAAGTTAAACAAATTTTTTGATTTGTGGGGCATTAGAAATCTAAGGTAGGAGTACATACATGTATTACGACAGTATGCATTGGTGTATAGTCATTAATCCAGACTAAATGTACATACATGTAGTCTGCATGCACATGCACTTGTGTGTTTTTTGGCGATTCTTACTATTGTCCTGCTGACTCAAGACTCTTAAAAGATTGGATCACTGCGGCTATCACATACTTGAACAATGAGGTCACATGTTTGAATACAGCTCCCACTGCTTTGGCTGCAGCTTTAAG